>CAUIVZ010000003.1:6283573-6682799 GCA_961763995.1 Juglans cinerea | reverse complement strand
TTTCCATGAAAATAAATATCTGTATTTTATTAAGAATTCCCAAGATCATGGCTAAGAAAGAAAAAAAAAAAAAGAAAAAGAGATTTCTTCCTTCTTCTTCTTCCTTGCCTTCCTAACATGCCATCGTTCTCGACTTTGAAAAAAATATTATGAGCAAAGTAAAAGATCAGGGAGTAAAAATAATTAATGGCATGTCGAAACTGTATTATTATTTAATTATATAGGACGATCGTTGTTTCTTGAGCTCTGCTCGATCGTATCATATGGTTTTAATAATTTGAAAACAGCAAAGGTTAATTTGACAAGACATGCATGCAACACCTACAAATTAATTTAATACATGGGAGTACGTACATTGCATCGTGTCATTTATTGATGTTTATAGCTAGCCGTTGTGATCATCATGAATATGACAAAAAGATGATTGTAAGATTTGGGCATGTACGTAAACGTATTTTGTTTAATAAATAAAATAAATAAAAAAAAGGCAAGGGAACACTTGTGTAATTTTAGTAAAACTAGAAGTCGATCGTTCCAATCACCTCACCGGAAAATTTAGAAAAACGACTTTTATATATATAGAGAGTGAATTAAGAACTGTATTCTTCGAAACTTCCAAAGGGAAACTTAGGCTTACGTAATGTCTGATGTCCCAGTCCCATGATCAAATAATATAAACAATTAATCTCTCACGTGCACGTGATGGAGTGCATGTCTATCTGGACGGACTGAGTAATTAAATTTTTCTTAGTATCAAACAACATGATGCGTATAGATCCTAGGACAACCCGACGCGGATTGATCCTCGTAAATATCTATATCTATATATATATATATATATATAGATTAATTATATTGATGAACGATTAATTAAGCACTATAAGACGTGGCGTGCATGCAAATGTGGAGCCAAATTAATATATAATTAAAAAATCATGATTTTGACTAATACTTGAGCAATTCTCTTCATCTCACTTCAATGTTAGGGTTTCACGCCTGGGAAGTTTGGCACGACAAGGTTAAAAACAAACGACAGGCTGCTATATATTCCCATCAACTACCTGCCCCCGGGCCATGATCTGCTGCTTATTACTGAGAAAGTTGGAAATTTGTTGGACTGAGTGAGCTGGAATCAAGCCCATCTTTTGGGCTTCGGAAAATAAGCTCTGAACTATAAAGCCGCGTAGGCCTAAATGACGCCCAGGCCCGTGCTTAGAACTTGCGTTAAATTTAGTTCGGGTGCAAGCTGGAACCTACGTACGTCGTCGTCTTCTTCTTATTCTCTTATTCAAATCCATAGAGAAATGAACTAAACGAATTAGCTGTTTTTAATTAATTTTATCGTCATTTTTAATTAATGAACTGCTTGAGTTAATGATTTTATATAAATATTTACCAATGAGAAGGCCTATTGCATCAATAATTTTAGATAATATTGTAATGAAAAATTATATTCTCAAGTCATTATGTGGAGCACACTGAATATAATACTTACAAAATTAAATTTGAATCTTACAAATCAAACCTTACCATTTAAGTGATGTAGATGGTATGCTTTATATACTGGCTTGATAATAAAATAGCTCTATAGTAATATAACATGGTCCTCCAACCCTATTATGGGTTTTCATGCTATTAAAAGTTGATGATTATATAAATAATTTTAATGATACGATATTCTTTGAGATAGTGCTGACCTTACAAACAAAGAATTAAGGGAATGGTAGCATGCAACTAAGATAGCTAAAGAACTCCATTGGTTCTGTATTTTCTCTTTTCGTTTCATCTTCAAAGAGCTAAGACCTCAAGGGCAATGAAAGAGAGGGAGGGAAATGGAAGGAAGGATCACTAAACAAGACGTTTCGATTTTTTGCCATATCAGCTGGTGTTTGCACCGCGCTTATACAAAGCGATTGCATTTAGCTTTTTTCTAAGAAAAATTATGGATACAACTGCATGATGCAACCGGCTTGTCCATGTCACTCATTTCATTTTCCTCTTCCCTCTCCATTTCATTCCCCCTTTCTCCCTTGAAATTTCATTTCCCCCTCCCTCTCCGTCGGACCTCTCACTCTCCCTCTCCCTCTCCATTTTGTTTTCTCCTCCCTTTATCCATCCCTCACCATCTCCATGGGTACATTACGTGGGTTGACTGAAGTAGGAACCGACGGCGAGGGGAGAGATGGTAGCTGTCGTGCTTTGGCAAGTTGTGAAAGATGTTGGTGGTAATGGCCCTCCTCTGCCTCTCCCAACAGATCTCTTCATGATGAGTATGACTTATCGAGGAAATTGGGAAGGGGAAAAATTGCACTGATGTATTATTTTCTTTGTTTCTCAGTTTGGTTTTAAAATTAATTTGGGAATTGTTCTTCAAGTTAAGCCATACATTTTTTTTTTGTAAGAATAGCCATATAATTGAATTTATGTGTTATTCTTTGGATTTTTAATTGCACGAACGTTGTTATGTTTAGCGGGTTGCTAATTGTTTGTGAACTTTTCCGAATAACCTGGCTTGTTTCTTTAGGATTTGTTCAACTCTTGGATGAACAAAATTTTGTTTTTTATTTTTTTATTTTCAATTTGTGGTTTTGCATTGCATTCACCAATATAGGAACAATTTTGCAAATGTGTCTGTGCTCAGTATTAAGACAGACAATTCTCAAGAAGTGGTTGCAACATCTGAGGGAATCTATCATGCACAGGTCACGACATCATCTTCACACAAAGCAGGAGTAGTAACAGATCAGTAACAAATTATTTGAGGCCTTGCAAATAACAGATTTATTCTAGAAGATTCCCTTCTAACAAACTGCATGATTGTGAACTGTAGGATTTGAGTTTTGTATGATTTGATTGATCCTTGTACTACTTGTATAAATAGAGCTTAGGAATTATATGTAAAGGGGTGAAAAATATATGAAGAGGATTTACGAAACAAAGTGTTCTCTCCCAGTGATATTTCTTAGAGCACCTTCTGTGCGCCTTTAACTTTCTTCTTCAAATGGCATAAATTTATTACTCAGAGCCTTTATGGGTGTTTGCTTTGTCTTCCTTTTTAGCATCGAGTTTTGGTTTTCTTATGTTGCTTACTCTGAAATGCAATTTGTTGAAAGGGAGGAATTACTAATGTGAGTTTCAAATGCATGTTGCATGAGGATTTGGACGGTACTGAATCACTGATATTGAATTAGAGCTTTAGGTTATTTTATTTATTTGTTAGATTGGGATTATGAACATGTCTAGTAAAAAAGAAGAGAAAGCCCAGGTTGCAGTGTAAAGAATCAAGGCAGCAACCTTGAGTGCTGCCAAGGGTCTTACCCACGACAGGGACCACAAATTTCCCTCCATTTTACTTATGTTGTTGTTTTTTTTTTTTTTTGTCTCTCTCTCTCTGCTGACGTGGCATAATGCCACCTCAGTCGACTCTCCGAGAGTTTCCCACCCCCGGTTGCTTGTAGCAAAACTGTTTTTCTAATTATATAGGTAGCAATACTAGTAAAGCAAGTTAGAACGACAACATAACCAAAGCTTCTGATTCTTCTCTCTATCGTCTCCCTGGAGGCGATTTTGGTGAAGTGAGATAGTCGACTCTATTCCTGAGGAATAAGAGGGAGGTGCTTTTGGTTGGTGACTGAGGGAAGAGGATGGAAGGTTTAGAAGAGATCTACGATCGTCTGGATCTGAATGAAGAAGAGACCAAACCCATTGAGGTGGATGTAGAGGACCTGGAAGAGCTGAAGAAAAAAAGGGATAGGAGTTTGGTGGGGAAGGTCTGTTCGGAGAGAGTAATAGGGAAGGAAGTCATTAGATCTATGATGGAGAAATTATGGAGAGTAAACAAGAGAATGGAGTTCCACGAGATTGGGGTGAACTGTTTTGTCATTACATTTGCTACACAGGGAGATAGGGACAGAGTGCTAGAAGGATGCCCACGGTTATTTGATAACCATCTCTTTGTACTCAAGGTGTTCGATGGAAGTACTCAGCCACACTTACTCGATTTCTCTAAAGAAGAATTATGGATCCAGCTGTTTAATCTACCATTAGGAGGGATGACTAGAAGAATGGCGGAGGTGATTGGGAAAACAATCGGGAAAGTGATGGATGTGGATATCAGAGAAGGTAATATGAAATGGGGAAGATGCCTCAGGGTGAAAGTGGAATGCGATCTATTAAAGGCTCTGGCCAGAGGAAGAACAATCCTATATGAAGGTAAACAAATGTGGATCCCATTAAAATATGAGAAATTACCAAAAATATGTTTTCGATGTTGATGTATTCTACATAATAAGCAGGGGTGTAGTGGGGGTGAACAATCTGGAGGACTACAACAGTTCGGGTCATGGCTGAGGGCCCCATTTGCACATCGTAAGAAGATAGAAAGGAGAGGAGATTTTAACTCACAGATCTATGCGGCTAGAACTGAGGAAAAATCAAGGGAAGAGCAAGTGGATGTGATTGCAGTAGAAGGGGGATTTAGAGGGGAAGAAGAGAAAGAAAATATTAATGAAGGAGTGGATAAGGGAAAAGAGAGGGAAGAAGAGGTTTTGAATTTAGAAAGAGATGGGACATAGGGGAAGAAGAGGGTATAAAGAAGTCTATTGAAGTGAAAAATGATAAGCAATAGACAAGAAAGAATGATAGTGGATGGAAGAGAAGGGCAAGAGGGAATAGAGAAGTAAGTGAACTTGTTACTCATACTCCTTTATAAAGAGGTGCTGAGAAGGAGGGGAGGGTAGATGGTGATAGGGAGGAAAGAATTAGAGTTGAAAATGAAGAGGGAGGGATTATGATGATGGATGTGTTGGCGGAGGCTGTGAAACAGCCTCTCCAGCAGCTATGAATCTAATATGCTGGAATTGCCGAGGGCTTGGGAACCCTCAGACAGTTTAGGACCTTAGCATTCTTGTTAAGGAGAAGTCGCCCAAGATAGTGTTTCTTATTGAGACATTGGTTAAGGTGAGTATAGTGGAGGGGTTAAAACATAGATTGAAAATGGAGGGGTGCTTTGATGTAGATCCATTGGGAAGAAAATTGGGTTTAGTGTTATTTTGGAGAGACAAGAAAGAGGTAGAGATCCTCAGCTACTCTCAATGGCATGTGAGTGCTAAAGTGCATGAGGATGATGGGGATGTGTGGATATTTACAAGTTTTTATGGCCATCCAGATACTACAAAAATAAAATATTCGTGGAAACTTTTGTCGAGAATCAGGCCACCAGGTGGGTTAGTATGGTGCGTGACTGGAGATTTTAATGAAATCTTGACCCAAAATGAGAAGGAAGGAGGGAGATTGAGAGCTGAAAGCCAAATGTGCCAATTTAGAGAAGCTTTAGTGATGAATGACTTGCATGATGTAGGCTGTGTGGGACCTTTGTTCACGTGGAGTAATGGTTACTCCGACTATTCTTTCACTAAGGAGAGACTTGATAGATATGTAATGAACCAAGAATGGAGAGACATGTTCAAAAACTTTGTAGTGGAAGGATTGGTGGCCAGATGCTCTGACCATAAACCAATGCTAATGATAGTTTGGAGGGATGAGAATCTGAGAAGAAAAAGAAAGCACCTGTTTAGATTTGAGGCAAGCTAGCTGAAGGATGAGGATTGTGAGAAGATTGTTGAGAAGGTTTGGGTGGAAAAAAAACAAACAGTAGTATCTATGAGGCATGTACAGAAATTACTGAACATCTGCATTGGTTCTTTAATAAAAAGCTTCAGGAAAAGGGACAGGGACAGGAATAATAACATAGACAAAAAACCTAGTAGAATCAAAGAGCTACAAGATATGGAGGGACCGCAATACACAGCTGAGATTCACAAACTAATGTTGGAAGTGGGCAATCTACTGGAACAGAAGGATATAAGGTGGAAGCAAAGAGCGAAAAAAAACTGGTACAATGCATGAGATAAAAACACAAAATTTTTCATGCATGTGCTAGCTAGAGAAAGAAAAAATGCCAAATATTTTCTATTTTAGATGGCCAATCAGTGCTGAGAAGAGGTCATGAAGATGTTGCTGAGGCTTTCAGGGGGCACTTTTCTGAGGTGTATAAATCTGAAAATCCTTCCAAAGAAGTAATAAAAGAGTGTGTGCAAACTATGGAGGTAAATGTGACAAGTAGCATGAGTGAAGAGCTTGAGAAGTACTTTACCAAATAAGAACTGGAGGTGGCTTTGAAGCAAATGGGACCTTTTAAATCCCCTGGACCTGATGGATACAATGCCTGTTTTTACCAGATTATGTGGAGCAAAATTGGGAATGAAATCAGTGAAGTTACCTTAAGCTTCTTAAATGAAGGTACGTTGGAAAACTCTTTGAATTTTACTTATGTGGATTTAATTCCTAAGGTAGCTGATCCAAAAAAAGTGGGGGATTTTAGGCCAATAAGTCTATATTACGTATTGTAGAAGTTATTGCAAAGATTATGGCCAATAGAATGAAGAAGGTACTAAGTATTATCATTTTTAAAAATCAGAGTGCATTTGTGCCGGGTAGGTTGATTACTAATAATGTCATAGTGGCGTATGAGACTCTGCACTCTATGAAAACAAGTTTTAAAGGAAAAGTGGGTAGTATGGCTTTAAAGCTAGATATCTCAAAAGCTTATGATAGAGTAGAGTGGCCTTTTTTTAGGACTGTGATGGAGAAGCTAAGGTTCAGTGATAGATGGGTGAAATTAGTTATGGATTGTGTTACATCTGTCACTTATTCAGTGTTAACAAATGGAGACCCTGGGAAGGTGATATATCCAACAAGAGGCCTTTGGCAGGGGATTCCATTTCCCCTATCTATTTATACTTTGTGCTGAAGGATTAAGTACATTAATCAATGGGGTAGAGGCTAAAAGTGAATTAAAAGGGGTTGTTGTGGCTAGAGGAGGAGAAAAAAAATACTCACCTGCTCTTCGCAGATGATTGTATTATTTTTGGGAGAGGTTGTTGGGAAGAATGATAGCAAATCAGTAACATTTTGAAGATGTATGAACAAGCCTTTGGACAATGTTTGAATAACAGAAGACTTCCATAATATTCAGCTCAAATGGTAGAAATGAGGATTGGGACAAAATTGTGCAGGAACTTGGGGGTAAGGTGCAGAATAACTATGAAAGGTATCTAGGTCTACCCACAATGGTGGGTAGATCTAAGTATAACACTTTTAGAAGCATCAAATATAAAGTATGGTTCAAGATAATCGACTGGAAGAATCAATTTCTTTCACCTGCAGGGAAGGAGGTTCTATTAAAAGCTCTTATACAATCAATACCCACTTATTTTATGAGTTTATTCTTGTTACCCAAGAGATTAAGCAAGGAAATTGCTGGTTTAATGTCAAAATTCTGGTGGGGACACAGAGAAAATGATAACAAGATCAAATAGATGAGATGGGAAAAGATGAGAGCTAGAGAGCTTAATGATCCTAGTTCATTGGCTGCAAGAGAGCTAGAGAGCTTTAATAAAACTCTAGAGAGCTAGAGAGCTTTAATAAAACTCTACTAGATAAACAGATGTGGAGAGTCCTTAATGATCCTAGTTCATTGGCTGCAAGAGTGTTGAAAGAAAAGTATCACAAGAAGACAAGTGTGTTGAAGCAAAGATTGGTACTAATCCCTCACTAATATGGAGAAGTTTATGGGGTTCATTAGACCTTTTGAAGGAAGGGTTAGTATGGAGGGTTGGTAGTGGGAAGAATATAAAAATTTGGGAGGATAAGTGGATCCCAAAACCATCATCTTACAAAATTCAATCTCTTAGAATGAGATGGGTAGCAGATGACAAAGTGGAACAGCTGATAGAAGAGGATAGTAGAAGTTGGAAGGAGGATTTAGTAAAGGAAGTTTTTAATGAAGAAGCTGGCCTGATATGCAACCTTTCTATGAGTCAATCTGGTATGGAGGACAAATTAATTTGGGCACCTTCAAAGTAAGGAATTTTTAGTGTAAAATCTGCTTACCATTTTCAACTTAGTAGAAAAAGAAGAATTAATGGGGGGCGCAAACAATGAGGGTTGGAAGGAAATATGGAAGCTAAATGTTCAAGGGGTGACAAAAATGTTTATCTGGAAGGCACTCAATAATTGTTTACTAACAAAAGGTAACTTGTTCAAGAGGAGGGATGTGGAGGATAATCTCTATCCCATTTGTGAGAATGAGGTTGAAACTACTCACCATGCTATCTGGAGCTGCCCTGCTGCAGTTGATGTATGGGCTGAGAAGGGTAGTCTAGTACAAAAATGGGTATTTGGTGAGGTGGACTTAGTTGTGATTTGGAAAAGATTGGTGGGGAGCTTGAATGAAGAAGCGTTGGTATTAACAGCCACTGTGATGAAATGTATTTGGCTGAGGAGAAACAAATATGTTTTTGAGAAATCATTCATTAGTCAAAATGAGATTTTCATTCAGGCAAGGCATTGTATTGAAGAGTATCAACAAGCTCAGAATAGCAAGAGCAGTATAGTTTCAAATACTAGAGTATGTCGAGAAATGGTGAGATGGAAGGCTCCAGTGGATAAAGTTGTGAAGATAAATTGGGATGCAGCCTTTGATAAAAATTCTTTGAAGATGGGTGCAGCGATAGTAATCCAAGATGCTGATGGGGAGGTTCTTGTCTCACTATGCATGTCAAAGTTACATACTAGTTTTTCAGTTGAAGTAGAAACAATAACCTTGTGGAGAGCTTTGATACTATTTATAGAACTTAACATTTTTGAAGGGGACATACTGGAGATTATTACAGCTGTAAATATCAAAGAGGAGCATTGGGAGTGGGACGACCAGTTGATTGAAGACATCATGTGTTTTGTTAGCAAACAAACCATTATGTAAAGTCCAACATACATAAAGAAAGGGTAACAAGGTAGCACACTTTTTAGCAACTTACACTTATAATGTAAATGAAGAGCAAATTTGGATAGAAGATGGCCTAGAAGGCTATTACAGGTTCATTATACAGGATAAATCATGTATTGTTGGCAGTTAATGAATAGAAGATATCATATTTGATTTCAAAAAAAAAAAAAGTTAGAACGACAGCGAAATCTTTAACAATCCAGTACGTACACAAAAAGCACAATCCAATCTCTGCGCCCCCTTATCCCAAAAGCCCATCAAGTTCGGAGTGGACACCCCACCACCCATATGTTATTATGGGACCATTTTAAAAGCTTCGGGCCTACCCACCACAGATTCCTAAGGTTCAAAGCAAATTCAATTCAAAACACTGTTGAGCCTGGAGGGCCCAGCCGGTCGGTGCCTGGATAAACCCCCCTCCCCTCCCCTCCCCTCCCCTCCATGCTCCCCCAAGGATGTCGAGACAATTCTCGATTCTGTCGCCGGTCTGTTTATCTAGATTCTAGGCCGAATCATGACACGCGGCAAAAATCAGCGCGACGAACTATGTAACCGACGAAGCAGATTATTTGTTTGTACCATTTTATTTTGTAATGGTCGGCCCCACGGTCCAAAATTTGAAAGTAGGATGAATAGAAGTCATCAGAACACACCACCCTCCAAAGCTTTCTTTGCTTATAAATAAGAGTGGTGGACAGCCCAAAACCCCTACGACTTACCATTACTATAACTGTTGTCACTCACGACCACTTCAAATCTGCCATATATTTTTTCATCTTTTTCTTTCTTGTAATTTCACTTTCCAAGATACCATTTTTGGGTGATAAAGCTCTGCAAAGTGAAAAAAAATGGGTGTTTTGGATCATTTCCCTGACCTGTTTGATTGCTCTACTGGTGGCTCCAAGGTCAAGAAACGCAAGCAACTGCAGGTAAACCTTGGCTTCCCCCAGGCCTACTCTAATTATCTATCTCCATCAACCTTCTGTTTCATTTATATTTGCTGATTTTTTTTTTCCCCTCTGATGATCAGACGGTGGAGATCAAGGTGAAGATGGACTGCGAAGGATGCGAGCGGAGGGTGAAGAAGGCGGTGGAGGGGATGAAGGGTGTGAAGCAAGTGGACGTGGAGCGCAAGGCCAACAAGGTGACCGTCGTTGGATACGTGGAGCCCGCAAAGGTGGTGGCACGCGTCGCCCATCGAACTGGCAAGAAGGCCGAGCTCTGGCCCTACGTCCCTTACGACGTCGTCGCTCACCCTTACGCTCCTGGAGTTTACGACCGCAAGGCTCCCGCCGGGTACGTGCGAAACATCGAGGACCCGCAGATTTCGCAGCTGGCACGTGCCAGCTCCACGGAGGTCCGATACACCACCGCTTTCAGTGACGAGAATCCCACCGCATGTGCCATAATGTAGTGAAATTAGGATCGCAAATTCATAATAATATTTGATGTGATTTGTGTGCTGTAATTTGTTATTTGTTTGGGTTGGGACTTGGGTTCTTTCAGTTTCACTTGGTGATTAGAAGCAATTTTTAAGAACCAAATCCTCATTTCTGTACTTCGATTGTACATGTTGATGGATCTATGGGTATAATTTTTTTTTTTTTCCTGTAATTAATTAAGCTTTTATTTTTGCTATGTGCAGCACCATAATTAATTAAATATTTAAAACAATTGTATTGTGAAACTTTTTTATTTTTTATTTTTCTGGATTAGCTAATAAATTATAAAGTGTCACGTCACGTTAAAAAGCTTTCCAGACAAATGTGTTTCAATCAGCGCTGTAGTTAAAAAGCTTTTCATTCGAATTGACTCGTTCGACCAAAGGCCATATTAATTGGCTGATAATCGTCTGGTCCTAAATTCTTCTTAGGAAGAGATAATTACAATACAAATTTAGAGTTTTGTTATTTATTATTTTCGCACCTTACATTTTTTTAATAATTTTATCTTTCTTGAATTAATTAAATTTTTCTACTTATTATTATATACCACACTTAATAAGAGAACAAAAAAAAAATTGTAATACGTAGAGATAATGAATAAAATTATTCACAAATTTATTTATAAACTTATATTTAAATCACGTACATATGCATAGGACACTCGGATTTTAATCTCTCGAGATTTACTTAATAATTATAAATGAGTAATGCTACACAACCTTCCTAATCTCCACACATTAGATTTTTTTTTAAATTTAAAATTTTTTAATATTTTAATTTTTTTTTGAGTTTATTATTTTTGAACTAATTCAATTATTCTATTCGTTATTCATATATTAAATATTTTATAAAATAAAAAAATAATAAAAATTTAAAAAAAGTGTGGTACGTGGAGATTGTATGAATAGTAAGTTGTGTAGATTTCTTTTATTATAAAGACTTGCTAAACTCAGAGATTCCTTCCTTAAAAACGACTGTTGAATCCTAAACCTATAGGAGTCTCAATCCCATTCAAGAGGGCATTTGCGTACGTTTGGTTATCAAATTTATCACAACTCATCATTATAGTTTTTTCAAATCTCAATATAAAATATAATAAACAATTCTACTTTTTCAAATTCTAAATAATAATAATATTATAATAATATTTTATCATCTCAACTCAACTTAACTCAACTCAACTCAACTCAATTTAACATCCAAACGTAGCCTTAATTTTGGATTACCTATTTGAATAGTATTACAAACTATCTTTTGCTTCAAGGGTTAAATAAATAGCGTAAATAAATGTTTGTTTGGATAATAATATGAGATAATATGATATGAAACGGTTTAAGATGAGTTGAATAAAATATTATTTTTTAATATTATTATTATTTTAAATTTAAAAAAGTTAAATTATTTATTATATTTTGTATAAAAATTTTAAAAAAATATATAATAATGAGATGAGATGAGATGAGATGATTTTAACTCAAACCAGCTCTAAATCTATTTTATACGACGATAGCCACATCTTAAAACAACAACCTTTTTGAAAAAAAAACCAGAGAGGATAATTAATTTTCCGAAAAACATGGGAACCTAGTTAAAAGTCGTCCCCCAAGTCCAGCCGCCCAAATGTTGACCCGGGCTTGTTTGCTATCCACTCCATGCTTTTCGTGGCTCCAAAGTTTCCAAAGTCCAAACACCCCTAGCTAGCCGCCGTTATCCGAACGAAACTGATAAATAAAACTGTCGTGTCTCCCGAGTGGTATTGTTTAATAATGTCTTTCTAATCCACCAAGCAACCTCAAGAATTTTAATTGTTGGGTAATTTTATAGGTGGGGAAAGCCTAACACAGCCAAAATTCCTTTATACATATCAACGTCCGCATTTGTTTCCACGAAGGTTCATTTCTTCCAACTGATTTGAATAACTACTCCAACGAATTATGATCATATATGTCCGAAAGGGGTAAAAACATCTAACTTAAAATGATAATCTTTGGCACCGATTATAATTAAAATATAAGTATTTTTTAAGGTTTTGTTTCACATCATTAGCGTGTTTGATGTGTCCAGGGGTGTAAACTGTCTGGTCCGGTGATGGACCGAAAATTCACTCTCCATTCGAAAAAAAAGAAAAAAAAAAAAGATTGACATAAAAATAGTCATTGATATTCTTTAGAGTTCATAGGTGTCAAATATTGTAAATACTAAGTGTTATAACTTTGAGTTGCTTGTTGTGTTTTCAACTCAGATGCCAAGTATTGTAATGAATACTTATAAAGAAATTGTAAACAAGTATATAGACAGAAGTTAAAGAAATGTAAAAGGAACACAAAGGAATTTACGTGGTTCGATCATATGATCTACATCCACAGCAGCAACAGTCTAGAGATTTTATTGAATGGTGATCAAAATACAATTCTTGAGATTACAAGAACATTCTCTCATACACACCTCACTTTCTTGGAGCCTTGCACAGATTGCTCTCTCTGTTTCTCTTGTATTTTTCTATTAAAATCACAACTCAATTATAAATATAAGGCTTCTATTTATAGACTTTTAAAACAGAAACTGAGTTTCTGTTTTCCTATAAGCAGGCCACTACTCGAGTCATTTCCCACGTGCAGCCATGTGCACACAGCCTTAGCTCTAAATGGTTGACACCCTTATAACAATCTCCACCTTGGAAATCATTTAGAACTTCCAAACTGCCATTGCTCCTCTTTGATTGTTGCTGCAGATCCCATTTAATGTGCTTGGCAATTTTCCATATTAATCAAGTCCAGACAATGTCTGAACTTTACTGTTGGCAATGACTTAGTCATCATATCAGATGGATTTTCTTCTGTAGGGATCTTTTCTATCCCAATCTCTCCAGCTGAAATGATGTCCCTCACAAAGTGAAGCCTAATGTCTATATGTTTTGTTCTTTCATGGTATACCTGATTTTTAGCAAGATGAATTGTGCTCTGGTTGTCACAATGAACTGTGATATTCCCTTCATACATGCCTAATTCATGAGATATATCCTTTAGCCATATAGCCTCCTTTATAGCCTCTGTCATTGCAATATATTCTGCCTCGGTTGTTGATAAGGCAACAACTGGCTGTAGGTTTGCCTTCCAACTGATGGCACCTCCAAAAGCAGTAAATACAAACCCTGTCAAAGACTTCCTAGTGTCTATATTTCCTGCATAATCCGAGTCAACAAACCCTTCTATTCCACTTCCCTCTTGTGAGTTTCCACCAAACTTCAGTCCCAAACAAGATGTACCAGATAAATACTGAAATACCCACTTGATTGCTTGCCAATGGGGTTTTCCAGGATTGCTTATAAATCTACTGACTATGCTAACAACATATGTCAAGTCAGGTCTAGAGCAGACCATGGAGTACATTACACTTCCCACCATGCTAGCATAAGGTATTTTATGCATAAACTCTATTTCTTTATCTGTTTGAGGAGCTTGTGTTACTGACAGTTTTGAGTGTTGCCCCATGGGAGTGCTAACAGGTTTTAAATGATTCATGTCAAACCTCTTAAGAACCTTTGAGATATATCCTCTTTGTGATAAGTAGAGTAGCCTTTTGTCCCTATCTCTAACTATTTCCATTCCCAAGATTCTCTTTGCAGGCCCTAGTTCTTTCATTTCGAATTTTGACTTCAGGATGCATTTGACTTGTTCTATCAGTTTTGAGTCTTTACATGCTATTAGCATGTCATCAACATACAATAGTAGATATACTAAGATTTCCCCAACTTTCTTGTAGTACACGCAGCTATCATATCCACTTCTTTTGAAACCATTTTCAATTATGTGAGAATCAAACCTTTTGTACCATTGCCTAGGGGACTGTTTGAGTCCATATAAGGATTTCTTGAGTAAACACACCTGATTGCTGTTGATTTCATTTGAATATCCTTCTGGTGGCTGCATGTATATGACTTCATCGAGGTCTCCATGTAAGAAGGCTGTTTTTACATCCAGTTGTTCTAAGTGCAGGTCTTCATGGGCAGTGTAAGCAAGCAGTAACCTTATAGAGGTGTGTTTGACCACTGGAGAAAAGATTTCGTTGTAATCAATCCCTTCTCTTTGTGTAAACCCCTTGGCTACCACTCTTGTTTTATACCTTGGACCCTCAACCCCTGGTATCCCTTCTTTCCTCTTATATATCCACTTGGACCCTATCAATTTTTGTTTCTCTGGTTTAGCAACCAGTACCCATGTCTTATTTTTGTTCAAAGACTCCATTTCCTCTTGCATTGCAAGTAACCATTTATCTGCCTCCTTACTCCCCATGGCTTCTTGATAGGATCTTGGCTCTAATTCCACTATCTCTTCAGCAACTGTCAAAGCAAATGTAGCCAACTCAGCATAGCCATATCTCTGAGGTGGCTTTATGACTCTCTTCTGCCTGTCTCTTACCAGGTTATAAGAATTCACTCCACCTTGATTTCTGTCATCTGAGCTTGACTCTTCAATTTTTCCAACTTGTTCATTAAGTTGAGCTGGTGTAGTCTTTCCTTGCTCCACCTCAAATTGCATGCTGTCAGAGACAGGATTCTGTGTTATCTCAGTAGTTTCCTTTTGTACTCGAGCCATTTGTTGTTCATTGAAAGTCACATCCCTACTAATCAAACACTTCTGTTTTCCAGGTTCATCCACCCACAATTTGTAGCATTTGACCCCTTCTGGATACCCCACAAAAATGCACTTGAGTGCTCGAGGTTCAAGCTTGTCTGTTCTTGAATGAGCATATGCCACACAGCCAAATACTCTCAAGTAGTCATACCTTGAGGATTTTCTTGACCACATTTCTTGAGGGGTCTTGAAATCAATTGCTGATGAGGGACTTCTATTTATCAAATATACTGCTGTAACAGCAGCTTCTGCCCAAAAAGATTTTGGCAGGCCTGAGTTTGATAGAAGGCATCTTACCCTCTCCAAAATGGTTCTGTTCATTCTCTCAGCTAGGCCATTTTGTTGAGGGGTTTCTCTCACTGTTTTGTGTCTAGCCAGTCCCTCCTTTTGACAGAAAATGTTAAACTCTTTTGATAAGAACTCTAGTCCATTATCAGTTCTGAGTTTCTTCACCTTTCTTCCCACCTGGTTTTGAACTAGAGCTTTCCATTCCTTAAACTTAACAAATGTATCACTTTTGTTTTTGAGAATATAAATCCATACCTTTCTTGAATAGTCATCTATGATGGATAAAAAATAGTTTCCTCCACCATGAGAACTAGCCCTTGCAGGTCCCCACAAGTCTGAATGGATGTAGTCCAAAACATGTTTGGTGTGATGGACTGCAGACTTGAAACTGGTCCTTGTGGATTTTCCAAGTATGCAGTCTTCACAGAAAGGTAGTTCTCCCAATCTTTTTTCACCTAACAATCCTTGCTTCTGAAGTTCTTGTAGACCTCTTTCACTGACATGCCCCAGTCTTTTATGCCATAACACTGCCATGTCATCTGGTTTCATATGGACAGATGATGCCTCACCACATATTGTTTTTACTATTAGTGTGTAGAGGCCATTTTTTATAATGCCTTTCATTATTATTAAAGACCCCTTTGTCACCTTTAATACCCCTGATTCTGACTTGAAGGAGCAACCAGATTGGTCAAGCATCCCAAGAGAAATTAAATTTCTCTTTAAATCTGGTATGTACCTAACTTCCTTTAGTAGCCTTTCCATACCATCATGTAGCTTCAATCTAACTGATCCTATTCCTAGAATCTTGCAGGTCTTGTTATTACCAAGGATCACCTGCCCTCCATCTACTTCAGTGAAGGTCTCAAACCATGGTTTCGAGGGGCACATGTGAAACGAACACCCTGAGTCTAAGATCCATTCCTTGCCAGAATCTACCTCAGAGACATTCAACACCTCAGCACTGTCATATCCATCTAATACAACAGCAGTATTTCCTTCTCCCTTAGTTTTATTTCCAAAGTTTTGTTTCCTCTCAGGGCAGTCTCTTTTAATGTGCCCTTCTTTGTGGCATACAAAACACTTGAGTTGTTTTCCTTTTGATTTTGATATTGATTTGTTATTTCTTCCCTTGTGACTTTGTTTTTCTGTTCTACCCCTTATTGTCAAACCTTCCCCAGTTTCTGTTCTTGTGTCAGTTTTGTTTTGCAATTCTCTTGAGTGCAAAATAGACTGCACTTCATCTAAGGTCAAGCTTTCTCTACCATACATTATAGTCTCTTTAAGATTTGCATATGAGGTGTCTAAAGAACTTAATAACAGAATAGCTTGATCCTCATCATCAATTTTAATGTCTATGTTTGCAAGATCCAAGATGATTTTGTTAAACTCATCAAGATGTTCTTCCATAGACATACCTGGGTTCATTTTAAAGGTGTAAAGCTTGGTCTTCTTGCGGAGTCGATTTGCCAAGGATTTGGTCATATAGAGGCTTTCTAACTTTAGCCAAACCCCTGCTGCCGTCTCCTCCTTGGCAACCTCTCTCAAGACTTTGTCACCAAGGGAAAGAATTAGAGTGCTGTGGGCCTTCTGCAAGATCTCAGTTTTCATTTTTTCAGACAAAGAACTCATGTTCTTTTCACCAAGAAGAGCATCCTGAAGGCCTTGCTGAACTAGGAGAGCTCTCATCTTGATCCTCCATAACCCAAAATCATTTTTTCCATTGAACTTCTCCACATCGAACTTGGCATTTCCCATCTGAACCTCAGCTCTTGATACCACTTGTTATAACTTTGAGTTGCTTGTTGTGTTTTCAACTCAGATGCCAAGTATTGTAATGAATACTTATAAAGAAATTGTAAACAAGTATATAGACAGAAGTTAAAGAAATGTAAAAGGAACACAAAGGAATTTATGTGGATGTAGATCATATGATCGAACCACGTAAATTCCTTTGTGTTCCTTTTACATTTCTTTAACTTCTGTCTATATACTTGTTTACAATTTCTTTATAAGTATTCATTACAATACTTGGCATATGAGTTGAAAACACAACAAGCAACTCAAAGTTATAACACTAAGATTATAAGTGTTAGATTGATAGAGATAAGAAATGCCGATTTAGATAAAATAAAAATTGAGAAATGAGATTTATGCCTATTAGAATATATGAAGGATTTTGATGGATTTTAATTTTTATATACTGTCACAAAATATTAATTTGAGTTGCATATATCATTCCCGTATGTGCTTTTGGGCCACTTCTAATGTTTTATTTGGGCCTTCCATAATGTAACTTTCAACTCGCTTTTTTAATTAATAGCATTTCCAGTCCAGCCCAAACCAAAACCTATCTGCTAATAAATCCCACCCCACGCTCCGTCTTCCCTCCACTTCCTTTTTGTTTGGCGGGAAAGCTAGAAGCTTGGCGGACCGAGAGATGGCGGAGGAACAGCAACAAGAGACGGGTCTCGATCAGGTGGAGGAGGACTACGCCGTATGGAAGAAGAACACTCCGTTCCTTTACGATCTGGTCATCTCCCACCCTCTCGAATGGCCGTCTCTCACCGTCCACTGGGTTCCACTTCCGGCCCCGCTGCCGTACCCCTCCGACCCATCTCTCGCCGTCCACAGACTCGTTCTCGGGACCCATACATCCGAAGGTTTCCCCAATTTCCTCATGGTCGCTGACGCTCTCCTCCCCAGCAACGAGTCTGAAATCAACACAGATTGCAATGCCGAGAACCCCATTATCCCTAAGGTCTGTGTTCTGGTACTTCCAAAAATATATCTCGCGTGTTATTTGCTGGGCATTCAGTATTTTGTACGTATTATGCCTTGGGTATGTAGTATTTGGTGAGTTTTGTTGTGGGTACCAAGTGTTTGTGAAAATCGTTAGGTAAACGTGTTTAATATATATAATTAGTGCTCGCATAGTTAGAGGTGATAGAAAAGCTACTCACTTTGTCATTATAAAGAATTATCCTTTGGGTACCGAATATTTTGATAAAAACTTATAGCGGAATGTTTTGATGTGTATCTCTGGTACTTCCATAGGCAAAACAACACGCAAGAGATGTCTACGCCCTTATTTAAGGATCATTTTATACTGGCCAGTATTGAAATTGCTAGCTGAACCTATAATTTAATTGTTTTATTTGGGATGTTTGTAGGTGGAGATAACACAGAAGATACGTGTTGATGGAGAGGTGAATAGGGCCCGGGGTATGCCACAGAACCCGGCAATTGTGGGTGCTAAGACAAGTGGGTCTGAGGTTTATGTTTTTGATTGTGCGAAACAATTGGCGAAGGAACAAGGGGGTGATTGTGATCCTGATTTGAGGTTAAGGGGTCATGATATGGAAGGGTATGGGTTGTCTTGGAGTCCCCTCAAGGAGGGATTCCTTTTAAGTGGCTCTCATGACCATAAGATATGTTTGTGGGATGTGTCTGCCATGGCTCAAGATAAGGTGCTTGATGCATTACATGTTTATGAGGTAATTTTCCGAATCAGTGTATCATTTTTTTTTTCTAAAATGCTGGTGTCTTGGGCATGGCACATTTTGTATGTTGTCTTATGTGATTTGTGAATGTAATTCACAGGCTCATGAAAGTGTTGTTGAAGATGTATCCTGGCATTCAAAGAATGAAAATTTATTTGGGTCTGTAGGGGACGATTGCCGATTGGTCATTTGGGACCTGCGCACAAACCAACCCCAACATTCCGTCAAAGCTCACGAGAAAGAGGTTATAGTCTATTCATTATGTGATAGTAGTGGCTCTCCAATTTGTGTATTGAATTTTACTTACCTACTATATCCTAGTGTCCCACATATACCCCTTAGATTCCCAGTGGTTCTTTTATCAATTTTCAATATTTGTATGTGTTAAATGTGTCTTATTTTGTTTTAGGGTTCTAATTGATAAAAAATAATCATTTATTGCTTTTAATTGATGCAATTAATTTTCAGGTCTTGAAGAGACCTTCTCCTTATTTTATGTATAAAATTTATAGTTATTATCTCTCATAGCTCCAATTCCTCGGTCCTACTGTATTTGTATTTCCATCTCTTGCATCATGTGTATAGTCTCTTAATTTTGAACTTGTGTTGCCCTAGGATTCCCTGTGCATTTTCGTTACTCCTGTGATATACATGTATTAAAGTTTGAATATTACGGATCTGTTACTGATGTATTTTTGGGCGTTTGTAGGTGAACTATCTTTCATTCAATCCATACAATGAATGGATCTTGGCGACAGCATCTTCTGATACCACAATTGGTCTCTTTGATACAAGGAAGCTGAGTGTGCCACTGCATGTCTTAAGCAGTCACTCGTACGCCCTATGCCTCTTAGATTAATCTTAATCTTTTATTTCATTATCATGAACTAATTATGCCCCCCCTCCCCCCAAAAAAAATTTCTTTGTTTTCGTCTCTTGCAAAACCAATTATTTGTCAGTTGGAATAAACTTTTGATTTGCGTGCTTCTCTGAATGGATCTTGCGGCAAAACTATCATCGAGATGATGTTTTACTGTGTAGGAATGCTTGTTAACTGCCCAACAATGGGATACACAGTGTGAAAAGGGTTCGATGGGCTTTGAAAATTAGTTTGCCTTTTGGCGCACCTGTAGTCCATGTTATTTTAAATTTTATCCAATTGACAAAGTTAATCTATTATTATAGATGTTGAAGGTAGGAACACACTCTTTACAACCAATGTACTGTCTTTTGCAGCAGTGGTTCCAATTTTTGTGTGGGAGTTAGTACATTCTTGGTGCAACTCATCATTTTGTTTGTTTGAGAGCTAATTTGTTATACTCGGAATTTTTTATACCCTTGATTTGTCAACTCAGAATTTTTTATACCCTTGATTTGTTTCGTACAGAGAGGAGGTGTTCCAGGTAGAATGGGATCCTAACCATGAAACTGTATTGGCATCATCTGCTGATGATAGGAGGTTGATGGTTTGGGATCTAAACAGGTACTGCACATCAGAAATAGTTGCTAGGAATGTGCTTGCTTTTCTCTTGTTTTAGTTTAAGAGAAATTCCTTTAATCAAGTTTACAAATCATGATTAATTATAGTGGAATCATGCATTACGAAGTTTACTAGCAAGTTCTGAATTTCTTATAGGTTCTTTCTTGCCATTTTGAATATTTTGCCTATTTTAACTGATAAGCAATGCCTTTAGGATCGGTGATGAGCAGTCAGAGGGAGATGCTGAAGATGGTCCTCCGGAGCTTCTATTCTCTCATGGGGGTCACAAAGCAAAGATATCAGATTTCTCATGGAACAAGTACCAGCCATGGGTCATTGCAAGCGTAGGTGAGGACAATACTGTTCAGGTCTGGCAAATGGCTGAGAGTATATATCGTGATGACGATGATATGCAACCGACTGATGAATAACCACATACTTGATCCTTACATTTGAAGGGAATCTTTTACTTTGAGCTGTGAGATTTAGGTAGGAACAATGTTCAACTTTTTGCTTGAGATGATCATCAGACATTTTAAAAAAATATTTGTAGGTTCTGGTGTTCATGTATCGTCAATTCACACTTTCTATTAGGAACCATCTTGGGGGTACTCCCCTGTCGTTATAGCTAGTCTAGATGGTTATTGAATTCACATCCACTTGGTGGAGCTTGTGATGGGTCTGTGCAGTCCCCTAGGCTTCATTTGTGATGTAAAATGGTATTCTTCTTCTCTCCCACTCTTTCCCTTTTTTCTCTTCCTTCTTGTTGCCATCCATGACTGATATCCCCTGTATAAAAGGAAGGTTTTTAGTGGTCCTGGTTCCTTATCGGCTGTCTCGAGGACACTTCAGCCGTTTAGCGTAGTGATTATTGGCTGTCCCGAGGACACTTCAGCCGTTTGGCGTAGTGATAGATCACGTCCTTATAATGTAGTTTGTGAATCACTCTAAATGTACTTACAATTTTACCTACATTTTTACTTACAAGATTCATTTTGTTAATTTACTTTTGAATTTAAAATTTTATCATTTTCAACATATTAATAACTGACATATAAAAAAATAATTTTTTTTTAAGTTTTAAAAGTATATTTAGCATTTTACTAAAACTAATATCATGCTCCGATACCTTTTTCCACATGGGGAGCAAATGCCTCTATCCAAACCCACCTTTATAATGCCTTGTTTGGATTGAGAGAGCTTTTGAACTTCTTTCATCTTATATAATTATTACAATTTTTTTAAATTTTTGTATAAAATATAATAAACAATTTAATTTTTTTAAATTTTACACAAAAATAATATTATAATAATAATATCCAAACCCTCCCTTAGGCAATATATAAAAAACTTCCGGAATGGATTCAGTATTCTAAGAATGGTTATGAGAACTTTGGTTCGGTTTTATGATACAGAATGGATATTCCATTCATAAAAAATCACTTCTGTAAGTGTTTTTTTTTTTTTTTAAAACCCCAATATTTTTACAAAACAATTTAAAAAATAGAAAATAAAAATCCTCACGGGGTTTCGGTGATCGGCTGTACCTAAACGAAGGGGATGGGTTTTAGCAGCTCTCTAAACTTGAGTAATTTTGTCAGTTGCATGAGTAGTTTCTTAAATTATCGAATGTTATAAAAGATAAAGAGTACACAACGAATGGAATGAGGCATTACTTGTATCACCATTTGCATGCTAACAGACACCTTCTCCACCTCTCTTCTCGAGTAGACTCAACAAGTTAACCTACCAAGTTTGACCAACGAATTCAGGATCTTTATCAACAAGAAAGCATGCTAAAACACATCCTTTATTTCTCACCCTAATGGCAGTGAGAACTCCCATCTGTTTGTAATCACAGTGGCAGTAAGAAAGTTACCCGATTTTCGTCATAGATTGTGGATGACATGAATGCCTTCGCAAAACTTCAGTTAGAAGGCAGTGTGCTTCCTTCCTGATTAAATTAGGCATACTTTTGTCAGGAAAAATGCCAAGGGAAGAAGTAAACTTCTTATGTTATATGGTTGCAAAGCCAAACCAGGATAAAAATTATACTGGAAACATTGCAAGCTGATTCTATCCTTCACACAAATCACAATTTTGGATCATATGAACTAAAACCTTTTATCACCTGTTCAAAGTCCATGGTTTTGAAAGATGCAAGGCATCCATCTCCCTAAGGTCTGTAATTCAGCGATCAAGAATTCAAATAGCTTAGATACAAAAAAATTGCAAAAACATCCACCGAAAGAAGAAAAGGACTACTTAATTACAAATCAAAATCAAAAGTAAAGGATCCAAAATTGAAAAATCAAAATTAAAGGAAGAACATCAAATGATCTCATTTTAATTGACTGGCCTATGTGTAGTCACATAGTATACGAAGGCTGAAACTAAAGGCATTCAACCTCATAGAAACAATAAAGTTGGCCTTAGCAACAAGTTTGTTCACAAAAAATACATCAACTAAAATTTTCTGCTTTACAAAACATTAAAAGCAGACTAAACGTTATAAACTGACAAAAGACACCTGTTGAAACAGCAGAAGTAAAGGAAAAGATATGCCCATATCAGCTCCAAGAACCCAAGACTGGGTCAGAAATAAAACCGAACAATAACAAAAAATCACTAAATAACCTGGAAGGAAAGCTGATGATGAGTACAACAATACTACTTATTGGACGACCATATATACCCTCGAGCATACAGAAATTGCTGACTAAGCAGCACTTCAACTTGCTTTTGCTGCACGAGTCCCTCCTAATAAAACAATTAGCATAATATCAGGGTCATAAAGAGCCAACAAATAATAAGTAGCAAAAATCCTAAAGCTGCGTTCAAGCCAATGAACAGATGTATCATTCAGAACATTACAATCTCATGCATGCGTATATATCCCTCCCATCTCCTCCTTTTTCTCCCCTTTCCTACGTTCGAGTTGAAGAATAGGCCTTCTTCCTAGGCTTAAACTCAGGTATATTAACTCCAACTCCTTCATATATGAAAGCCGTGCATATTATAGACACGTGGTTTTCAGGGTCGAGGTGAGACATGAACTAAATACTTTTTCTTTTTCTTTCTCAGGTTCATGAATTATACTGTCTACCACATCGCAAAGTAAGAAAGACAGAACCACACTGCAAAAAAGAAATGCTTTTAAGTATAAAGTACAAGTAGACATCAAATGAGGTCATAATCTTATCAAGTTATTAATTGCTTAAACCAAGCCCAGTCCTCAAGTTTCCAATAATTTAAAATAGAAAATCTAAACCAGAGAGAGATCCAGGGAAGAAAGGTCAGTAGCCAGCCTAGGTAAGTCTTTCTATGGTTGCATTTCATGCATATCTTTGTATTTTGTCTTAATTCTTGTCAAAGCAACTTAAGTCTATATTCTTCTATATGATGTATAAGTATCTTCATTTGCAGTTAAAACTTTCTGTCATCCGCATGCAGACCCCAGCTCAGGCTCTAACTCATGGTCCACTGAACTCCTCTGTCTGAAGGTCTCACTCTCGAGCACAATATCATTAAATAACTACAGAGGTCAGGATATCTTACAAGCACATACACTATAATAATGGTTTTTTCTACTTCAAATCAGGATGTTATAGACATTCTTTTGATATTTATAGCAAATAAAATAAAAAAAAATGCATCCAAACCTCATCACCAATATGAGATATACATGGATTCGAATGACCTAAAGGAAGAGTATACAGGGGTGTTGCATTCAAAATGTTCCTAGTGTATCCCTACTCATGAAAGCCAACAAGAAGATGATCTACAAAGTTGCAACAGTATAGGCTACTAATCACAAGCCCATATCACAACAGCCACATACAATACAACTTATTTTATAATAGCAAACTCAAATATCTGTTACAACTACATTGCTTGACCCAATAACCAGCCGTTCATTTCCAAAATAATAAGCTCCATTTCTAACATGTTATAAAGGTATTCCACCCAAAAAATTACTAAATCGCTATCAGTGTTTGCACTGCTAACGAGATAGGCAAACAAGTACAACATCACAATAAAACAGAATAGGAAAAGCAATGAAGTTTCACCTTTCCTCTTATTTGTGCCAGAAGAATTGACATCGGAGGCTAAATACCCCATACCACAACCAGGAAGCTCCTTCGACACTGAATTCTGATTTGCCAAACACTGAAGATTCTCAAATTCACAGCCATTAAGGCCTTGCCCATTCAATAAGGCGTCCTCTCCACTTTGGCCATCCACCACTGGATGAAGACAATAGACCTGATCACCACACTGCATGTTACATGGGTTCATCACATATGGGCCAGGCATGCTAGGATTAGGCAAGTTTGGATTGACTGATTTCTGATATGGAAACGATCCAATCTCCCCTTCAATCCTTCCTCGAATATCCACAAGCAAACACTTCAGCCTTGCAATTTCTGCCTCCAATGCAGCTTGACCCTGCAACCTCTTTAACAACTGCTGATTCAAAGCCCTTAATCGCACAACTTCATCCTCCAACGATGCAGCTCGGGCCTTCTTTTTCTCACGGTACTTGCGAACTGCTTCCCGATTGCCTTTCGGGCGTTTCTTGCAATTCTTTTCAGTGGACTCCGCAGTATCATCCGTGGCAACCTTGTCGTCACTTGGGGCCGGTACTATTTTAGTGTGCACATGAAAACAGGTGTGCGTGTGCGAAGAATCAGGACCGGGTGGGTTGCAAGTGTGAGTGTGAGTACAAGCGTGAGAGTCCTTAAGAAGTTCCTCAAAGAAACTATCCATTGAGCAACTACTCGGAAGCTCCCCGATATTTGGACTTGAAAAAGCTTCCTGGTTCGAGAAATCGAGCTCCCCGTCGTCCATTTCGATATCAAAACTTCCACCAAACAGAATGATAAACTACGTGACAAGGTAACAAATTTATGGCTGTGAAGTTGAACCAGACGAAGTTTGAGCCCAGTTCTCCGTCTTGATATAAATTAACAAATAACCAGATGGGAAATTGCGGTTCTGAAAAGATTCGGATGCCCAAAACAAAACTACTATAACACACCCACTTGGGATTTTGCACATTAAAATTCAGAAACCCTGGAAATCAACTGCGCAAACACAAACAATCCAACCATTTCAGCCGCAGGTCAGATTAGATTTCATGGCAACAAATTACAAAGACTAAAATTTACATGATCAAGCCAACAGTAACAGATTTCCAACGAGAGAGCAAAGGTTTACCATCACAACCTTAAACCTAATGAACCTTACAGAAGATTCAAATCATAATTTGAATTCAATGAATTGATGCGATTAAGATTCTCAGAATAATAATAAAAAAAAAGTTGCTAAGAAGACTCGGAGAAAGGTCGCGGCTTTGAAAGAAATTGAAAACCCAGGTAGTCCTCGGCGGGCTCAGTATGAAACCGTAGGTGGGCTCTTAATGACGATATTAGATAGCGCCATCATAAACGAAAGAGGGACAGTGGAGACAGAAGCGGAGATATCGAGTGATTGGTGCAGAGAGTCCAAAGTCAGGCGCTTTCGCAGTCGAGAAAATTCTATAATGCGCTTCGCTTCCAATTTATAGGTATTTAGGCGACTCTCGGTGTAATATTGAGAAAGAAAACAAAGCAAATCGTGCAGTGGGTGGACTACTATGATAGCTGGTCAGTGTGGGTTCACCTCAACTATAATGTTTAACTAGTATCTGATCCTGACCGTCCATTAAATTTCAGGCCAAGTTATTCTGTAGAGCGCAGTGTGGCTAGAATGTAACAGGTTACATCGTATGATCATCACTGTGAGTCAATTTTATAAAATCAAATTTATTTTTAATTAAATTACATAATTACGATTGATTGAATTTATTTTTTTATAGATTATGCAAGAATGCCATTTCTTTAGATTTTCAATCCAGATTCAAAGAGTTAAAAAAAACCAAAAACCAAAAAAAAAAAAATTTGAGTAGTCAATCAGTAGTAAATAAAGCGTAAGGATATCATTATTTTGGAGAAAATAATGAAAGTGAGAGCAAATATTCTTTAACCTTGTTTAACTGCAGATTTTCTTGCCAATTAATGTTAATAGAGGTATGTAACCAGTTGCATTTCTTTTAATCTTATGTTCACATTCTTTATGCAAGATCTAGTTTGCTATTATTAAGCATCATAACCTCCATCATATTCTCATTTGAGAAATGATACTTGCAGTTATGAGTATACAAATACCGTGCAGTCGTTTTGAAAAAAATGAATAAATATGTGACCCATATGAAAAGAAATTAATTTTTTAATAGTGGACCCCATTTTTTTTCAAAGCGACTGCACGGCATTTACGTATTCCACGACTGCATGTAGCATTACTCTGAACCACCTCACCATTTGGGTGCCAACGGTTCTTTTCCTCATCCCTAAAAGTACAAACTACACATCTGGCAAAGTTAAGCAAATTTGTGTTTGCTAAGAGTGAAGTAGTATTTTGGAGGAACAACTAAAATTAATCTCTCCTTTTTTTTCCCCTTTTATGTTCAAGTAAAGCTGAAGCTACTCAAAACTGGATGACCTGCTCCATCTATCTTTCAAGAATTCTTCTGAAGAAAGACTGTTGCTCTGATCCACACTACTATATGATGTGGTATCATCGCCAACATCAAGTAGTGCAAGACTCAAATGTAACTCTGCACTAGAGTTCGGATAGACCTCGTCATCATTGTTTTCCAGGTTTTCTGAATCATCCATAAGATCACCCTTCTGGAAATTCACCAATTCTTCAACACATTTATCCCCTTTTAGGAGTTTCAGTATCTGAAAAAGTAAGTTGGTTAATAATTCAAGTAGCTTTCATATAAAATTTGAAGAAGCTTGTATTTGGAATATTGGTCGATACATGACTCATAACTAAGAGAATGACATCTTCAATGTTGCAAAGTTATTATTACCTGACTCATGTTAGGGCGAAGCCTAGCCGCCCGTGTGATGCAGAGGTTTGCTGCAAGAACCATTCTCTGCAGCTGAACCTCATCAAAGTTTCCCTCTAAATTTGGATCCAATATGCCTTTTACATCTGCACTCTCTATTATTGGCTTTGCCTGCACTCATTTGTTTTAAAGGTTATCATACACAGAATTAATACAAGCTGAAGTTCTATTTATTTATTTGGGGGGAGGGCTCTTACCCACATGACCAAGCTCTCTTGTCCTTTGGGAGTCTCAGAACCAATTGATTTTCGCCCTGTTAACAATTCAAGAAGAACTACACCAAAGGCATACACATCAATCTTGTCACTTACTTTCCCATACATGAAATATTCAGGAGCAAGATAACCAAATGTTCCTACTACATCGCTGTGAGTCATAAATGATGAATTTGTTGGTCCCCATATTGCAAGCCCAAAATCAGATAACTGTCACACCGCAACAACAATTAGTCATATCACATCTTGACAATTTATTACTTTTAAATATCATCTAATTTAGTCTGGTGAGTTACCTGTGGTTCCATCTTGTCAGAGAGTAGAATGTTTGAAGACTTTACATCTCTGTGAATAACAGGCCGAGAGCATTCGTTATGTAGGTGATTTAGAGCTTCAGCAATTCCAACAGATATCTTAAATCTCACTTCCCATGACAACACAGATTTATCTTTGTTCTTACCTACATTAAATATTTAACATATCAGTTTGGTGTCTGACACAGTTATAGCGAGTGAAAACCCCAAAAAAAAAAAAAAAAAAAAAAAAGCACAAAGCTGATTTAAGCTTTACCATGAAGGTTTTCCTCTAAGCTTCCTTTAGACAGGTAGTCATAAACCAAGATTGGAGCATTATCTTCGATGCAGACCCCAAGCAAGGGCATGATGTGTTTGTGCTTCAGTGAGGAGATGATATCAACTTCAAGGGCAAAATCCTTCCATGCTTCTTTCGTTGACTTCGGAATCTTTACTGCCACTGGCTTTCCATCTGGAAGAATTCCCTTATATGCACGATTACAACCTCCTTTCCCAATCATATTTTCTGTCACAAAAGCAGATATTTAGGACAAGCATAAGTCTGAATAGGAAAGAGATTTCATGAGTAAGTCAGGATGAAAAGGTACTCACCTGAAGAGAACTGAGAAGTTGCAGTCTTCAGAACCTCATGACTGAACCATTTGCAGCCTGATGAGTCTGATTTGAGGAGATGCTCCAAGCCTTTTGGCAGCTCACGCAATGCAGAGGCACCATTATTTTTGGCACTCTCATGCAAAATGTCTCCGGTATCTCTTTCCAACGCAGTTTCTTTGATAGTTGAACACTGATGACTAAGCTCTGGGGAACGATCTGGTAAGCTCATTACCCATTGCACCACAGACATTTTCCTTGCATGTGGAGTTTGTGGAATTGATGAACTAGTTCTACGGAGTAACGGCCAACCAAGTCTCTGCTCTGAAGGGTCTCCTGTATATATCAAAGCAAGTTTGTTATGTTCGCATGCGAGGTTGAAAACTTCATCCTTCAAGTTTTCCCCATTATGTCTTAAACCGTCTCTGGAGTTTTGAACCACTTCACAAACAGATTTCTCAGACTCTGCCTCGGAGTCACCAAATTCAGATGGGCATTCTTTGGAAGTGGGAACTTCTATATGAGTGAAACTTGGTTTTGGATCTCCTTTAAAGCCTGACATAGTGAAAGCAAATTACTATATGATTTATACAAAATGTTCTACAAGCTCTTAAACCAGGACACCAAATACCAAACCTAGTAGTTGATTATTGGTGAACCTTCTGAAGACAATTTTTCCGTTGTGGATAGCCAAAACATCGGTTGTTGAAGGGAGTCTCCTGGTGCAATATTTGGCTATGGAAGCCCAACCCCTGAAAACTATATCTGTTTAGAGAAACCAGAAAAGAATCGCACATGCTAAAACCAACGCAAACTGCAAAGTAGAGTTCTGGCTCTCCCCCTACCCGAGAGCGCTTTGCTTGCTTATCCCTACAACGACTGCCACTGCAGATTGGTTCTTTGCTTCTCTCGCCAGAACCCTTCGGACTGAACTTCCTGTGAAGATATGACCGGTGAGATCAACCTGAAACCAAGTATGACAAATGATGAGCAACCAAGGACATTCCAATGAATGAGATAGAAAAGTGAAACTTGAAGCATTACTAACCTTCTTTACAGTACATAAGCCTTCATAAACTTCTAAATAACAATCCAACAAGTTCTTGTTTTCCGAAGCCTGATCTGTAGTGATGAATCGTGTTACCCCAAAGAAACAAGAATATCAATCGGTAAAGCGTTGAAAATTAAGATCAGTCTTCTATAAAGATGCATAATTTTTCTATAAGGACATTACCAGGACTTCGACAAACATGAACTGCAACCACGCAATCTCCAGGCTTGGCTACTTTCACAAGAGCCCAGCTGAGCAGCTCTCTGCTATGGCTGTCCATTCGAATGCCAACCAAGACATTTTTCTTTTCAACAGCCTTTACTTCCTCCTCAACTGTCATTTTGATCCTTTCCTCCTAACTGATCGATCTCTTTCACACCTCAAAAGATTAATTAAATTCTGTTCCTTCTTGAACTCTCGTCTAGTTTCTGACCTTGCCACTTACTGAATGGATCATTTCAACTGCTGCATTGAAAAGAAAAATCAACTACTGCATTGAAAGTTTGCCATTTTCACTCAAGCTTGACTAACATATCCAATGGCACCCCTTAGCAGATTACCAATAAATAAACAACATCCCAATCTATAAAAAATCTCCAACGAATCTTATATTCCTTTCCACGAGATAAAGTCCTGAAACTACGGGAATAACCCACAAGAGATCTTGCGTCAAAGATCAAAACTTTACCCAAAGAGAAAATGTTCTTAGCAAAAGATAAACAAGACCCGACAATAAATGTACCTAAAAGTTGCACACGTCTTGGTGACCATATATCGTTGGAGCCAAAATTGTTTTAAATGTGCAAATACCACCTAAACAGCATCACCCTAGCTACCTACCGCAGCTCAATTTCAAAGAGATATCTTAAAGCAATTGGGATTTATTAAAAAAAATAGAAAATAATCCAAGAAAATAAAAAACGATGAGGAGGCTTGAAATGAAGGAGATCGAAGGAAGTAACGGCAAGTGAATTGAATTCCCATGAAGAGTGGACAAGAGTTTTTCGAGTGGAGAGAGAGTAGAAAAAACCGGCAGTTTCCGCGGGAAACCCAGGATATCCGGTCATATTCCATGCACCCATAAAAGGGGATTAGACTCGATCCGGACCGGCTGTTGCGGGTCGAGAGACCCGAGGCCGTGCCACATGCCGTAACGCTACCACTAAAGGACAAGGTTTCAGAGAGAGAGAGAGAGATTTAGAGGAGAAATTCTATTTGCAATCCCATGTGCAGACCCTTTATTAAATAAGAAAAATCATCATTTCATGAGGGATAATTTTATAATTTAAAAAAAATTTAAAAATAAAATTGCCTAGATTTACATTGCAGTCTCTAAATGGAGACTGTATCTAGCATTTCTCGATTGAGAGATTATCTATTATTAATTAAAAAATAAAGTAAAATAAATAAAAGAAGCTTATAATACACGTTGCTTGACTGATTGTAATACACGTTGCTTGACTCATGAAACATGAAACATGAAACAATCAAATTATAATAAACCTTATTGACAAGCAAAAGTGCCCCTTAATTGCTCCGGCCATCAATTTTGTCATTTTGACTTAGATAATTACATTTTTAATCAAAGCCATGAATCTCTTAACATATATAGTCCTATATATTAAATTTTATATTCAAGATCAGAGTAATACTGTTAATCTTTATTCTATATATATATATATATTTTATAATTTCTAATTAAATAATTTTATACGTTTACCATTTGCTTAAAATTACAGTGTCATCACGTTATAGGATTTGCACCAAAATATTTATAATAAAGTAAGAACAATATTTTTTTTGAAGAGATAGAAGGAAACTCATTTAGTAAAAACTTATGATCTTCAGCTTTATTTATGTGTAGATCATCTTAGTTTCGAATTATATATAAGTCCTTGAGTCTTTATACACAATTAAGTGTTTTAAAGCTACTCTCTATATATTTTGTGCTGATATCTATATATAGGGATATTACATATATATTATTAAGATAATAACAGAGACGTGCCGAATAACTCGCTGAGGACCATATAATATATATATATAGGTGTTCAATATATAGGGTGACCCGAATCATTTGACCTAATTTTAATACATAGAAAAGTTACGTGCACAGAGAGCTAAGCATACAAGTTGGGTTCATTTATCCAAGTTTGATCTGCGATGTTGACTGCGTTGATTGGTCTTGGGTTCCAATTAAGTCGTCTAGCTAATTAAATTGTAAAAACTTCCCGTGTCAAAGACGTCCACCCTCAATTGGATTTGGGGCATGCAATCCGTTTTTTTTTTTTTCCAGAAAATTAAAGAATATAATTTTGAAGAATAGAAACTTCCTCTGCCATTTTGATAGCTCACATGTCTCTCTCATCACACGTGTATCCACGTTAGCGAAGAAACGACGTGCATGTCAAGGATTACATACCCTAATTAAATTTTACAGTTCAGATGAGATGAGATGAGATGAGATGAGATGTTTTGTTAAAAATTGAATAAAATATTGTTATAATATTATTTTTATTTTAAAATTTAAAAAAATTGAATTTTTATTGTATTTTGTGTGAGAGTTTGAGAAAATTATAATGATTATATAAGCTGATGAGATGAGATAAAATAGTTTGGTTTTGTGTAACTAAACCAGAACTCAATATTTTCTATAAAAATACATGATCTAGATTAGATAAATTTGAATCTCCATTGCCAAAATCATGAGAAGTGGTATAGTACGTAATTGGATAGGATTATAAAATAACAAAGCACCATTAAAAGTAAGAGATGATCAGTAATATTAATGGACATAGAATATATAATGTGATGATCAGATAAAGATTCCCCCACTTGGACATTAATCTTAGTGGAGTAGTTTAGCGCCATATAATATATATAGTATGATATCCGTATAGGGACCCAACTCATGTCTGCCATGCTTTTTTCATGGTAATTAATCTCATACTGATAGTTGGGTCCTATATACTGATATCATATATATATATATATATATACGTTTTTTTTTTCTTTTTAAATTTCTCAAGTTCCTAGCTAGCTACTTCATGTCTACCACATTTCCATATCATTGCTGTTAGAAACATTATAATTTATAGGCAGTTTGCTCCTTCCACAGTATCATATATATATATATATATATATATATAGTACTATATATCACTTCACTATGAGTTCTTTTACATATATATGCTTTTAAAAAAATGGGCAACTTTTTTAATTTCTACCTTATGCACGTAAGTTCCTAATTGTCTACCGTAAAGTTTTATTCAAAGTACCTTTTGTACAGAACTTAAATAACAGAGATTGATATAAAAAATATACTGACAGAACCAGTAAGATTCGAAATAATACAAATCTAAGAGCAGGACTAGAAATATCAAGAAACAGAATAATATCAAGAACAAGAATCAAAGAAATAAAAGAATAAAGGAAATAAAGAATCAACACAATCGATTTACGTGGTTCGACCCTAATGGTCTATGTCCAATGTAGGAATGGCCTCAGAGCTTTATTGATGATCAATGTCTTTCACAGAGAAGCCTCAGAACCAATTGTAAATACAAAGCCCTCACTCTCTCTCAGAAAATCGCAGTAATTTTTCCCTCCAATTGAAAACCCCAACAAACCCTAGATTCGCCCCTCTCTATTCTCTCTATCGAAGCCTCTCAAAACAACAAAATGTACAAATGAAATGAATTATGGTTTACAACATGGATATCTATGAATATATAGGATAAAACATATGCCAACACGTGTAATGATCCAGCGTCTTCAACCAATTGATTCAGCAGATGCATACACGAGCTTCTCACGTGATAATGCAGTTCAGCCTTATTAACTTCAAGGGTCTTGATTTTGCCACTTGTCTCACATCCATTTACACAAGGAAGAAAAAAACATATTAGTAAAATAAAAGGTAACAGATAAATGTATTGACACATCGTATTACAAATCTCCACCTTGGCAAAACATTTATTTGCTAGGTGTTCATCAACCCTCATCATTGGCTTATTCCTGCATTGTCCCCCTAATGGGGACAAACTCTAGACTTCATACTAACTAAGTTAGGACAGTGTCTGAACTTAGAACAAGGGATAGACTTAGTCATCATATCTGAGGGGTTATCCTCAGTTGAGACCTCTCCACACATACAATCTTAGATTCTATAACATTCCTAACAAAATGAAGCCTTATATCAATATGTTTGGACCTTTTATGGAAAACTTGATTTTTTTGCTAAGTGTAGTGTACTTTGATTATCACATTGTACTATGATATTGCCATTGTAAATGTTTAACTCACTTGCAATACCTTTTAACCATATGACCTCTTTTATAGCTTCAGTCAATGCTATATATTCAACTTCTGTAGTAGACAAAGGCACAACAGATTGTAAATGTGATTTCCAGCTAATAGCTCCCCCAAAAGACGTAAACACATACCCAATTAAAGACTTCCTAGTGTCTACATTCTCAGCAAAATCAGAGTCTACAAAACCAGTTAACTCATATCCCTTTTTAACATTATTCCCAAAATTGAGACCTAAATTAGTAGAGCCTGCCAGGTACCTTAATACCCATTGCCTGCCAATGAGGTTTTCTTGGATTCCCCATAAACCTACTAACTACACTCACAACACAAGTCAAATCAGGTCTAGAACAAACCATTGCATACATTATACTTCCCACCATGCTATCATAGGGAATTTGTTTCAGAAAGCTAATATCTGGTTCTATTTTAGGAGCTTGATCTATAGACAATTTGAAATGTTGACTTAAGAGTGTGTTAACAAGTTTCACATGTTCCATACCAAATCTCTTAAGAATTTTAGAAATGTAATTTTTCTGAGATAAGTATAGCACTCTTGTCTCTTTCAATTTCCATTCCTAAAATTTTCTTAGTAGGGCCTAGCTCCTTCATTTCAAACTCTGATTTTAGCATGCATTTAACTTGTTCAATTAAATCAATGTCTTTACAAGCAACCAACATGTCATCAACATACAAAAGAAGATAAACATAGATTCCCTTTTCTTCCTTGTAATAGACACAACTACCATAACAACTCCTTTTAAAATTGTTACTAATCATGTGTGTATCAAATCTTTTACACCACTGCCTAGGTGATTGCTTAAGACCATATAATGATTTTTTAAAAAGACACACTTGATTATTTTTAATTTTATTAGCAAAACCTTCAGGAGGCTGTATGTAAATTTCTTCTTCAAGTTCTTCATGCAGAAAATCAGTTTTAACATCTAATTGTTCTAGATGCAAATTTTCAAAAGCTATGTAGGCTAGCAGTAGCCTAATAGAGCTATGTTTAATCACATGAGAGAAGATTTCATTAAAGTCAATTCATTCTCTCTGTGTAAAGCCTTTGGCTACAAGCCTAGCCTTATACCTGGTCCATTCTATCCCTGGTATGCTTTCCTTTTTCTTATAGATCCACTTGGATCTAACTAGTTTTACTCCTTGAGGTTTAGGCACTACAATCCATGTTTTATTCTTATTAAGAGATTCCATCTCCCCATGCATGGCTAGAATCCATTTAAAGGAGTCCTTGCTAGTCATAGCTTCTTTATAAGATCTAGGTTCCTGATTAACAACCTCATCAGCTACAGTTAGGGCAAACATTGTAAGTTCAACTTGACCATACCTTATAGGTGGTTTAATAATTCTCTTTTGCCTATCTCTAACCAAGTTATAGGAGCTAACTCCACCTTGATCCATGTTGCCTGAGGTTTCTCCCTCAGTGTTACTGCCTTCCCCAACTTCAGGTTCAGGTTAAGTGTTAACTTGTTCCACCTCAACCTGTAACCCCTTTAAGGATTTATCAACTTCTTGGTTTGATATATCTCCCTGTACCCGAGCCATTTGTGACTCATTAAAGGTCACATCCCTGCTCACAATGCACCTATACCTACCAGGTCTATCTACCCAAAGTTTGTATCCCTTAACCCCTTCAGGATACGCTATAAATATGCACTTAAGTGTCCTGGGTTCCAGTTTGTCAGTCTTTGAATGTGTATAGGCAACACACCCAAAAACTCTAAGGTAGTCATAAGAGGGGGGTTTTTCAGACCATAATTCCTGAGGGGTTTTAAACCCTATAGCAGAGGAGGGACACTTATTTATGAGGTGAACAACAGTAGTGGCAACTTCTGCCCAAAAGGTTTTGGGCAGCCCTGAATTAGACAACATGCACCTTACCCTTTATAAGATGGTCCTATCATTCTTTCAGCTAAGCCATTCTGTTGAGGGGTTTCCCTCACCGTCTTATGCCTAAGGATTCCCTCCTTTCTATAGTATATGTTAAACTCATTAGACAGAAACTCTAGGCCATTGTCAGTCCTTAGAACCTTGAGTTTTCTACCTACTTGATTCTCTACTAAAGACTTCCACTCATTGAATTTTCAAATGTGTCACTTTTATTTTTTAGGATATAAATCCAGACCTTTGTAGAATAGTCATCCACAATGGATAGGAAGTAACTCCCTCCATTGTGGAAATTTATTCTTCCAGGTCCCTAGAGGTCAGAATGGACATAGTCTAAGATTTGTTTGGTGTTATGAGTGGCTAACTTAAAACTAACACTCTTGGCCTTCCCATAAATGCAATATTCATAGAAGGGTAAATTGCTTAGGTTCTGGTCACTCAGTAGCCCCTATTTTTGCAATTCTAAAAGCCCCATTTGACTTACATGTCCAAGCCTCCTATGCCATAGCACAGATTGGTTCTCTACAGTGTTCTGTGTAAGGGATGCTTCCCCAACCACAATTTTTTCAAGTAGTGTATACAAACCATTTTTAATAACCCATTTCATAATAACTAGAGACCTTTTTGCAACCCTAAGAACCCCTGCTTCAGACTTGAAGGTATAGCCTGATAAATCAAGCATGCCAAGAGAAATTAAATTTATCTTTAACTCAGGTATAAACGTGACTTCCCTCAAAACCCTTTCAATACCATCATTCATTTTCAGTCTAACTGACCCTATACCCATGATTTTGCAGGACCTATTATTACCCAGAATTACATGTCCCCCATCTAACTCAGAGAATGTCTCAAACCAGTCTCTGATTGGACACATATGAAAGGAACAACCAGAATCCATTATCCATTCTGTTTTTTTTTTTAGTCAACTTCACTCACAATAAGTACCTCAGCACTCTCATATCCCTCTAATACCACAGAGGCATCCCCTGCCTCTTTAGGTTTATTCTCAAAGTTGTTTTTTCTTTCAGGACAATCTTTCTTAAAATGTCCTTCCTTGTGGCAATGAAAACATTTAAAATGTTTTTCCTTTGACTTAGACCTAAATTTCTTTGTATCATTCTTGCCTCTTTTATCTCTTTTTTATGTTCTGCCCCTAACAGACAAGCCTTCCCCATGATTTTGTTTAGTATATCCTTTGTTTTGTAGTTCCTTAGTGTGAAGTACAGATTGTACTTCATCTAGTGTAAGTGAGTCTCTACCAAACATCATGGTTTCTTTTAGGCTTTGGTATGATGAGTCCAAGGAACTCATCAAGAGGATGGCCTGATCCTCATCCTCCACCTTAATGTCTATGTTTACTAGATCTAGGATGATTTTATTAAACTCATCAAGGTGCTGCCCTATTGGAGTTCCAGGGATCATCTTGAAATTGTAAAGTTTGGTTTTCTTGTGAAGTCTATTAGCTAAAGATTTAGTTATATAAAGGTTATCTAATTTCAGCCATATACCCGCAGCAGTGTCCTCCCTGGCCACCTCTCTCATGACTTTATCTCCAAGAGAGAGGATTAGGGCACTGTGTGCTTTCTGGAGAATGTCCTTATGGACAGTCTCATTGTCTTCCTCTTTCGAGGAAGATCCTTTTCTTTTCTCACCAAGGAGGGTATCCTGCAGTCCATATTGGACTAACAATGCCCTCATCTTGATTCTCCACAACCCGAAATCATTTTCCCCAGTGAATTTTTCAATATCAAACCTTATGGTCCCCATCGACCTAGGCTCTAGATAACAGAGAGCCTAAGTCTCAGAACATGACTTAAATAACAAAGATTGATATAAATAACAGAGATTAATATAAAAAATATACTGACCGAACCAGCAAGATTCGAAATAATACAAATCTTAGAACAGGACCAGAAATATCAAGAAACAAAACAATATCAAGAACAATAATCAAAGAAATAAAAGAATAAAGGAAATAAAGAATCAACATAACTGATTTACGTGGGTTGACCCTAATGGTCTACGTCCACGATAGGAATGACCTCAAGCTTTATTGATGATCAATGTCCTTCACAGAGAAGCCTCAGAACCAATTGTAAATACAAATCCCTTACTCTCTCTCAGAAAATCGCAATGATTTTTCCCTCCAAGTAAAAACCCTAACAAACCCTAGATTCGCCCCTCTTTGTTCTCTCTCTACCGAAGCCTCTCAAAACTACAGAATGTACAAATGAAATGAATTAGGGTTTACAACACGAATAGCTATGAATATATAGGATAAAATAGATGCCAACACGTGTAATGATCCAGCGGCTTCAACCACTTGATTCAGCATATGCATACACGAGCTTCTCACGTGATAATGCAATTCAGCCTTATTAACTTCAAAGGTTCTGATTTTGCCACTTGTCTCACATCCATTTACACAAGGAAGAAAAAAACATTAATAAAATAAAAAGCAACAAATAAATATATTGACACATTCTTATTACATATTCATTTATTAACAGATAACGGTTGTTGGCCATCGATCCATCATTTGCCGTCCCATGTGCCATATCAATATATATCTCCTGTCAAATATAGGTATCGACCATACCCTGTATTGACAGTAATGTCAGGTAACGATCAATCCGAATCTATTGCCTTTTGGAAAAAAGAAAAGGAAAAAAATTAATTAATGTGGGAGACTTGAATGAATCTGACCACTGCTATATAAACTGAAAGTCGATGGTCACATGAGACATATAGATAAGTACGTACCAGGAACAGTAGTACTACAGATCATGCATGCCTGCCTCTGGGGCAACAGTCAAGGAACAATTTTGGGAAGTTAATGTAATCTCCTTATAGTAATACCATGTATAATCGTGGAGTGTGTAAGTACTGTGCAATCACTTTGAAAAAGAGTGAGATCTACTATTAAAAAATTAATTTATTTTCATTTGGGTCCCTTATTTATTCACTTTTTTCAAAATGACTGTACGACACTTGTACACTCACGACTGCAAATATCATTTATCATCTCCTTAATGTCGTGCAAATTAAGTTCGAAGACAAAATGCAAGGGCATGAAAAGAAATAGTACCCATAACTAATGAACAAGTTGCCATCCGCGTGCATGCAGCTTATAAATTTTTTTTGACTGCACTACTGTTCTCGATCCGGTAGTACTGTTGCGTTATTTTCTTAACGACTAATTATAAACTCGAAAACTAATGAAGACGCGATCGATCGAAGAAGTAAGTAATCAGCTGCATTTATAATGTGCATGCAGTAGCAGCATGCACTCACGTATGAGCTAATTATTTTTGAAGCAGCTAGCGAATATATGTTAGGTACGTACGTACGTAGGTAGGTAATTAATTTGTAAGTATACCCTACCTCCTTTTTTTTCAATAATTAATAATAATAATGCATTACTTAAGGTAATCAACCAAATAATAATGCATGCATGTACTCAACCATTTACATTCCCATCAACTTTAGTAGTTATGTACATATAATATGATGATCGATCTGTATAATCAGCTAAAAGATATTGGGCGCAGTCCCAGTACTTAAAAATCATATATGTACGTTGGTTATAATTTGGCTCCACATGGATCAGTGGAATTTCATCACTTCACATGACTCGAATATTATTTGGCACATCTCTGATCAGGCTGGCCTATATAACATATATATACACGATATTACGGGCCAAAGTGCAAGGAAAATATATGATCAGTTTCTTAGTTTATATGGACATTCTAACCAACATTCGCATTATAATCCTTAAATATATTATGGGACGAATCTGCTTCTGTGATTCGGTAGGTTAAGTGACATATATATATATATATATATATATATATATATATATCCAGAAATATATTATATGATCACAATGTGTATATATTTTGTATTTTTGTGAAAGAAAAGGCATGCATGCATGCATACCATGCGCAGCCGCCTGTTAGAAACATTAGGAAAATGCATTGATAATAGAGAAATTCTAATTTGCAGTCCTAAGTGGGGGCTACATGTGTAGTCTCATTGATGAATGGAGATTGATAAAAAAGAAAAAAAATCATTTTAAAAATGATATGATTATAATTTTAAATCTTTTTTAAACATAACTGTGTGGACTTACATGAACAGTCTCCAAAATGAGAACTATATGTAGACTAACTTTTGATAATATTCCTAGCGCATCTAGCTCAAGTTAACTATATATATTATATCAACGCGAACATTGTGATCATAAGAAAAGGTGGAATGAAACACTTCAACAATCTACGTTTCAAAATTAACACGGGTTTCCTTGACAACGATCGATATTATATATCAATCTCGATATATAGGACGTCATTGATGACAAGTACTACTGGCTTAATTTAGCAGGGCATGTAGTGAAAAAGCATGCAGACGTGCCATTAAAAAAGAAGTGGCAGCAGTTTAGATCAGTGGACATGACTGAAACCTTTTATATAAGTTCACGGTACGTACATACTGAAACCTTTTATACGAAAATTTTCGTAGTTTAGGATGCAAATTAGATGATGATCTTTTGCATGCACTTAAAAAAGAAGTGGTACGTAGTTTGGGAGTAGTACTACTGCAGTACTAGTGTATTATTTCCCTCGATAAGAATCGAAATGGAAACACGTACGTACGTACGTACAGTCAACTACGTATTTAAACTGGCGCAGATCGAACTTGAATGAGTACTGTTCATGCTGCGTGGTTGTCGCGCTCGATACGATCATCATGATCATGTGTGGAACCATCTGATTTAGGTTTCTTTTTTCGATTTTTAACTAGCCCGAACTATATCATACGCATCTACTTCTAAATGTACGTAATTAAATAGAGGTGACACATAGCCCAAGATGAAGAAGGGTGAAGTTGACGCTGTTTATTACAATCTTAAGCAATAAACACATGAAAGATAGGCACCAATATTTAAGGTTGTCCAGCCATTTATTCGAAGCAAAGAGATGCTCAAATTACAAAATTAAAGCCTAGCTTGGATCATTCCTATACCTCACCAAGGCAGCATGCATGAGAGATAAAATGTCTTATATATATAGAAGGTTTTATATAAATACACTTCTATATATATATATATATATATATATATAGACATCATGGTCTTAGCCCATGGCATACTTTTGCGTCCAGCTCCGAGCGGTTGACTCATATTTGACTTTATCAGTCTTGCACATGTGAGCAATCTCAGGAACGAGAGGATCATCCGGGTTTGGGTCAGTTAGCAAGGAGCATATGGAGAGTAAAACCTGCAAGAATCCCTCCAATATATATCATTTTTATTTTAAATGACGTCAATGGCTCAAGCAATTATAAATCAGCAAGAGTACTAGAGAGAGTGGGGGATATAAAATTGAACAATAGGACATCATAATATATATATAGGAGCAAATTGATCATAACATTCCCAAACAACAAAAAAAAAAAAAAAGGTGACAATGTTGTGAATGTAGGCCCTTGTGTTGGATTTGGATAGATTCAAATCCTCTATTGTTTTCACCCGAATTCTAGACCATCTAGATCAGTACTGAGAGAAAAACAAGTATAAAATTAAAGTAGACTCTATAACACATTAGTTTATTGATTATCACTCTCAAGTTATAAATATTGTAGGGCCCATAGAGTCTCCTTAATTATATCACCTTAGATATGGTGAGTGCTGGGCTCCATTGTTCCTTGAGTATGTCCAAGCATATATTCCCATTACTGTTTATGTTTGGATGGAACACCTTGGTCCTGAAGGCAACCTGCAAGCAATTTTACACAGGGTCACCATTTTTCTCTTTTAAAGTCATATTTAAGATTGAGAAATACTTTAACTACAAAAATAATTTCACAAATTGACATAACTTGATATGATTCTTCAGATTATAAAATTATTTTTATTGTAAAATAGATCTAAATGATCAAATAAAATTATGTCAATTTGTGAAATTATTTTTTGTGTAATTCATTTGCAGATGTAGCAGTACTTTTAAGATTTATAGAATTGTGGCAAAGCAGTAGCTTTTCGAAGGAACGCATCAACCTTCAAACATATATAACAACTAGATGCCAAAAGGATAGTACTAATTAACGAATTAATTTGTTCTATACCTTTGGGGGTTTGAAAGGATAATCAGGTGGGAACTGGATGGTCACAACGAAAACACCTCCAGCATAGGGACTGTCATTTGGACCAATGATGGTTGCTTGCCAATGGAACATATCCGCAGCCACAGGACCTGAAAATCCACGATCAGCAATCATGTAATGATCTTCTGTTCATGAATAAAATTAAGTACGTAGTTGTTACTAAAAACCCAATTTCAGTTTCTTTATTCCCTCTAACCTGCACTGCATGAAGTTGGTGGATCTCTCTGCAGGTCCTTGAGCTCCTTCAATATTCTCCGTGCTGCCATTAAAGCAAATTCAGAGTTGTAATATATATCTCAAACTGAGTATATATTGAGGAATTGAAGAGACGAGATGGGTCTGCAAAAGAAGGAAAACAATCTATGAGCACACGTACTGCTGAAGGGAAAGGTGCATGGTGGTGTATTTAATGGGGGAGGTATTGGGAGGGAGCGGCAATTGAAGGAAGATGTCCATAACTCCTTTTGGACTGATGAAAGTGCGCATAGTATAGATTCCATCTAAAAAGTTGCAAGCAAAGAATCAAGTTTTTGAAAACTGGGGCTGATCTGAAAGAAATTTCTAATAGTGGCTTTGCATGTTATCGCGTTATAAGAGGGGCCGGGAAGTTTCGATGAACGTCTCGTCACCACGAATACGGTACATAGAAATAAAGATAAACAGCGGAGAATAAAGAAAAGATCCCTGGGACTCGCATCCCAATCATAATTTTTTGAGGATTACTACCGTTAATATACTTAGAGGATTTAAAAAAAAAAAAAAAAAAACCAGTAAAAATACACTTGGACATCTCATTTTATTATTACTCCACTATTCAGTTATTTTTTTTCTTTTTACCTTTTGAATTTGGATTTAAAAGTTCAAAACATAACCTTCTTAAATAATCTATAAAAAAAAAATTTAATCAATCAACATAATCATATAATTTAATTAAAAATACATTCAATTTTATAAAAATTAAAATTCTTTTGCTCTTTTGAGTCAATTTTATAAAATTAAATTTATTTTTAATTAAATTACATGATTACGATAGTTAATTGAATTTATTTTTTTATAAATTATGCAAGAAGGTCTGTCGGGATTTTTAATCCTGATTCAAATAGCAAAAAAAAAAAAAAAGTGCAAGTTTATCATCCAAAGAGGTGATATAACAGTAATAAAAAAAGTGTGAGTGTATCATTCAAAATTTCAAAGAGAGAGATATTCGTATTTAGCTCAAATAGTTCGCTGAATACCACCAATTGTTTTACAAACCAATCGAAAGGAAAACGGATGCAAGATTCTGCACATGAAAATGTTGATAGCCCCATCATATTCTTAGCTTTCCTCGCTCGACTTTCCATTTTAAATTCTGTATCGTTCCTTTCCAAGGTAACTTTCGACATGCAAGTTGCGCCTTGTACCGTTATGCTTAAGCATAGTCTCCAAGTATTGAGATCAGATTATACCAAGTACTTAGGCTATAAATGAAACAGTTTGTTCGATAGTCCGTTTGGTTAAATTTGAATCGAACTCGATTCGTGAAAAAAGAAAAAGCTCGTTTGTGAAAGCAGATACTCGCTCAATTTGTAAATGATACATACCCGACAAAACTCGACTCGACTCGACTAAAGCTCGCTCGTTTGTGCTCGGGCCGACTTGATTAAAACTCATTCATATATTAATAAATATATACATTATACATACACCTATGTGTGTGTGTACACACACAAACATATATATATATATATATATTAGCTAATAATATAATCATACCACTTTTATAATTAAATATATAATATGTAATTTAATTACTTATGTCTATATAGTGTCGAATATACATCACAGGTATATTTTATAATTTGTATAATAATTAGTCGATAAAATTTAATAATTTCATATACTAATATGTGAACCATATATGAAATAGATATATGCTATCATATTAAGTATATGTATTAATAATATATGTATGCATATAATATATTGTTATTTTGGATAAATATCAACTAGTTAAATATTAATTATTTATAATTTTTTTAAAATTTTATAATTCAATAGAGGTTCTACTTATTAGTTGTATAAATTCAATATTAGTTCTTTTATTTTTTTATTTAATTTATTAATTATTAAATTTTATTCAAAAAACAAAAAATAAACAATTCAAACTCAAGCTCGATTCGACTCGAACTTGTTTGTAGGACGAACTTGAGCTCGAATTGAGAGTTTTAACTTATCGAGTCGAGCTTGAACAAAAAAAAAAATCTCAAATTTGGGCTTGAACTCAAAATAGCCGAGCTCGGCAAGTCAAAAACCGGGTCAGCTCGGCTCTATTAGAGTCCTGCAAGCACTTGAATGAAAAAGGTGAAGGGAGAAGAAAATGGCCGGTGCTTGCTACCTAGTTTGTAGTCTTTAATGCTACCAAAAGGTAGTCTTAAAGACTACCTAGTTTGTAGTCTTTAAGCACTTGAACCCAGGAGGCTAGGACGAATCTCTGCATTCAAAGCCTTGACTGGGCTTATTTATTTCAGTCTCATAAACCCAAGTGAGCTCCAACAAAAGGATAAATTCCCCAACCCCAAAGGCACACCATCAAAAGAACATATAATACATGAACGCTGGAATGAGCCACTGATGAAAACGAGCGAGCTAGATCAGCCCAGCTTGAATGATGGTTTCTAGCATGTAGTATATAGTTCAATGCAAATCAATATACGTATAAAAGTGCTTCTTAAAATGCACTAAATCAGGTTAAAAAACATGAGCATCGGCATGTCTACACGAGGAACAGTTTGGTTTTAGAGTAGATGCATAAGCTAAATACCAAGCAGTGTGAATCATTAATATACAAATCGGCACAGGCAATAAAGTGACAAAGACAACTTTGATGCTCAGAAAAAGCTCCTAGTTCTTGTCAGTTGAGACTAAATTGCGGATTGCTTGTTCCTCCAGGTGTGAAATTGTGAGATATGTGGTGTCTGTAAGACTCTGAAGGCATATATGCGAACTGGTGACAATATCCTCCAGGAATGATTCTCTTTCACAATCACAATATGGAGCAGGCCCTATGCCCACTTCTCTTCTTCTTTTTCTTCTGCTTTGGTGGCTGGAGAACCACCTTTATGGCCGCATCAAAAACAGCTTTGACATTCTATTTTATTTAACCACAACGCAAATTCTGTCAATAATGAGTGCTTTCCCTAATTAAATAATCAAATGACTACGTACGTAAAAATTACTTGCCTGCTGTGTTTTTGAACTACATTCGATGTAGACTGGAGCCCCAATCAGCTTTCTCAGTTCCTCCCCCTTCAAAAGGTTTTGAATAATATAACCATAATGATGATGATGATGATGATAAAAACATATACCTTTTATGCCACATTGACCATGGTAATGAAAACCAATACAAGCAACACAATGGGAAATACAAATGGTAAACGGCAGCTCAAAAATGAGAGTAACAAACACGGAAAAAGCAGAAGCATATACCTGGGCTGTGGTTATGGGCACTGCACCAGGGTGGTCTATAAAGAAATGCTTATCATCTCGAAGATCTGCAAAAAGCAAGCTTGGATAAATATGCTGAAGTTTGTTGTTTTTTTTCTTTTTCTTTTTTTGTTGCAGAAACTGTTTCCTTTTTTTTTTTTTTTTGTCATACTTATCACGCTTATTATCTGCACTTTTGTGAAAACATTTTAAAGCACAACTAGCAATCACAATAAAGGCAATTTCCTTTATCTACAAATCATGTTCAATATCTAAGTCAAAATGATGGAGAATTTATATTTTGCTGATCATGGCATTTGCGAATTGTGTCAGCCTGGAATATGATGATTTTAACACATACCAAATGACTGTACTGACACATACTTTTCATGCAAATACTGCATATCAATAGTGACAAATATATAAAAAAGGGGTGGGAAGGAAGAACTGGTTTTTACATAAGCTATATGAGGAAATAAGTTGAATCAACCAAAGCAGCAGGACAAAAGTCCCAACATAAAGATGAAACAAAAATAAAGATATTTAAAGACGGGCAGTAGAGAAGAAACATTAACTTCATACATTATACGGAAAATGCAGAAATTAAACATGTTTTAGCAAACCAAAAAAGAAAAGGGCGAGTAGGAGAGTCTAACCAAGTTTTGTCCCAACAAGAACAATTGGAATACCAGGTGCATAATGCCTCAATTCAGGAATCCACTGAACATTAGGACAGCAAAGCATAAAGAATTATCACACATCAACAGAAAGAGAAAGGGTAAAAGGTATCCTCACAGTTACAACACTTACTTTCTTTGCAACATTTTCATAACTGGCCTTGCTTATGAGAGAGAATGCGAGGAGGAAGACATCTGCCCCACGATAGCTCAAAGGTCTTAACCTATTATAATCTTCCTGGCCTGTTCCATAAATCTTAAAAATCAGACCCATTACAAGAGCTCATTGTTTGGGGGGGGGGGGGGGGGGGGGGGGGGGGGGGTTACTACAGTCCTGGACTTACCAGCAGTATCCCACAGGCCTAAATTTACAGTGTTCCCATCCACAACCACATTTGCACTGAAATTGTCAAAGACAGTTGGGACATAATCCTGTTCTCCAACATACGGTAAGTGAATAAGGAAAGTTAAGTCAACCGTCACAGGAGCATTCTCATTTTTCAACAGAATTGCGTTTATATATATAAAAAAAAAGGTATTGGCGGAGATTCATTATTACAATGACCCACTCAAATTTGATAAGAAAATTCTAAAGGAAAGCAAAGAGTTATGAATCTTTACATTCTAATCTCACCAATCATAAAACTACCTGGCTTAGTTAAGATTATCCTTTTCTTTAGTCTGGACTAAGAAACCAACTAAAGGGTAAAAGAACAGATACATGAGAAAACACTATCCATAGAAGTAAATTGAAACAGGAATTGAAAATATTAAGAAAAGTCATCAAAGATTTCAAAGTTCTCCATGAAATATGGGGTTCAACAATTACAGTTTCTTTTCTATTCCTCGCATTTCTAGTCCTAAATTCAGTTTCCTCGATAATAAATTTAAAGCCCCATATATCGAAGCATCTCACTACAAATATGGTGTACTATGAAAGCCATTAATCGCAATCCAAACAAAAGGATAGAATCAAAGAACCCAATTCAATCCAATACACAAAATTCAAAGTTTCAGATTCCTTTCTTCCCCTCATTCTTTCTCAACTCTCGAGGACCACATAGAGTCAAGAAACCATACCCCATAACAAAATACTTTCTAACCTTCCATTCTGTAAAGAAAGAACGTTAAAAGCCCATTACAGCAAACAAAATTTATCCAAGAGTCACGGGTGAGAACAAATTGCCGGACCAAACAAAGCCCTAAATCACTCATTCAAAACACAAAATTAGCATCAAAGTTGAAATCTTTCACATTTCATTCCCAGAAGTTCCTCGAAACCCAAATGAAGGGTTTAAAGAACAGAGCCCAGAAAACACTACAAAGGAAAAAAATGAAAACCCAAATGACGCAAGCATTTTTAGACAAGAATGTAGCCCCACATCACATTGGTCAGCCAAAACCCAAGAAAAGACCAACTGAAAGGCACATAACAAAAAGAAGCAGGAGAAGTAAAAATTATGTTTCCAAGTTTTCCCAATAACATTTTCCAGGGGACCAAATAGAAACGACACTGACCGTAGGGAAAGTGTTGCTGGTGTAGGAGATGAGCATACAAGTCTTGCCAACGGCACCGTCGCCGACTGTGACACACTTTATAAACCTCGAAGCACTCATTTTTTTCTCTCTCCCTTGCTTTCTCTTGTTCTTGTTTCTTCAACTTTCTTCAGCAACTATTTAAGACCTTGTTTTCAGACTAGCGTTACGTTGGCCCCTCAAACCAAGGCACGCTTGGAGAGAGAGAGAGAGAGAGAGAGAGAGTAGAAAAGGATGGGAAGCTGGACCTGGACAGCCAGCGCTTGCCAGCTATACGTTTTACGAGACCTCAATTACCAATCCTAGACCCCAAAGTTCTTCCTTTCTTACAAATGCCCCCTCAACACCTGTCAACTTCTCTACTTTTTTTTTTATTATTATTATAGTGAAAACAAAAGTGTTGAATAAAGTATAGACTACAAGGTTACAGATCAGTCCTTTTCCCTTGAAAAAACGAAGGCTATGGATTTTCGGACTTCGAAGCTCATCCTAAACTCACATGCGTGCAAAAGACCAAGAACTAGTTCATGGTATTCACAAAAAATACTTTAGTGCATTTCTGACTGATCATCCCACTCTTATAAACTCCAACTAAATCTTTGTTAAAATTCATTGTTGTTCTGTTTTTGCTACACTTTCTTCACCAACATTATACTTCTTGCTCCATTCATCTCTGTACTCTATTAACAATGTTATTTAAAATACGTTTTTAATCAATTTTATTGGAATATTAAAAGCCTCTACTTTTTAGCAACAGGATAAAGTGACAGAATAAAATTGAACAACAAATTTTTTAGTCGTTACAGTTGTTTTCCAAGTTCAGAGAGAATGAATACCTTATATTTACTTATAATTAACTTATAAATTCATTAGCGAATTCAAATATTTATTCTAAAAATATTTTTTGATTCTTAGGAGATGTTTGGATTCAAAACCAACCTCAACTCATCTCAATTCATCTCATCTCATCTCATCATTACAACTTTCTCAAATTCTCACACAAAATATAATAAACAATTCAACTTTTTTAAATTCTAAAACAACTTTTCCAAATTCTCACACCAAATATAATAAATAATTTAACTTTTATTATATTATTCACAAACCATCTCAACTCATCTCTTAATCCAAACATCTCCTAATCGGAGGTGGGATTTGAACATTTCGTGGAGTTAATATTCACATACGGAAAATTTTGAATATATAAGTTCCGCACACCTCTTTAAAATTAAAATAGGAAAAATCTGGACTCACGTAACAAGAATCAACTTTTTCACAATCGACCTAGCATAAAAAATACTCATCTCCAGATATTCCACCCATAGAATAGAAGATTCTTTTGTTTTCAAACAGACGCCTGCAATTATTGAAACTTAGGTCTTAGAGCACAGTTTCGTTAGAAAAAGAGGGTTCGCTTGATTACAGATTGTGGATATGTGTTCATTGCTCTCGACCTATTTAATAATTTTTCCTAAACGTCTCTTGATTTATGATATTATCATGTACAAGATAAACAGCTAAGTGGGTTCTATATTAATTAAAATTGATCGACACCACAAACCTAACTCCCTAAAGAGAACTCACGTGTTAATAAACATCAAGCAACAGATACATGGGCAGCATGAACACATTGTTGGGCATTGATGAACACTTGTTTTTTGGTATGATTGTTCAGAATTAACTGAGCTATATTGATGGCCGTCAATGTCAAAGTGTCTTTAAAAATGCTCAATCAATGTTCATGTTCAATTGGCAGAAAGTATAGGTTAGGGTTGCCTACTTCAGGAAGCAAAATATATAGGAGATCATCCGTTAGTGGGGATGGTTGGGGGATCCTCACTTTCATGGGGGAAGCCAATAATGTGTAACAAGCCAGAGGATCCACCAATAAAACCAACTGCATGATTGAACAAGCTAGCAAGTTGATTTGGTTGGCATTGGCCCTTGCTGTTGAGTTTCCCAGCAACATATCACAGTCAAATAACTCTTGGAACAACCTAAAATCCTTTATGAAAAGGGTGGCTGTTAAAGAGTTGTTAATGTCCATCTGCTCACCTAATCAGAGTAATTGAAAGATTTACACCATATGTGTGTGTAATCGAAAATGACATCTTATTGGGACTGCATGGCATGCAGGCCATTGGTTTCCAACCAGGAAAAGGAAACCAATTCTTAAAAAAAAAAAAAAAAAAAAAAAAAAAAAAACATAAAGAAATAGACAGCAATCAAAAGCACAAGTAAAATGGGCATTGGGTGGGATTCTTGAGGGAGTACTGTGTGCATAATTTTCATGTAATCATGCTTTCAGTTGGCCAAGCAGAATTGCAAAGTCATGTTTACCTATTCTGAAATACTTTCATGAGAGTCAAAGTGCCAGCATATTCAGATGCAGACGTAGTGACTACGTTCCCATGGCTTAATAGCATAAATTATCAACTAAAAGGTCGCTCTCATGAGTCATGGCAAACAACCGCGACCAAACAACTTGTCCAGATCTATATATTTTATTATCCTGTTTTTTAATAGGACGCTATGAGTTAGAGCCTGCTAAGCTTTCTGATGCTCAACCTTAGGCCCTCCCCCTATGCTTTAGCCTTTAGTTAGACACAAGCTGTCTCTTATTCTTTGTGTAGGAAAAAAACAAACAAATAAACTACTCTTTATCTTGAATTTTGCATTTTCAGTCACATTGAAGTATTGGTCATCTTCAATCATCCCGACTGAAATTTTCTTAAACAAAGATGAAAGATCACTGTTTCTTAAAAAAAAAATCCTACTTTTAATAGCCCAATCTTTGGATAATCCCAGCTGTTAGAACTAATTGATATCGAAGATAATATAAACAAAAGGCTGGGGGTCACATCCAGGGGTCAACACCAACTCCATGTGCATAGATGACCAACTCTCCTCCTACCACCTCTGGATTCTACATCTTTGTATCTGGCTATTACATTGATTCAACCCCTTTTTTTGGCTACATTAATTAGAGGGAGAAAATCCGTAATATGAAACCCAATAAGAATACGCTCCAACACATTTCAAAAGGGATTATTTTAACTCCTACAATAGTTTAAATACATAAAAAGCCATCATCTAACAGTCTTAACTTTTTTAAAATATATGGGACGACCTTGGTTCCTACCGTCCTACCTATTGACCACCTCTAGTCAACGTTCTATGAGCTCAGAAAAAGAAAAGAATAATCCATGATCACTCATCAAGTGTACCTTCTACAAATTACTTTTATTGAAGTTTTACAAATTCTCTGGAAATAGAGTATCAGGGATGAGGAGCTAATAATGCATGTAACAGCTTAAAGTCTTGAATCTAAAGTATGCTCTTAACATTTGATTCAATTGAACAATCAAATAGGTCCAACATCAAAGGAAAGTGAATTCCTTGTCAAAAAGAATTTCACAATCAGAATTTTACAGGATGCTGTAACCGAGGATTCAACTTTCTCAATTCTTTCCTCACTAGAATTAAAGCTTTATGTACAGATCACAGCACATAATCAGATTTCAAGGCTAGAAGCACAATAATGATATTCTGATTGAATCTTCAGAACGTTGGAAAGAGCAAAGCACTGATAAATACTTCCACCAGATTGCGTTCTTTAGGAGCAGTGGTTCTCAACCATCAAATAAGAATTCTATTGTTCTCTCATGCTACCTCCCCAAAATGGGATTTCAACTTCCAACGAGTTAGAACTTCAAATAGGACACTCACAATTCTTCATCTGAACTAACAAAATCTAGTTCAATCAACTTTTCTGTATTCTGTCTGATTTTGTCAACCACAACTTGCCCCTGCTGCTCGGTTTTCTTTCTCTTTACATCTGGCTGCTGATTCCTCATCACAGATGATTCTGGTTTTATGATGGATGATTTCCTGAGCAATGACAGATGAACCTTCAATAACATGGAAAGCAAGCTCCAATAGCCTGTATATATAATGATTAATGGAATTTCTAATGCATTGATTCACCTTTTATCTGACATGCTAATCTGTTGCTTAGGTACTATTGATTCTTTATTTGATTTCTTTGGACCCATATTCCCTGCAATTAAAAGGCAAAAGTACCTCAGAAGGAAATCTCAAGAAACCACAATAAGCCTATGAAAGAAGTCCTGAGATCTTAAACCTGTTATTTCAGTAAGGAACCTTATGCCTTGTGAATGTGTGTTTGTCGTCACTTTACCTGCTTTACTGTTACAAAAAAAAAAAAGATCCATCCACAATTAAGTGAAAAAAGAAAACGCAATTACTTTCACATTAGATACAATCTATGCTATCTATGAAAAACAAACCTCAGAGCCTTTTTTAGGCTTTCCACAGACAGTAGTTTTACTGGCTGCATGGGCTTTTTGATATTCGTCCGGTCATTTAAAGGGTCAACCATGTAAATCCCTTCAGGTTTGAGAGAATCCCTAAATGCAGTTCTTAGGTTCCTGTTAAAGAAACACACAAGTTGAAGGCACCAAGAAACTAAAAATGAATCAGCAATTATACTCTTAAAATCATTCAATCGGTATATCTGGCCAAAAGAGTTGAATGATCTTGAACATTAATCACCTACCCTCCCTTGAGCTCCGTTCGGTTTGTGAAATATTTCTCTGGTGCTTTCTGTAGAACCAAAATGGATGGTGAATATTTTATGAGAACTGATTAAATAAAATTACGTGGGTAGTTTTGAAGATAAAGTAGTCAAACAGGTTGAGGCATTGTGCTTACCAATCTATGATATTTACAATATATTCCATTGCGTCTGAAATAACACAAAGACTCAAGATATCAGAAGATTTTGTTGGTAAGGCAACACGGAGAATTATAATGGTACAAAATATAATATAAATATCTTGCAAAAAAGACAAGACTACATTGATAATTGAATAATGGGTGCAGCGGCTAGTGAGAAGACAAGTGATCGAGTTTGCCATGAAATACCTTCATACATTTTGATCAAGGACCTCTGATGGTAATTCACAGAGGTACTTTTTTCTGTTCATTTTCCACTTATACACTCACCATAGGATCCTTTGAATGCACACGACAAGATGCTTCTAACAAATCACATGCTCTCATACTTGAATTTTTCTGAAAATGTTAATTTACGAATACTACAGGATACCAGATTTTATTATCTTGAATTCATCCAGTCTACTCAAATAAAACTGCAAAGAAGATCATTTTTTTCCTTAGGAGAAACTAATCTGACTTTTCCTTCTGTGAAAAGTAACCAGAGATAGCATATCAAAGAGGCCATGTGAAAGTCTACTCTCCAGAGAGGAGGTTTTATATTTTGTATATTTCTCTCGTAGGTAGAATATATCTGCAGTATTTGTTTCCTTGATGAGAAGGCCATTCAACTTATCTAATATTCTCTATATGTTCTATTGTTAACAATTACACCAGAGAGGTTATAGAGAGTTTATTTTAGAGCCAACTCATCATGGCAGATGACACTTCAGATTTCCTAAAAGGAAAGGAATGAATACGCGCTGTTTTGACGGAAAGGAATACGCGCTGTTTTGAAGACAAGGAACGAACAATGGTGGAGCTGAAGAATTTTTTTCTACATACTTTATTGCTTTGGTTTTCTGCTATTGTATTAAATGGGGATGATATTCATGAATTCTTATCCTTAGTTCATCGCTCTTAGAATGTATTTAGGTGTTCTATTGTATACTTCCTGTGTACTAGGTACATGCCTATTTCATTCACATCAATAAAGTTTATCTCTTACTTATAAAAAAAAAAAGAGTCTATTTTCATGGAAAGAGAAATGGGAAATGTTCTTCATTTTAGATAATGAAACCATTCCTTTACTACCAACCCAAAGAAATACAACCTCTATGAGATATATGGTTTATGCCAAAAAGGTACAAAGTTGGACTAATTTGGAAACATTGGGCAATTTACTTTATACCTACTATTCCGTCCGGTTTTTGGTTCCTAGTCTTATTTAATTAGTACCCATGATTGGGGGTATAGTACTTTGCATAGGACTACTAAGGTGAAAAGACGGGATCAGCACATGACACACCACTTACACGGAAGCCTACCACATCAACTAGCATAAAAAATATTGGTATTTTAACTTCTTCTTTTTATGATTGTAATGAGCCCTACAATAACTAGTGTGTTTATACATCCGCTTGTAAATAACAAAACTCCTAGTTTGAAACTATAACAAATCTAACTTACTAGGGTAACATTTTCAAGGAGCTGAGTTAAGAAACCAACTCCTAGTAGTCCAGAAAACTTCCCATATCCCATGTTATTCTTATTTATCCTAAGACTTCCATTAACTGGAGGAATGCACTATCATATTCAATGAAAAAAAAGAACACAATAACTAAAGCGGATGTTATGAGCATTTCATTCCATACCACAAAAAGATGTAATGAGTTCCCATAACCTACTTGTTTATGACTATTGTACAAGGCATCCCATCCTTCCTTTTTCCCTTGCAAACTCCATAATCAACTGAAGTACCAATCTTTAAAGTTTGACTAGGAGAATATATACTCAAAGAAAAACCTGTGCCCTGCAAAAATAAAAGGTCAATCTTAATCTATCGGAGAATATTAACAAGCATAACTCTCAATACATGACAAGTCCATACCACTCCGTCCTTGCGTACAGAACAATTGAACAGAGCAAATACTGTTCCAGCCTGCTCTTTCCAGTTCTTCTGATAAGCATCGCCGAACAAGAAAAGAGAAACAGTGTTTTCATCCAGACACCCAACCTTCCATATACAATAGTTCTTCCCTGTAGAACTGGTCTTTGGAGTCCCCTTCTCGGTCACCACTCCAACAGTTGCCCAACAACCTGACAGAGTGTCCCCAACCAATAAATTCCTACAACATACCCAATATCTGAAATCACTACCAACATTCCATTTAAATCAGATAAAGCTTCATGCATCACTTATAATTACTTCTATTGCCTATTAAAGCAAAACCAAAGAAAATTGTCTTATAAATCAATAGGTCACTTCCAGTATTAATGCCTATATGTAAAATGTGAAGTTCAATTTAATACCTCATAGTTGATAACCGAACGAAACGAATATCTGAAAACCGCTCACTGAGCTCTGCTGCACTGACCAATTGGTTCCTGAACAAAGAAAAAAGAACAACGAGGAACATATTAAGCATGGCTTGCCTTCCAAAACCTCCAAGCTACTATACACTTGACTTTGTACTGCATATAGTTGCTCAGAAAACCGCACATGAAAAGAAAAGGTGATCTTTTATGTTGTATCACGTCTCAAGGCTGTCTTAAACTCCAAAAGAAAATGAAGGTCACCTTCTCTAAGTCATATTACTACCTTACACAAGTGGCAAAAACTGTATCGAGCTAAATGAATAAGAAATATCCCTAACCTCAACATCCACCCCCAATCGAAAGTAAATTTTTTTTTTTTTAAATGAGAAATAAAATGTTCGAAACTTATTAAATTTTGCATTTCTATTTTCGGCAGCCAAACAAAGCATTAAGAATAAAGAATACTATATCACATAACCTAACCGAGTAATTATTAGACATATGCCTCCTTGTTTTAAGATAAGTAGAGTGGCAGTAACCTTATTCGCAAGCCCGAAAATTTCTCAACCTCAGCATTGCTGGAGGCCTTAGAGCTCTTCAATTTTCCAGATTTCGGGACCGGCTTGGGCTCGTAATCAAGGCAGTCTTGGACAGCGTCTCTAAATACGGACATGTCTGCCTGCCCAGTTCGCCTCGGCGATCCATCATCCGACATATACCCTGAAAATGGAAGGCTATTTGAGACATACCCAAGTGAATATTCTAACAAAAAAAAGGAAATCCGACGCACCCAGCCACACTCCACTAATAATTGCAAAGGCAAATTATGAAACTTTGATGCTGAAATGTAAGGGACAGAGAGAAAGAGAGAAGGGGGGGGGGGGGGGGTTAATATGAAGACTTGCCAGGTGCATGTGGTGAAGGAGAACCAGGAGGGGTTTCCAAAACTCTCCCTTGGAGGGAGAGAAGGAGATCGAGGTCGTCTTGGTGGTTCGACATTAGTGGCTCTCTCTCTCTCGTCTCCGAGTGTCTCAGTGTTTCTGTAAGACTGCTATGCCCTGAGGAAATGAGGGAGGGTTTTTGTTTTCTCAAAGTCTGTGGAGGGAAAGCTGTACTTCTTGGAGGGAGACGAAAACGAAAACTCCATGACGATACGACGTCGCCAACCAGATTAAATTTTGTAACCAAATGCTATCGTGAAAAAAAGAGTCAAATTCAAGGCGTGGGGACTAGGGTCGCCTCAATAAACCTGTTTAGTTGTCACAACAATCCTACATTACAAAAAATAAAATAAAATAAAATAAATATCCTCAATCCTACTTATGTGCACGAAGTTAATCCCAGAAAAATTCTGACCTCATGTGGATCAATCTCCCTAAAAAATATTCCTCATGCGGGAAAAAATATTGGAAAAAGGTATATAGTAAGAAAAGTAGTTTTATTTATTTTGAAAATTAGTTTGATAATATTATGCAACAAATATTAATCACTGTTTAAGAGTATTTCATCTTATCTCATCTAATCATTATAATTTTTTTAAATCCCTATACAAAATATAATAAGCAATTTAATTTTTTCAAATCTCAAAATAATAATAATATTAAAAAATAATATTTTAATAATATTCTACACTGATTACACAAACGAGGTGTGTTAAAAAACTTCAGTGCTTAATGCCTAACATGGCCTTCAAAATTCAAATTTAGGAAAGATCATAACAAAATGGAGGAAGGCCAACTCATTATGGCTTCAAATATTGGAAAAATAACTTCATATTTCCACTAAAAATGTAGCCAAATCCATTTTTTATGCTTATAAATGTTCTTTCCAATATTACAAAAATAATCAACTTATTGTTGTGAGAATGATGAATTATGAGAATGAATTGTAGCTGTGGAGTACTGTGGATGTTGGCGGTACAGCAAAGAGTGCCAACACAGAGGGTGCAGTGTTAGAAAACTTCCTCAACCTGCCCGCAAATTTCGAGTTCTTTTTATGGTAATTACAAGTCCGAAACTCATTCAAACTTCCAAGAAACTCTCCCAAGAATAGCAACAAGACAGTAATGAAGAGAGAAAAAAAAAATGGAGAACGAATTTAAAAAAAAAAAAAAAAAAAAAAAAAACACACACACACACACCCAAAAACAACAAAAGAAGCACAAGCTCACAACTCTAACGAAGCAATGGTCACCAAGAGATCAAAACAGAAATTCGATATGGAAATTCCGAGCTTTCCTCCAAGCCCTTTATATTTAGCATTTCTTTGACCCTATATCTCTGCCTTTTCATGGAGTTTATGTTTCTGCTTCCGGGTGCCTCCTCCTTCTAAGGAGGCTTCCCGAATTGACTCACAAGCTGTCATATATATTGTCTTTTTATTTTTTCCTGTTCCTTGGAGTTATTTATCATTATACATATCTCCGAACTGGGTCAGGCTTCTAGTTGAGGAGTCGTTACAATGGCGGTGTCAAGCCGCGTGCTCTTGCTCACCTTTCTATCTGTTTTAGTCTCAGCCGTGGTTGGCCAAGGAGACAACCAGTTTCAAAACGTGACCTATGATGGAAGGTCTCTGATCATCAATGGAAAAAGAGAGCTTCTCTTTTCGGGTTCCATCCATTACACTCGTAGTACCCCGGAGGTAACTTTAACATCAATAAATATCGATTATCCTTTTGTCTTTTTATGATCTTCATCATCTTCTTTTTTTAATCTTCTATTGAGGGATGAGTTTTAATGGATGAAATTAATGTATACTTGTGTTAAAATGGATTTTAGATGTGGCCGGATCTTATCTCAAAAGCTAAACATGGAGGTTTGAATGTGATTCAAACTTACGTGTTTTGGAACATCCATGAGCCTGTGGAAGGACAGGTAAAAAAAAAATGGTGTTGCAGACAGAAATTATTTCGAGTTTATTCGACAAAACTATTGTTATGTGACAGTCTAACTCTTCATCGATGTTCCGAAAACTTGACAGTACAATTTTAATGGAAATTATGATGTGGTGAAATTCATCAAGCTGATAGGAGAGCAAGGAATGTATGTGACCCTCAGGGTTGGGCCATTCGTCCAAGCTGAATGGAACCACGGGTTAGTCTTTGATTTCTCATTTTCCTCCTCCTCTCATATGATTTTGTGACTGTGGTGTTAATAATTTAGTTGTTTCAAAATGAAAATTTCAGAGGACTTCCATATTGGCTAAGAGAGGTCCCAAACATCATATTCCGTTCTGATAATGCTCCATTCAAGGTATCCACCACCTTAGTTCTTACGGATGCAAAACTATTTAGGGAGATCTAACTCGATAATTGAAGGAGCTCTACTGAATTCAGATTTTTTTCCCGTTTGCAGAACCAAATGAAAAAATATGTGAAGATGATTATAGATAAGATGAAAGAGGAGAAACTATTTGCTTCACAAGGAGGACCAATCATATTGACACAAGTTTGGTTCTACTCATAATTTTCCTTTTCCTCATAGGAAAGCTGATCATCTTATTGACTTTATTGTTCAATGACTCATAACGCAGATTGAAAATGAGTACAACCACATTCAACTTGCATATAGAGATATGGGAAGCAGATATGTTCAGTGGGCAGCCAAAATGGCAGTGGGGATGAAAACTGAAGTTCCATGGATCATGTGCAAGCAGAAGGATGCTCCTGATCCAGTGGTGAGTCTGCAATATCTTTCATTTTCTAATCCAGCAGTGAGTTTTTTCGTTTTGAGAGCCTTACGAATTTTGACTAAAAGCTCCCACTTCCACTTGCAGATCAATACATGCAATGGAAGGCACTGTGGAGACACTTTCACAGGACCAAACAAACCCTACAAGCCTTCTTTGTGGACGGAAAACTGGACCGCTCAGTGAGTATACCCCTAGTGATTGTCAGTGAGTTTGTTTTTCATCTAATTGTATTACTGTTTTTGGCTTCTTGGAAATGTTAATGGCTTTGGAATTTTTGTTTTGTAATTACAGGTACAGAGTATTCGGAGACCCTCCATCTCAAAGAGCAGCAGAAGATATTGCATTTTCAGTTGCCCGATTCTTCTCAAAGAATGGAACTCTGGTCAACTACTATATGGTAGACAGATACCCGACCTTCTTCTCATTTTTCTCAAGGGACCAGTTAATTACCCTGACAGGCTTTTTTCCTAATTTACATCACCTTACTTCATAATTTGCAGTACCATGGTGGGACTAACTTTGGTAGAACAAGTGCTGTCTTTACAACAACTCGCTACTATGATGAAGCTCCCATTGATGAATATGGTAAAGATTTCTAGTAGTGGGATCTCTAGTGACTCAATGAAGCAAAGCTTGTTCAAACACATGGGTCCCTTACAAGTATAATATGCAGGTTTGCAGAGGGAACCCAAATGGAGTCACCTTAAGGACTTGCACAAGGCTTTAAATCTATGTAAGAAGGCTCTGCTATGGGGTGAACCTCATGTTGAAAGTTTGGGCAAGCATACAGAGGTAAGCATCTGAATAGAGTGAATCAATGTAGCTAGCTACCATCCAACACTGTTCACTAATATGTTTAAGCTGTTCCATCATTAAGGCTCAAGTCTACGAGAATTCCGGATCAAAAATCTGTGCTGCATTTTTGGCAAACAACAACTCCAGAACAGCAGCAAATGTACATTTCAGGGGTGAGACATATTACCTGCCACCACGTTCAATTAGCATCCTCCCTGATTGCAAGACCGTGGTCTACAATACACAAACAGTAACTCCTCATCTCTTACATGTCTCTCTGTATATATAGAAGAAAAAGAAGCTAAATTCTTTGTTACTACTGCTCTGTTTCTTCAGTTGTGTATTAGTGCCCTCATTGCCCATATTTGGATATTTGGGAATGTCTAAGGGATTCTTCTCTTACATAAAAACAGATTGTATCGCAACATAATGCAAGGAACTTGAAGAAATCAAAGGTTGCAAAGAATCTTAAATGGGAGATGTCCCCAGAACCCATCCCAAGTGTCGAGCAATTGCCAGTTGACTCCAAAACTCCAAAGGAGCTCTACAGTTTTTTGAAGGATACCACAGATTATGCGTGGTACACCACTAGGTAAGCAGAATCTTAATTACCTTACAGGCTAGGCAAAGTATGCATTGGGTTAAGATCTTTTTAATTCTTGTAAGTATTCCAAGCTGGAGCTCACAGTGATGGACCAAAATCTGACATTTTTTTGTCATATTTGATTGCAGCATAGAGTTGGCTCCCGGAGACTTGCCAATGCGGGCTGATATTCTCCCAGTACTACGCGTAGCAAGTCTTGGTCATGCCTTGCATGCATTTGTGAATGGCGAATATGTTGGTGAGCACCTACAATCCAGCACCATACATTCTTTCTTTTTACATGGGAAATTCACGTACACAGCTGATCATCGTGCTTATGATTTTCAGGATCGGCCCATGGAAGCCATGACGAGAAGAGTTTTGTCTTTCAAAGTGCCGTGAACTTCAAGCCTGGGGTCAACCATATAGCGCTGATTGGCATGACCGTGGGACTCCCAGTAAGTAGCTCCTGGCTTTCTATCGTTAGACTTTGCTTTTATTTTGGAATGAGTAATGCTACGTAACATGACATTCATCCCACTATATATATAAATATGGCACTTATCATCACTCTTGGATCATTCCTTGCTCTTTTTAAAGAAAAACTCAAAGGTGGAACGATGATGCCACCTCATTATAATATGTGTTAAGAATGTAGAGTTTCATTCTAGAGTAGGTGCTAACAAGCTGTTCTTTACCTGTGAAGGATAGCGGAGCCTACATGGAGCACAGGTTTGCCGGTCCTCGGTCTGTAACCGTCCTGGGTTTGAACACAGGAACACTTGATCTGTCAATCAATGGTTGGGGGCATCAGGTACCAATGAACCTTTACAATTAACTGTTAACTGTACTCCTTGAAATCAAGACTTCAAAAAAGATAGATGAATATGATTATGGGAAAATGACTAGCTTAAAGGTGATGTTAATAGAATTGTTGCCCATTTTGCAGGTTGGCTTGACAGGAGAAAAGGTTAAGGTGTTCACTCAGTCAGGATCACACAGGGTAGGATGGAAGAACGCCAATGGACAAGGACCTGCTCTTACGTGGTACAAGGTATGCTAGGAGAAACATGTCCCATTGGCGCTTTTGATAACAAACTGAAGAAGATACAATATAGTACATTCAACATTTGTGGTATTACAAAAGCCTTTACATATTTATATACACACATTCTTGTTGCAGACATATTTTGATGCTCCTGAAGGGAATAACCCCGTTGCTATCAGAATGAATGGTATGGGTAAGGGGATGGTTTGGGTCAATGGAAAAAGCATTGGCCGTTACTGGGTGTCCTTCCTCTCTCCTCTTGGAAAGCCTTCTCAGTCAGAGTAAGTAAAGCTACTAGTAAATTATGCCCAAGGGTGATATAAATCTTCGTGAAAAGCAATCTAAGTCCGCCCCCCCCCCCCCCCCCCCCACGATTTGCAATGTTCATCAGGTATCATATCCCAAGATCCTTCATCAAGCCAACAGAAAATCTCCTTGTTGTATTGGAGGAGGAGAAAGGGAACCCAGAAGACATTGAGCTCGTACTTGTCAATAGAGATACTATCTGCAGCCTCGTAACTGAGTATCATCCACCCCATGTGAAGTCGTGGCAAAGGAAGGACAGTAAAATTAGGCCTGTTGTGGACATTGTGAAGCCAGCAGCTCAACTGCACTGTCCAAACCACAAAAAGATTGTTGCCGTGGAGTTTGGTAGCTTCGGTGATCCTTATGGTTCCTGTGGAAGCTTCGCTATGGGCAAATGCAATGCTCCAATTACCAAGGAGGTTGTTGAGCAGGTAAAAAGGATACTGTTCCCAACAAGTTACCTTGTCACATGAACCTATTTTCTTATTTTCTTTTCCAATTCAATACTAATTGTCCTGCACTTTTTTGGCTTTGAGCAGCATTGCTTGGGAAAAACTGCCTGTTCAGTTCCAATTGAACGAGAGCTTTTCATCAAGGACAACGATGCATGTCCGGATATCAAGAAGACACTTGCTATACAAGTGAAGTGCGAACACTAAGCATTATAGAGGATGAGATCCGAGTTACACAAGTGTTTGCGATCATGGGTTCGAATGGTGTCTGTGTGTTAAGCTCATGCATGATAGTTTCAATGGGAAAGCAGGCTCGAGAGTTACTGAAGTACGATTTTTTTTTTTTTTTTTATAAACCAGTAATCGAGTACTTAAATTCATGGTTGTATTCACTTTTTTATATCTTTTTATTTTGCTTGATCCCTTCATATACATACATGCGGAATTACTTTACGAGGTATTGCATCCATTGAAGATGCAAGTTACTCTCAGAGCAAATTGATTTTCATACACTCCCATTCTTTTTCCTTCTAACATCTTCAGTCTGCATGAAAGTGTGCAGTCTTTTCACCCTTCGAATGTCAGGATAAGGATCAACTAGGAATGGAGTGGAATATTTAAGGGCGCGCGTTTGGAACCAAACTAGATTAAAGACTACTTCCTAACTGCCATTGAAAAATAGTTTTCACTAGTCTAAGTTAGATGTACTCCCAACGCCCTCCGTAAACTATGGGCGAATAGCCCTCATGCCGAATGGCACCACCCCCGTCCTCAGGGACCATAGGATCCATGGTTGGAGTCTGGAGATACGATCCCCCAAGTACTATTAGGGCAGCTGCCCTTCTTTTAAAAAAAAAGAACCAGCTGGTCAAATGGAACGCTCAGATATATCTAGGACGACCTCCACAAAATGCCCGTGGAAGGCAAGGCCACCAACGAGCGCCGGAACTTCGATGAAGACGACGACATGCATGTTTGCTTTCTACTAAATTTTGCTTTGTTTGTAGGGCTGATAGAACTCTTCCATGATATTTACATTTTTGCTGCACAAAACATGAGATGCTTTCGTAATGCAGACTGACTTATGCAGAATCGCCCTTGATCAATTATCTCAATCAGAGATCAGAGAGTATTCTGTTTAATGCAGTGGGTGATTATAGCAATCGCCACTCTTTAACTCTTCACCTTCCAATAGCATTGTTATTTCCGATTACGCATCTTACTATTTATAAATGCATTGGGAGACATAATTGCATAGAAAACAAAATATAACAACATTATGCTCAACACCGATATAAAATTGCATTGGACTAAGCTTAATGCATGATTATGCTCAACACCGATATAAAATTACATTAGACTAAGCTTAATGTTCTGCTTTTGGCTTTCTTGAAGTTCTTTGAATGATGAATTATGATAATCATACATTTCTCCCATAATCATATTAATTTTTAGAGTAACCGAACTGTGGAATGTAGTTTCAAAGCTCTTGATGGTTTTTTTAGGTGCATGCCTTGTGTTCTATTAATAGTCACAATTAAAAGTATTCTTGTAAAGAGTAGTGTTACATATATATATATATATATATATATATTAATCTTATGTATAATATTATACGTACGAAGTAGTAGTCCCATTTTATTAGGACTGAATAAAACTTCTGTAACTCTGACACTTGATACGACTCCCACTCCAAATAAGGAAAAATCGGAGTTCGAAATTGGAGTCAAAGTCCAGTCGAACTTCACAGCTCCGACTCGGACTATTTCAAAAAAAATAAACAAAAGTACATCCTCTGTGTTGCATATAATGTAATGACCTGATCGAGTGTAAGTAAAAATGCAATATGAATAATTTTATTGGGTCTAAATTAAATTTAATGGGCCAATATTTATAGAAGCCGAATTGAGATTTATCGGATAACTTTGGAAAGGCCACAAGCCCATAATTTATTATGGTAAATTATAAGATTTTATTACGCTTAATAATTGGGTTAAAATTCAATTAATATTTATAGACTAAAATGTATCCAAACCCGTTAGACCCAAGGCCGATTGTCCATGAACTCCAAGCCATGCACGTCTTCTTCGTTAAAGCACAATAGGTTTAGAACTCCTTTGTCCTCTTCACATTAAGTTTCTTAAACCCAACTGTATATAAATCTGTTTCTCCTTTGTGGAAATCGAAACCAAGAGCAAGCTGCACCTCACCTTCTTATGTTGCCTGTAAGTTCGTCCTCCTTTGATTTTTCTTGCATGGCATAAATTGCTACACTGCCCAAGCCCCAACCCAACTTACGTACAGTTGATCCTTCACCCACCCAAGTTCACGGCAGCCGTGACTTTCACAGAGTTACCAACGAGCCACGTCTCAGCCAACAACCAGCACCCTCACGGCCCTTGCACCGCTGCAAATAGCTCGCAAACACCTCCCATGATCATTTTCGTTGCACCGTCGGATAAAGGAAGCTACCCTGTAAGAGTTTTATTTAAACTTCATGTCCCACACACCCATATCCTAATGGGTTTAGAATAGTTCAATACTTATCACTTAATTGATGAGTCATAATGGGATAAAATTAACTTCAATGAGATAAAATTAATCACAGTGGGACACAAAATCTCTAGATTTATTGATGGTCAGAAGTCTATAAATAGTATTGAGGGGTTAAGGGTTCTCACCTACAACATAATTGTGTATCTAGCCATTGGGAGACACTCAGAGATAAAGTTGTTATAATGATCATTCTCTCATAGTCAGGTCAGATTCTTCATCGAACTGTGATGGAGAAAGGTACGTCTTTTAACTATTATTATTTTATTATCGTGGATCATAGAAGATCGAAAATCTAATTATTAACATTCATGTTAAAATTTTTAACATGTGGCATCAGAGCTTTTAAGTTATAGATTTTTTATGGTCTCGATAAAATATAGATTTGATATTATTGTATATTAATTTAACATCATAATATCGTGTACTTCTCCCATTTTATTTTGATATATTTATGTAAAAGAAAACTCTCACGTGATTGTTCACGATTCCACGAAGTATTGATGCATCTGCTTCAATCTTTGCTTGGGTTTTATTTTATTTTTTCCTTCATTGTTTGCACTGTGTTGGTAGTGTTGGTAGTTGAGGAGCCGTTGTATGTATTGAAAATATACGGTGTAAGGTGGCCGAAGTCTCTTATCAGTGACTTGGGACGTATGGTAGCTTTAAAAGGCGGCGTAAAGGGGCTGAGAAGCCCCGATAGGCTTATAAGAATTTTCTATGGGTTTCCATTGATACAAAAAAAAAAAAAAAAACAATCAAAGAGATGGAGCCACTGAGTGGGCACTGGAGGGGGTGGCGCAAAGTGGTTGGAGTGCCATGTTGGCACCCCGGGATGGGAAACCGTCGCCGCCACCGTATAGATTCTCGATATGGTGGCTTGATCCATCTCTGATATGGGTTTTTTGGAAAGCAATAATATAAAGTATAGTGTTTTGTGCCAAGAGGAAGCTGAGAACCTCTTCGCCGGCGCCTCTATAATGGCGGCAGAGGGCTTTACAGCCCACTGGCTGCGGCGATATTCTGGTAAAAAAAAATTATTTTCTTTTATGTGCATGTTATTATTGTTAAATACATGTATTAAATTTTATTTTTCTTTTATGTGCACGTTATTATTGTTATATACATGTATGAATTCTTTGATATTTATTTTGGCTCTAATTTAAATTATTATGCCATATATAATTGTTTATTCAATATGGGGCAAATGATTTACACTAAAATTAAAGAAAAAATTAGTTGTCCAAAGGTATAAGATTTTCTTAAATTTTAGTGAAAAAACATTAAACTCCATAGTAAGGTAGATATGGTGGAGTGAACAGTTTTGTGTGTCAAGATATACTCCCAAATGAGGATTTTGATGGCACTACTAGTCCATCCATTAAAGTAAAGTTGGAGTGAACAATTTGTGTATCAAGACGACTCCCAAAGGAGGATTTTGATGACACTACTAGTTCTTATTAAAGGAAAGTTGGAGTGAACAATTTATGTGTCAATATCTATTCTCAAATGAGGATTTTGATGATACTACTAGTTCATCCATCAAAGTAAAGTTAGAGTGAATAATTTGTGTGTCAAGATCTACTCCCAAATGAGGATTTTGATGACACTACTAGTTCATTCATTAAAGTAAAGTTGGAGTGAACAATTTGTGTGTCAAGATCTACTCCCAAATGAGATTTTGATGAGACTAGTAGTTCATCCATCAAAGTAAAGTTGGGGTGAACAATTTGTATGTCAAGTTTACTATCAAATGAGAATTATGGTGATACAGCTAGTTCATCCACATAATTTAAAGTTGAAGGGAACACTTTGTATGTTAGAGTTTACTCACAATGGAGAATTCTGATGATACAACTAGTTCATCCATAGAATTTAAAATTGGAGAGAACATTTTGTATGTTGGGGTTTACTCCCAAATGAGGGATCTCGATGATACTATTAGTTCATCCATAATGGTTTAAATTCTGTTATGGTTTGTAAGTGTCGAACTCAAAACATTAATGTAATTAAAATATTTTTCTTGCAATAAGTACACGAATATCTTTATAATGTTTCTTGTACAGAATGGACTCTAGTTTAGATAAACATGAGCATGCCAAATTTACACTAAGAGTTTTAGACCCTGGTTTATCTATTCTAAGTCTAACATCAATTATTATTGAGACTAGTGATAAGGTTCAGAAAAGTACAATGTTTAAGAAGATTGAATTAATTACTACATATCAAACTATAGGAGTTTTTTAGTTTTGTACATAATAGTTTACTTCAGAGGCATTATTATTTCATTAAAGTAATGAGACATGAACAAGTTGGTAGCATGATTGTTAGCTAAATACAAATTTATTTTGTTAATTTGTATGAAAAATCATTTGTATCTTTTGGGAAAGGAAGGAAATGATGGTGATGAAAATATAACAATTGTGTCAATTGAAGTTTGAAAGAAACAAAGACACATAAAGATTTAAGTGCCCCTAAGCATAAGATATGATTCAAATGGAAGGGTAAACATTTTTTTATATATAAGTTTCGAATCAGATCTTATACATGTTCATACATTCTTATTAGATTAAACTCAAGTGCAAATGTTCATATTTAGTTTGTCTGTATAAGTTTTAAATCAAACTCTATAAATGTTGATACCTATTTTAGTGGCTGAACTCGAGCACAAATATTCAAAATTTTAAATTGTTTCAAAATGTCATTTATGTTTGTTTCATTTTTCCTTCCAGTAACATTTTTATTTGTCACGCCTTCATAATAGTGATTTTGTTAAAAGTTTTTCATTTTCACTCATGTGGCATGTATTGAAATCAAATGAAAAATTATTTATGAAAAAGTTTTACAATTTGTGACATAGAATTTGAAACATAATTTGTGACACAAAAGTTTGGAGAATATCTCCAAGAAAAGTTATAGAGATTAGTAAATAAAATATTTTCCGCATTAAGATTTTCTAATCCCAAAATGTGTGTTGATTTATATAAAAAGAAAGCAAATCAAATATATCAAGAAAATATGATACAATGAATAGAGAGTTTTTTGAGATAATGCATATAAACGCATGTAAACCTTTTTCTTTATAATATTTTATAGATAGAAGTATTTTATTACTTTTATAGAAGATTTTAATGATATGAATGCATCTATCTGTTACATGAGAAGTCTTAAACCATTAGTAATTCTTGAGGTACTTCTCATATGGAGAAATTGCAGTTAGATACAAATGTGAAAATCATTGAATTAGATTGAAGTAGTGAGTGCCAGTAAAAGTATTATGAGTCAAGCCATAACCGTAACATATTTTGTTAACTTCTTAAAAATAGGTGCAGTAAAATTATTAAAGACAATGACATATATCTTAAATTGTGTTCCTAGTAAGTAGTCTCAAAGACTTATTTTGAGTTGTGGAGTGATAGGATACTTAATTTAAGGCATATACACGTATGAATAGTCAATTTAAATTAAGACTTTACAATCCAAATGAAAAAAAGTTGAATCGTATAATAGTTAATGGGTACATTATTGATTATTCAGGGAGATCCAAATGATTTAGGTTGTATTGTCTCTATTCATAATTTGTATTTTGAGGAAATTGAAATGTCAAATTCCTAATGGTTGACAAAATTAATGGGAGTATAGAAACTAGAGATGCAATTCTTGTGAAGTGCATTCTTGTATTTCGAAAATGCTTAGTTCATTTTATGATTATCTTAATAATAACATGGAACAACAAGCAAATGATTATCTCCCTCATCAGAGAAACACCGTTGAAGAATTGGCCATGGAGACATCAGAACATGTAACTTCATGTGATCTTCTTGATTTGATTTTTTGTTAGGTTACGTGGAGTATTTTTAAAATTGAAATTTGACAGAAATAAATGAGGGTTCGCATATGTTTTCACAAGTTATAGAAATAAGTGATTTTATAAAAGAGTGATTGAAATCCATGAATCAATGTAAAGTCTATAATTTCGTCTAAATTGTCTGAAATGTATAAAAAGTCGAATGTAAATGGATGTTAGAGACAAAACTCTGACTTTAAAGGCAATGTTGAACGATATAGAGTCACATTTGTAATTAAGGATTTCACTCATAAATGAGCATTGATTAGAAAAAGGATTTCTAAGAAACCCGAAAGAACTCATTAAGGATCACTATGACATTAGTAGCTCATTATGGTATAGAGTTACATCAAATAGATGTGAAAAGAATTATAGAGTGAAAGTTTAAAAACTACAAAAAATGAATAAAATGATTACTTAGAAAATGTAACAAATTTTTTAAAAATTGGTATCTAAAATTTGATAATACCAATATCGTTTTTGGATTTAAGAAAAATATTTATTGTTAATGTATATACCATAAGATTAGTGAGAGTATATTTGTATTTATGGTCATGCATGTATATGACTTTTTGGCCAGTATGAACCGTGGTTTGTAGTATGACATTAAAATTATGTCTCTAAATAACTTTAAAAATGAAATTTATGAATGAGACATCATTCATATTTGGGATTGAATTTTAATACTAAGGCGATGACTGCTAGGATTATCTTAGTATAGTTGTATAGAGTGTTAGAAGATTTTACATGAAGAATTGTTGTGTAATAGATGTTTTAAAAATAAAATGTGACATTCCTAGTATTTTACAGTGTCCTCAAATTGATTAGGTTGTTAAGGAAATTTTGTATATGATTTTTATAATAAATCTGATGATTGTACAAACTTATATAAGGTTGAATATCAGTTTTTCAGTTGGCGTTCTTGGTTGTTGCCAAAGTAACCCAATGATGTTTGATCCAAAAACTGTGAAAAGAGTGCAAGGTTATTTGTAAGAAATTAAAAATTATATTGTTGCCTTAAAATGAACCGATACTCTTAAGGTAACTGGATACAGACCCTATTTTGTGGGATTACTCTAATGATGGAAAATACAGTTATGGTTATATATTTTGCTATTTAGTAGAGTTATTTTATGGAAAAGTATGAGGCAAATATCTTATTGCTTCATGTGCAATAGGGACTGAGTTTGTGGTATGTTTTGAGGCCACAATGTATGGTATCTAATTGAGGAAATTTATTTTAGGGCTTGGAATTGTCGACTTATAGCCAAGCCGCTAAGAAAGTATTACAAGAATTCCTCAGAATATTTTTCTCCAAATGATAAGTATTTAATGAAATTTTAAATACCTAAGTGTTAAGGAGAAATTACAGAAACAAATATGTTCATAACAATAGTGTGTTAATAATTTTACTTTAAATGACATATTTAAAAGATGGGTCATATGCATATACCCATGATGTGAACATGTTAAAAAGATCATTGATATACTGAGTATTTTGTTACTAGATATTGAAAGATATCTATTATAGTTGTTTCTGTTTTCTTATCTTTCCACTTTATATGTACATTAAATAGTGTAAATGAATAATGACAAGATAATGTATATAATAGACATGAATTGAAACTCAAGCCATTATAGTATTAGCCTTAATTGTCACAATTAAAGGAAAGGTCTTGTCGAATTAAGTTACTAATTTTGTGGTACATAGAAGGGAGTTTGTTAGTCATGTAACAGAGGATCGCCATGACTCGTATTGATAACTGGTGTGACATTGATATTACGGAACTCATATAATGTATTCTGTGCTATGAAAGTTTTTTGGAAATGAATTTGCGCAGTTTGGTTAATTTCTTGTAATAAACCCATGAACAAAAAATATTTTTTGATGGACGTATGAGCCAAGTGGGAGAATGTAATAGTTTTATTTAAAATCTATGTCTCACACACCCATATCCTAATGGGTTTAAAATAGATCAATACTTACCACTTAATTGATGAGTCACAATGTGATAAGATTAACTCCAATGAGATAAGATTAACTTTATATCTAATCACAGTGTAACACAAAGACTCTAGATTTCTTGATAGCCAAAAGTTTATAAATGATACTAAGAGGTTAAGGGTTCTCACCTACAACATAATTGTGCCTCTAGAGTCTAGCCATCGAGAGACACTCAGAGGTAAATTTGTTAGGGTGATCATTCTCTTATAGTTAGGTTAGATTCTTTATCGAACTGTGATGGAAAAATATACGTCTTTTAACTATTATTATTTTATTATCTTGGATTATAGAAAATCGAAGATCTAATTATTAACGTTCATGTTAAAAATTTTAACCACCCCACGTCGAACTAGTTTCTCAACCGTATGATGTCGACAAGTCGTAGATTCACCAATAGTGCCCAGTGGATGACCACCGTCCATTCCGTCCATGTAAGCCAACCCGAGACGCAACCGTGTCACGTTTCGTATCGTCATTGCACCAGACCACTGTAACACAAAGTGAGGACCCCGACTAGCCACCAGGAACCACCCATACGTTACCTTAATACCAACCCACAAGCCTCCATGCATGACCATTGCACCACATACTTAACAACCTCACATGGCAAGCCCCTGTTTCATGATATCGAAATAGAGCAAGTTTTCTTGCTCCTTAGCCCTACTCCACCCTATACGGTCGTCCACCACCAACGAACCCCCGCAAGCCATTCTCCTCCAAGATACAACGTCGAGAATCGCCAACCCTAGCCCCACGAAGGGTCACCATAGCTCAGTTGCACGTTGTCGTACATGCCCCTGCATGGAAGGTTCAAGAATGTCACCTACCTTGTTCAACCACGAGTTGCCAACGCCAAACTTGTGCTCTAGCCACCGGCGTTCCTCCACTCTCGGTAGCTCTCTCTCTCTCTATGTGACTCCCACCTAAATAGTATCTCTCAGTATGTGCCCTCCCTCTCTAGGATAGCTAGATGACAAAAATACCCTTCACATTTAGTATTAACAAAAGTTTAATATTTATGATAATATTTTATGATAAAATCGAGAGAAAATAGACGTTTGGATGTGGATATATTTTTAGGATTTAGTCGTGTGAATATTTGAGAAGTGATGATATTTGAGGGTTTTAAGGATTTAGATTTTTAAGAAAAATAGATTATTTTAGTATTTCCAACTTAAATTTCAAAATACGTGTTTAATCACAAATTGACGTAAGTTAGGTGCCTATTTTATAGGTAATTAGTCGCACCATGAAAATATTGGAAAGCATTACGAGGTACATAGCTTGATCATAAAATTAGATATTTGTATTGTTTTAATTCTCTTAACTTATAATTTTTCTTATTTTGTAGACCTATCTGGGAACCCCACAATACTTGCGGAGGACTGAGAATAAATAGTTTGGAGGGGCGAGTACTTTTTGGTCTAGAATAAATAGCTTAATTGAGACTTTTAAGAATACCTTTAACAAAGTGATAAAAAAATATGTAAAAAATAATAAAGAAATAGATTTTCAAAATTGTATTTTTTCATGAATATTGGTAAATTCATATCTAAGTCTTTCATATATTGCAATTGAAAGGTGAGGTTATACTATGAAAATTATCTATATAGGAATTATAAAAAAAGGTAATATATGTAAACCATAAATTAAGTTTTGTATTTCACTGAATAATGTATAGTAGTAACATATATTTAAAAAATTTTAAGTAATGCAATTACATACCACATAGCTATCCAACAAATGTGAGGGTTTTGGCTAAATATATTTCATCCAGATAATTAAAAGTTTTTAAAGAGAAATAATATATTTTAATTTAATTTTTTGTAAAAAGAAAAAAAAAAGAGTTACTATAATTTTTTTTATAGACCCTCAGGGGGGCCATGGCCCCCTTGCTCTCATCACTATAGTGTTAGTGAGAAGAGTTAAAGCCCTTCTCTAGACACGCATTCAAGGTGTAATATTACCTAATTTGATTTTTTTCTATTCTTTCGAATTGTCTCCTGTATATTCGGCTACCTTTCTTTGTTGTCTAATTTTATTTCCTTGTACAGCTTTTAGCTTCCAGTATGATTTTCTTTCCTTGTACAACTTTTAGCTTCCAAACTCTGTAATGTAAACTCTGTATATAATGAGAATCAGCCCACGGTATTGCTGTATTGAACAATACCTTTCATAAAATCTTCCATGGTATCAGAGCATTTTTGCTCACGCTAGATAAATTTTTACGACTCTTCTACGGCTTCAGCAAGTTCAGCTGCTCCTATGGTTTTCTCTCAACCAAATTTTTCTCAGCTTGTTTCGGTAAAGATGGACGGCTCGAATTACCTTAACTGGATTTCTCAATTGCTGCATGTTCTTCGCACGGTATTGCTGTATTGAACAATACCTTTCATAAAATCTTCCATGGTATCAAAGCATTTTTGCTCACGCTAGATAAATTTTTACGACTCTTCCATGGCTTTCGTAAGTTCAGCTGCTCCTATGGTTTTCTCTCAACCAAAATTTTCTCAACTTGTTTCGGTGAAGATGGACAGCTCGAATTACCTTAACTGGATTTCTCAATTGCTACATGTTCTTCGCAGTAATGATTTGCTTGGGTTTGTGGTTGGTAAGGAGCCCTACCCACAGCAATTCACTCTTGATTCTGAGGGACAACCTACAAAAACTGTGAATCCTGAATATGCTCTTTGGCACAAGAAAGATCGATTTGTTCTTGGTTGGCTTAATGCTACTCTCTCAGACAAGGTTATTCCTTCTGTTTTTGGCATTACTTCTGGTTAACAGGTATGTGATTCTTTGGCCAAGAAATATGCCTCTCATTCTCATGCACATGTTAATCGACTTAAAAGAAAATTGCAAACTCTTCAGCAAGGTAATACCAATTGCACTGAATTTTTAGCTACCGCAAAATCATTGGATGATCAATTAGCCTTTGTAAGAAAGCCTGTGGATGAGGGTGATCTGCTTTCCTATGTTCTTAGTGGATTAAATTTGGCTTTTACTCCCTTTATCACTTCTGTGTCTTTTGCTTTACGCCATTGTCCCATGGATTTTGATGACTTTCAATCTGAACTGCTTTCCTATGAGATTATGATTGAAAATCAGGTTTAAAGGTCATCCCATGAACAGCCGAATTTTGCTATGCTTGCTGGGAATCCTAATTCGGGAAGGCAGTGGCGCTCAAAACCGAATTACCCTCCACGGCAAGGCCAATCCAAACCTCAAAATATCAAACAGCAACCAACTACTAAGCCACAAGGATTCTATATACCGGTTCTTTTTCCATTCACACTCCACAGAAAAATCTCTTCTTTGAGGACATATTACATTGTTCCAACGTTATGCTTAATTTACTTTCTATTAATAAATTTTGTGTGGATAATAATTGCTTTTTCATCCTAACGAACTCTCATTATTGTGTGAAGGACAAAACAACGGGAAAAATGATTCTAGATGGGACAAGTGAAGGTGGTCTCTATCCTATTGTGCTGGATAAAGTTTCTCAAAACACATGTCGTGCAAGTGTGGCTCTTTTAGGCGCTAAAACTTCTCTTGATGTTTGGCATGCTCAACTTGGGCACCCTTCTTCACAAGTGACTAAGCATATTTTATCCTCTTTCAAGCTTCCTGTTGTTGGTTCTTTGACTCAAGAATCTGTTTGTCCTTCTTGTCAATTAGGAAAGAGTAAACAATTGTCGTTTACTCAGTCTCATAGAATGTCGGTTAGTCGCTTGGAATTAGTCTATTCCGATGTTTGGGTTTCTCCTGTTTCATCTCTAAGTGGTTGTCGGTACAATGTTATTTTTATTTATGACTATTCGAGATTTACATGGAAAATCTAAATAATTCCAAGCAAAATTTAAATTGTTGGTTGAGAATCTCTTCTCATGCAAAATTAAACAATTCCAAGCCAACAATGGTGGGAAATACACTTCACATCAATTTCTTTCATTTTTGAATTCAAATTGGGTTTTACCTTGTCTAAGTTGTCCATACACTTCTCAACAAAACGGAGTATCGGAAAGAAAACATCGTAATATTATGGAAATTGGATTGTCTTTATTAGCCCAATCTAATCTTCCTCAAAAATTTTGGGTTGATGCTTTTTCTACTGCAATTTTTCTCATTAATCGGTTGCCAACTCCCATTCTCAAAAATGAGTCTCCATACAGTCTCCTCTTTAAAAGGCCACCCGATTATTCTTCCTTACGATCCTTTGGTTGTGCTTGTTATCATCTTCTTCGTCTTTACAATAATCATAAACTTGCCTTCCGTAGTAAACAATGTATCTTCATTGGTTACTCTTATAATCATAGAGGATACCGTTGTTTTGACCCTGTTTCCAAGAGAACGTACTTGTCATGACATGTTGTCTTTGATGAGAGATTGTTTCCAGTGCAGGATAAATCACGCCTCACTCCACCAAAGGAAGTAGATCCTCACGTTGATAGTCCTAGTCCTATTTTCTTTCCTGCAAATGATTCAATTTTATTGCCCAATAATTTGGATTCATCAAGCCCTCATTTTTCAGACAAATCAGCCCCTCATTTTTCTCCTCCATCAAACATCAATCCCAATCCCAATATTTTAGGACCTGCTTCCTTTCAGCTACTAGAATCCGATTCTTCTTCATTCCATTTAAATCGCACCAATTTCTCCAATCCCACGAATCTACCTTCCATTTCACCTACACCTAATTTTTCTCCACCAACCACGCATACTTCTCTTCAATATCCTTTAGTCAACCCACTAGCCAATCTACCTCCCACAGATTCTCCTCCTCCAATAATCAATCCTGATCTCTCCTCAAATTCTGGACAAGATCAAATCTCTCACCAAAATGTGACAAGAACACAAACGGGTTCCCTTAAGCCAAAACAGTTTTCGGATTTTCTCTCTAATTATTCCACATGCCATCCTATTTCTGCCTTAGCCACCAGTTCATTACCTAAGGATCCCTTGAATTTCTCACAGGCCATAACTTTGATAGAGTGGAAAGAGGCGATGGATGCGGAATATGCTGCCTTGGTGAAAAATGCCACTTGGACACTTTGTCCTAAACCTCCCGACCACAACATCATTGATACCAAATGGGTTTATAAAACCAAACAAAATGAGGATGGCTCTCTTGACCGACGGAAGGCCCATCTCGTGGCCAAAGGTTTCAATCAAATCAACGGCCTTGATTTTTCAGAGACTTTTAGTCCGGTTATCAAACCCGCTACTGTGCGAGTGGTCTTAACCTTAGCCGTTCATTTTGGTTGGGATATTAAACAGTTGGATGTTTCTAATTTTTTCTCCATGGGACTATTTCTCAACCCCAAGGCTATGTTGATCCTCACCATCCGGACTATTTGTGTCGGCTTAATAAAGCTCTTTATGGATTAAAACAGGCTCCTCGAGTTTGGTTTAATTGCTTTTCACAGTGTTTATTGGATCTTGGTTTTCAAGGCTCTTTTGCTGATCATTCTCTCTTTACTTATCACAACGTCGATATTCACATTTTTCTCTTGGTGTATATTGATGATATTCTTATCACAGAATCGGATGCTCCTTTTATTCAGAATTTGATCACACAGTTGCATTCTGAATTCTCACTGAAGGATTTGGGCTCTCTTCATTATTTTCTTCGTATTCAGGTTACACATGATTCTACCTGTTTACATCTTCGTCAAACAAAATATATTATGGATGTTTTGGATCACGCACATATGCTTGGCGCCAAGCCATATTCAGCTCCTTGTACTTCTGGCTCCAAACTCTCAGCTACTAGTGGTGATCCTCTGCCTAATGCTACCGAATATCATCAGATTGTTGGGGCCCTTCAATATTGCACTCTTACGCGTCCTGAAATTGCGTTCTCCGTAAATTAATTTTGTCAACATCTCCACCCTCCTACTACTACTCATTGGACAACTGCTAAACGTGTTTTTCAATATCTCAAGGGTACCATTGATCATGGTTTAAACTTTTCTAAAGGGAGTCTTCGTCTAACACTGATTGGGCTGGTGATCCCGATGATCGTCGCTCTACTACAGGTTTTGGAATTTTCTTAGGTCCCTGTCTTATCTCTTGGTGTGCCAAGAAGCAACCCGTCGTCGCTCGATCTAGCACAAAGGCCAAATATAGAGCTTTGGCAATGACTGTGGCTGAATTGTATTGGCTTCGTATGATGTTAAAGGATCTATCTATCCCCCTCTCTCATGTTCCTACTGTTTGGTGTGATAACTTGGGTGCTATTACTCTTGCTTCGAATCCCGTCTTTCATGCACGGACCAAGCATGTAGAAGTTGATTCCATTTTATTTGTGAGAAGGTGGTTAACAAGGACGTGTTGTTCAGTTCATTCCTACTCAGGATCAGATTGCCGACATCTTCACCAAGGGTCTTTCCGCTCGTTTTCTCTTTCTCAAGGACAAGCTTCTGGTCGGCCTCCCTCCGATTAGCTTGCAGGGGATGTTAGTGAGAAGAGTTAAAGCCCTCCTTTGAACACGCATTCAAGGCGTAATATTACCTGATTTGATTTTTTTCTATTCTTTCTAATTGTCTCCTGTATATTCGGCTACCTTTCTTTGCTGTCTGATTTTATTTCCTTGTACAACTTTTAGCTTCTAGTCTGATTTTCTTTCCTTGTACAGCTTTTAGCTTCCAAACTCTGTAATGTAAACTCTGTATATAATGAGAATCAGCCCATAGTATTGTTGTATTAAATAATACCTTTCATAAAATCTCTCATATAGGAGGGAGTCCTGGTCGATGAATGCTATCATTAACTTTCATGTTAACTTTATTATTTTCCTTTAATTAAGTGTTGTAATGTCTAATTTTGTTTACTTTTCAAAACAATGCAGGATACTTGGAAGTTGGGAACTATGCATTTGGATGCAGGATACTTGGAAAGTTGTCGGATTTTCATTGTTTGATTATGATACTTTGTAACTTTTATTGGTTGTGGTTTGTAACTTTAGTTGTGGAACACTAGATTATGTAGTATGTCTATGCATGGTGGTTGAATTGATGGGATTATGGAAGGGAGTCCTGGAGTTGTATTGTTATTGGAGCAATGGAGAGTGGACTCTTGACTCTTGGTACTTAGAGATGGTAGAAAGTAGGAGATTGATTTGATATAGTTTGTAACTTTGTAATATGCATACAACTACAAATACTCATAAGTGTGTTCTTGTGTGATGTTTACAGGGGTGCGCATTAAAATATTATGTTGCATGATTGTGTTTTAATGTTTATGATTCTATTATCTTATTTGAAATAGAGTGTTTTACTGTTTTAATGCATGATTGCATGATTGGGTTTGTGAGAAATATGCGTAAGATGGTTGGCTCCCAATCCCCTATTTCAGTTAGTGAGCACAGAGGTGTGAAACATGGAGTTAGAACTTCAAGAGAACACAAAGGGGAGAAGGATTTCAAGGGTCCTTCTAGCATTCTACTTCTCGTGAAGTCTCATACTTGTCGCCATTGTTTAAGTCGGTGGGAGGCTTGACTATTTCTCATCAGAATGATGGCTATGGTGCTAATCGAATGGGTGATCCCGTGTTGGAAGGAATAAGTAATAAGGAAAGTATGAAAGGTGTGTCATGGCGAAATCGCAAGGTCTTATGAGGTATTGCAGAGTCCAAACGGGCGGATTAGTCGAGGGGACATTGTGGGATGCTCAGGCACAGATTAATGGTTGGAAGGAGAGGATCGAGTTACTGATGAAGAAGGTTGATAGAGGCTTGAGCTTGCTAATGGGGGTCACAAGGCTTTGGGCCTTTATAATCAAATTGATCAAGAGAGGACTTTGAAGTTGACGGGTAAGTCTTTTAGGCTGAGTGCTTTTGATTCTAAAGGAGATGTTGGGCTGCATAGAAGAATGAAGAGTGGGTCTGTGGTATGGATGGTAAAGAATCAAACTGAGCCTAAGCCCGCGCGTCCAAATAGTCCAATACGAAGGGTGGCTTAGCCCAAACCAACGACGACTTTGGTGGCTGTGTCGTCGACACAAGGATCAACTGTCTCTAGCGATTCTTCTGAGGGTATTTCAGTGCTATTGTCTTCTCCGGTGACTGGGTTATCATCAGAAGATGTTGATTCTCTCAATAAAGTTAATAGAGAAGGGTCGAGTCCCTTTTCCATTTCACCGCAACAGTGTTCTGGTGGAAAAAGGGAAAGATATAGAAGGGAAGGATGTTGAAGATGGAGATCGTTGTGAGGGGTTGAGGGCGTTTTCACCTGGGTCTATCGAAAAGAACATTTATGGGGTGGACATGTACCCAATTTGAAAATCCTAGCAGATAATTCTTGGGGAAGGCTCTGATTTTCGAGAATATGATGAGTCGGTTGATTATGATGATAAGTCTAACCTAAATCCTTTATGCTATATCCCCCCCAGGTATTGATCATTCTAATTCTTCTATTGATTGGGTGTTGAGAAAGGTGGACGAAATTAAGGATTGTGTGAGGATATCCTATGGTGGATTTGAAGAACAATTCAGAGCTTTCCTTAATGCTATTAAGGCTAGTCAACCTTCATTGGCTAGATTCTATGTCAAAAAACGTGAGGGAATTGAAAAGATTATCGTGTTCCATAAATTATAATGCTAGGGAAGGGACCGCAAATAGAGGTAAAGGCAAGGATAAGGTCGCTAAATGTTATTTATGAAACCAAAGATTTTTTCTTGAAATGTCTGGGGGTTTAATGATTTTCGTAAACGCCTTTGGGTGAAGAATTGGATTCATATTTAAAGGGCTAATATGCTTTGTTTTCAAGAAACCAAATTGAAGTTTAGTAACCAAACTATCATCAATAGCTTGTGAAATTGTCATTATGTGGGATGGGCTGCATTAGTTTCGAATGGAGCATCGAGGGTATCATTGTTATGTAGGAGAATATTTGGTGGTGTGTCATTTAAATAATGTGGATGAAGGTTTCGAATGGGCTTTTGGGGGGTGCTAATGGTCAATTTGGATAGTAGTATGAGATTTTTGTGGGATGAAATGATGAGTCTTTGCTATTGCTAGGATATTCCTTGGTGTTTCAATTTTGATTTCAACATTACTCAATTCCCAAGTGATCGAGTGAGGGATTCTCACATCTCTTCTGCTATGGCTGATTTTTTAGATCTTATATTTGAGATAGACCTTATTGGTTTACCTTTTGGTTGGTGGTGATTTTACGTAGTCCAATGGGAGAGAGCATGGTCTAGGTTGGGCAGAAGTTTGGTTTCTTCTTCTTAGGAAGTTCATTTTCCTTATTTATGTCATAGAAGACTTACAACGTTATGTTCTGACCATTTTCCCATCATCTTGGATTGTGAGGCATCAATGGAGGACATAGGTATTTTAAATTTAAAAATATGTGGTTGGACGACGGCGGCTTTGTGGATAGGGTGAGGGTTTGGTGGTCTTCATATCATTTTTCTGGTACACCAAGTTTTGTCTTGGGAGGAAAACTTAAAACTTTAAAAAATGACTTGAAGAAATGGAATGTGAAGGTTTTTGGAAATGTGGAAAGTCAGATGAACCATCTTATGGAGTAGCTGTAGGTTAGGGAGGAACGAGATGTGTTGGGGGAAATCTCGAAGGGTAAGGATAGAAAAAGAGGGGTGGTTGCTGAATTAGAGAAAATCACTCTTTTGGAAGAAATTTCTTGGAGGCAAAACATTCGGACTCTTTGGTTGAAGGAAGGTGACAAATGTATGAAGTTTTCTCGCCGAGTGGCTAACTCACATCGAAGAAATAATGCTATTGAGGTTATTCATATAATTGATTGTATTCTTTTGGATCATTTGGCTATTAAGGATCATATTGTGAATTCTTATAAAAAGCTTTTTCTGGAGGAAGATACTTGGAGATCTAAATTGGATGGATTGGTTTTTAAGTCCATTGATCAGTCTAGTGTGGAGTGGTTGGAGAGAGTTTTTGAAGAAAATGAAGTTCTTGATGTGGTTAGAGGAATGGCGAGGGGTAAAGCTCTACAGATGGTTTTTCCATGACATTTTTTCAAGTTTGTTGGAATATTGTGTGAGAGAGTGTTATGAAGGGTTTTCTTGAATTTTACTTGTTTATGAAATTTGAGAAAAGTTGTAATGCTATATTATTGCCCTTATCCCTAAAAAGGTGGCGCTGTGGAGATGAGAAACTTTCGCCCAATCAGTTTGGTCAATGTGGTGTATGAGATTATTTCGAATGTACTAGCTAATTGCACGAGTGCGATGATAGAAAAGATTATTTTGAAATCTCATAAAGCATTTGTCAAGGGTAGAAAAATTCTTGATTCAGTATTAATTGCTAATGCATGTTTGGAAAGTATAATTAGATCGGGCGACTCTGATGTTCTTGTAAAATTAGACATGGAAAAGGCTTATGACCATGTTAACTGAGAGTTTCTCTTGTATTTACTTTGAAGATATGGTTTTGTTGAAAATTGATGTTTGTGAATTAGGCATTGCATTTCGATAGTCAGATTTTTTATTTTGTTGGATGGTTCCCAAGTTGGTTTCTTCAATAGTTCCCATGATTTGAGACAAGATGGGTCCTTTGTCTCTTTTTCTTTTTTGTCATTGTCAAAGATGCTTTGAGTAGAACGATTGAAGCCGCAGTGGATGAGAGTTTCTTGTCGGGTTTTGTGGTGGGAGATGATTCTCGAGATAGCACAGAAGCCTCACATCTTCTTTTTGTTAATGATACTTTAATTTTCAGTGAGACTAATCAGGATTATTTTCATTCTTTGAGGCCCTTTTGTTATGCTTTGAAGCTGTTTCTGGGCTCAGAGTTAACTTATTTAAGTCAGAAATAGTTCATGTGGATTGTTACCTATGAGATATCTTGGTCTTTCATTGGGAGCTTCTTATTAATCTTTTTGATGACATGAGATGGTGTGATTGAGAAGATTGAGAGGAGCCTGGCTGGTTGGAAAATGATTTATTTGTCTAGAGGGGGAAGAATTACTTTGATTAGGAGTACGTAGTCTAATCTTCAAACATATTTCTTTTCTCTTTTTCTTTTGCCTGCAGGAATGGCTAATATAATGGAGAGGATTTTTCAAAATTTTTTGTGAGACGGTATTGGGGAGGAAAGAAAGTTTCATTTGTTTAGTTGGAATAAGGTTTTTTCACCGGTTTCTTGTGGAAGATTTGGGGATCAAAATTTGAAACTTTTCAACAAAACTCTTCTTTGGAAAAATGGCTATTGTTGTATCATCTTAAGAGGAATGAGTTATGAAGGAATATTATTGATGTGAAATACGATAGGTGTGGGGGAGTTGGTGTTCTAATGAAATTAGAGGAGTGTATGGAGTAGGTTTGTGGAAATATTCGGATTGTTTGGCAGGAATTTGTTAGCCATATTAAATTCAAGGTAGGTGTGGTGGAACTAGGATTCGTTTTTGGCATGATCCTTGATATGTGGATACAACTCTTAAGAACATTTTTCATTCCCTATATAGGATTGCAAAAAATCAAGAAGTTGTTGTGGCTAATTCTTTTAAGAATGTAAGTTTTATAAGAGGCGTGTCTGATTAGAAAGTGAATGTTATTTTTTATTTTTTATTGGAAGGTTATATGATATGAAAGTTTTACAAGGAAGAGATAATAGTTTGTTGTGGATCCACGCAAGAAAGATCCACACAAGAAATCCCAAATTCTCGATTAGCTCTTTCTACAAGGCGTTAACAAAAGTTAGCTCTTTAGGCGTTAACTTGTCATTGTGTCAACAAATTTCCTCGGAAGTGCATTTGGGATCTAAGGTGCCTGGTAAGGTTGCATTTTTCTATTGGTTGGCATCCCTTGAAAAGATTTGACTATGGATAATTTGAGAAAGCATGGACTAATCGTTGTGGATTGATGTTTCATGTGTAAGAAAAATGATGAATTTGTTGACCACTTATTTCTTCATTACGAAGTAGCTAAAAAGTTTTGGGATAAGATTTTTGGTAGAAAATGTATTGCTTGGGTAATGTCTAAGCAAGTGGTGGATCTCTTAACTTGTTGGCAAGGTTTTAAGGGAAATAATCGCATTGTTACTATTTGAAGGATGATCCTCTTATGTTTGATGTGGTATTTATGGTTGGAATGAAATTGGCTGTCCCTTGAAGATAGAGAACATTCTATGGGAGAATTTAAAGAGTTTTTTTTTTAGTATTTTGTGTATTTGAATGAAGGCTCTTGTATTGAATGGAGACAAATTGCATAACTTACTTTTAGCCTATTGTATACTTCATGTGTAATTGGATTACGCCTATTTACTAGTCAATAAAATTTCTTATTACTTATCAAAAAAATTATTTGACTTTTTATTATTGATGGGTTATAATAATATGGATTTAATTAAGTCTATAGCGTTTAAACTTTTGTAGCTTATTTACGTTACAAAACTAATAATATAGAAATATAAAACAAGTCGGGCATACAAATTAGATCAAGCCCAAAAATAGGTTAAGAAAAGGCCTAACCCAACATAATGAATTGACCCAACTCTGAATTAGGCTCTGACTATGCCTCTATTGGCTCCAATCGTAGTCAAAGTCGGAGCTCAAATTAACCTACAACCCAAGTCGAAGTCGAAATTGACCAATTCAACTCCGTCAAAGCCTAACCCTATATTTTATCAATATTTTCCTTTTTAATTTGCACTATTTTCAATAGTTAACGCATCAGCCCGTATAGTTATATAATTAAAATTGTAAGCATAGATCTAATTTTCCTTTTGTAAATACATGGTTGATGAATTGCTTGAATACTTTTAGGATTAGAGAACTTGGTACAGCTAACGTACTTGATTCTAATTGTATAATCATAGTTTTATTGAACATTTGGAAGGGATATGTAGGATTTCTAATCATACAATTCTACACCATGGCTTTAAAATCTCATCTGATAAAATGTACAAGCTAAATTATATGCATTATATTTTTTATTTCCAGAAACAGTGCAACATTTTGCGCACAACTATCAATAACCAATGAATAAATCTCATATATTTAACTGTTAACTATTCCCATGCAATTCTGACTAGGCAGCGCAATTCATACATTATCTTTCCTTACTTGGGACTCGTTTGGTTCCTTGACTGCACTCAGTTCAGCTAAATTCATTTCAGATTTAGACTTCTTCTAATATCCACACACTCAACTCTCAAATTACTAAACTCATCTCAACTCAAAACATCTTTACACGTGAAACACACAACCTTTTTCAACTTCTCATAAATATATCTAAACTCATCTTGACATCCAGACACATTTAAACTCATCTTAGGTGAGTCCTAGAAAACTCACTTCACCATCTCAACTCACTACTATTCATAGAAAACTCAACTCAACTCAGTTCAACATCCAAACAGTCTTAATCTTATGCACCAACTTATTATAGGACCCATTATATTCATAAAAAGAATTTAAGTGCCAATAATTTTTTTATGTAAATTAATGTGAAAGCTTACCTCATCAACAGTTTGTTAGGTGTTAGCCAGTCTAGCATACTCCACATGGGAAAAGTAGGCGCAAGATAAAATTTTGGATATTCACAACAGATTCAATAAACTAGAAAGTCGCAACAAATATTCAGAATTATTTATTTTTCCCTTTAAACATTTCATACCATTTATGTATATCTACCACCAATGAGTTAAAAATTGAAAACAAAACAAAACAAATTCCCTGTTTATTTACAAACCCTAGCAGCTGAAAAGGTGCTCTCCAATTTCCTTTACAGCTTCCTGAAAATATTGGCGATCCAACCTGAAAACAGTTCTGCTATTGTTTATGACACCAATATACATATTACTAATGAAGTTAAAGAAAAAAAAAAGGATCGACCGTTGCACTGATGTGGCTGTTTTGAAGAAAGAATAAACAATTCCAGGAAGGAAAACTTAGCATATGCGGAAATAGGGTCTAAGACTCTAAATGGAAGATCTAACAACGAAGGCTAGCAACAAAATTCGAGTATACAGCCACCACGAGAAGATAGGAACTGACCTCCATCGTGCTCTAGTATAGAGAGGCACCTGATCAGACGCCATTATTTGACTTTCACATCAAAATTTTCGCAGGAGAATAAATGCTGTGATGCAATATACATAGGTCGATTGGTTTGTCCCAAAAACTCATGACAAATCAAAAGATCCCTGTCCTTCATGGATTGCATAAAGTAGTTTCTTGACCATTATCTCCTGTTTTAAAAAGTAAACCAATCAGTGACAAAAAACAAATAGCAAGTAGATACGAATAAAAACCACACCTTGATCAACACATTTGTATTCTCTTGTATTTGTCTATATTACCAACCATAATACCTTTGTGGAGTAAGGAGGCAGCTTCAGGTAGTTTGCACATGTCATCACACTAGGCAAGTCATCGTCTGCTGATTCTGAAAGCCCAGTCCCATTGACTGCTGCGTTAGCAGCAGTCGAAGAATGCTGCACCCAAGATATGTAAGCATTAGTGCTATGAATATGTGCAAGCAACTGGATATCAGCAATCAAACAATTTACGTCAAACAGCAAATGCATCACAGAAACACAACTTCGAAAGACATTTTTTAAATCTACAACTAAGCTGATACCTTTCTCACAATGGTCAGTTTGGGATTGAGCACTGCCAGACCACCAGGTGGAAGCCTAGGTGCACCAGTGACAAACTGGCAGAAAGCCCGCTGCTGCTCTGGTGTGAATTCTCCCATAATTTCCAGTAACTATCAACATCACAAACCACATCATAAGTACCACACATAAAAACAAGTAAAAATTCATTTCCAGTAGACAGACTTCCAAATCTAGGAAGAGAAGCATACATTAACCACTGCCGGGCTCTTGGCAGTATATCCATGATCGAATTTTATATGATCAGAAAGTGTCTCAGCCTGCAAAGGTTAGAAATTAAGGTATAACCGTGACATTCTACAAAAGAGATTCCAATCAGATCTTCCTTTTTATTTTTTTTTATAAGTGAAGAAGAAGAATAAAAAAAAGGCGATGTGAGGAAGATGATTGTTGAAAATTTCAATGGTTAGTCAGATTTTTTTTTTAATAAGTAAATACAAAAATAAAAGAAACTTACCTCCCACAGCTCTCTGCGGCCACAAAGCAAGTAATCCAATTCATGTGGAGTAAATATTTGTAAAGATGAGATATCAAAGACCTGATTTTCGTGCAGCATGAGAACGAGTTTGTGTCAGCACAGGTTTTGTAACTCAAAACCAAGACAAGCATACCCAGAATCAAAATAACTCAACAGAAGGTAGGGTCCAGTAAAGTATGTCATAATCAACAAGAGATAAGTATAAAAAGTTGCTGAATGAATCGCAGTGGAAGTCCTGATGGATGAAAGAGCCAGTAATCTTCAGGCTTTTACTTATAAAACAAAGTGTCACTATATGCTTGTTCATAAATCTCTCTCCTTTCATTGACTCCCCTCACAGCCTCTCTACCACCCCCATTCTCTATCTTAAGCTTTCTGTTGAAAATCACCTCAAACTTTTTCACTCCTAGTTTTCCACAACCAAGACCTTGCCTAAGCCACAATTTTAGCCACACACCCTACCACTATAAGCATTTCTAAGTTCAACGATGTCACCATCATGTATAGGCGTAACCACTTGAAAAGGAAGTAGAAGGTTTGTTACTCAAATCAGACTTGAAAAGGTTGATTTTTAGAGTTTCACAGGCTGGAAACAGAACTTGCGGTTGCTGGAATCTTTCTTCGCAGCAGGTATTTTAGGATAACTAAGGTTGTCTAGGTAATAGTTGGAGTAGAAAAAACTGAAAATTGCTTGGTTTGAGATTTATTTATTGGTATGCCTTTCTTTTTTTATAAGTTATTTATTGGTATGTCTTGAAACCAGCAACCAGATTATTCATCAAATGACCATTACCGAAGCCACCACCTGCATCTGTTTCACCAAACATCACCCACTACTATTTTGTGGAATATGAAGAGAAGAAAGATAGAGAATGAGGGGGGGAGTTGGGAAAGGGGGAGGTGGAAGACGGCTGAACTTGTTATCGGCCGAGGAAGAGGGAACAATTATAAACTGAAATAAAAAATCATTCTCGCAGTTTCTTCAAGGAATGACATTAAGCTGAACGTTATTGTAAGGCCATGAAAGTCCTATGGCACTGCAGGTTACAACACCACTTAGAATTCGAACATTACTGGTAACAACATCAACCACATTAATAGAAAAATTTCTCAAATTTGAGCTTTTGTTAAAAAAAAATTAATAGCTTCTGAAACACAGAAGGGAAATAGCAAAGTGTTATTTAATGAGCCCACAAAGTTTTGCCTGTCTACAATTACTGAAAGGAAAAAAAAAAAGAACAGAAGAAATGCACCAATTGGTGCAAGCCATCGGTCCCCGTAGAAGGACCCATTACTGAAAGAGCTTAACTAAGTGCATCTAAAGTTGCAAAGGGAAAACATGTGATGTTCAATGTGTTACTTCGTTGAGTTTACTCATTTAATATATTTTTTTTTATAAATATTTTTCTCATTTAATATATTCAAGGATATGTATCAAAAAACAAATTCATAGCAGTAGGGGTATAGAATTAGATCAGTATTTGAGGATAGAATTCATCAATAACAGGTTTTAAACATAAATATAAACAGCTCTAATTGCGTAAACTTTCACTTTAGGTGCATTAGAAAACCTTAAAAACAGATGTCAAAGCACATGAACCAATCTAAATATCCCCATTCCTTAATTTGAAAAAAAAAATTATAAAATCTGATGAAAGGAGTTCAATACTTTTTTTGAGTGGTAAAAGGAGTTCCATTAATGTACAAATTAAGTTTCTAATTCCATAAATTGTTTTTATTGCATTTGTAAATCTTCCCCAAACAAAGTCAAGCCACATAGTCCAAGAACGAATCAACTCCCGTAGATAGGAACATTGTAATGCACCTATATTGACTGATGAAGTGAAAAGAGTCCATGAACATAAAAACACAGCAATCTTTGCTAAATAATAATGATCAGAATAGGAACTTAACCTGATTAAACCCTGCCCTAAATGCTTCCATTTGCCGCATTATTCCACTCTTGACAGTTGCATCAACTACCAAGGAAATATACTCCTCCAAGTTATAAATATCAACCTAGGAATTGGAGTACATTAGACAAATCTTCGCTTAATTTTCTTCTTTTAAAAATATGACATGCAAAACGTGGATATGTTCAAGGTATGTAAGTTGTGTACATTTTCATCTCCAGGTTTCAAAATGTAGTCTGGATAACCAGGAAGTGTAAAATCAAAGTAGAGAGCTTCAATTGGAGCCCCATGAAAACGTAAATCCACAATTGCATTGCTATTATCACCGCCAGTTGATTCTAGATATTGTTTCCGGCAAACAAGGACGTGCAATTCTTGCAAAGTCTTCCCTAACTCAGCATCAAAAGTAAGAATATCATGCAAATCAAGCTCCTGCAATGGATTAGAAGGCTAAATGTCTTGACCAGAACAGAGATATACAATAACTTAGCAACTTTAAGCAAGAAAGGAATAAGAACGTTTTGAGTGAAATAATCTTTACTTGACCAAGCACAAGCTTGTAAAATGCTGTTGACAGTGGCAGGTCCAATAACCGCCCATCTTGCAGAGCTTTCGCCATCACACGCCCTACCAACCGGAAATACTCAATAACTTTAGAAAACTGACTACCGTCAGAAGCATCAGCATTTGGAGGCCAAGGATGAGGAAATAACCCAAGAGGGGCTTGAACAAGGCCCCCATCAGCATTATTGGTTTTTCCATTTTTATTTCGATCTCCACCGATTTCAATTGAAGGTGTCTCTGAGGAAGAATTCGTTCTCCACATTCCAAGTCCAACTTTCTGTAGGTCATGACTTAAAAGTGTGTAGAATTCAAGGGTTGGACCCAATCCAGTGCCAACTTCACCAAAATATTCTACCTCAAGCACAGCTTTCTGGCTAGAATACATCTCCATAACTTTTGCAGCAGAATCTAAAATGCGGTTTCTGGAGACACGGACCTTTTGGCGGTGCAATCTCCCAACCCTCACCTCTCTTTCATTTGCTGATCCATGACCATCAGCACCCTGCTGCTGCTGAAGACGATATAAAGCGCGAGATAACCCAAAAGCAGTTGAATAAAAGTACTGGCGCCGGGTCTCAAAAGGAAACAAGAAGGGACATGCTTTTGTTAACTGGTAGCACCATGAAGGAAGACTACCACTGCACAGTGCAAGCGCATCTTGAATTTGCCGAGCTAATTTGGGAGTAAGCTTGCTGTTAATAAATTCCTCTGAAGGAACCCTGGCACCCGTTGTACTGAGCTCATCCAGACTAGAGATTTTTCCCTCAGCAAAATTGTCGCAAAGTACCTGGGCTCTCAAACGAGATGCAAGTTGGTTCAAACCCTCTAACACGCGCAAAAGTGCCAATATATTGAAAGTAGGATTAGATTTTTCCAGATCACAATGAAGTTCTCCCTGCAAGATACTATCTAGAAGTGACATTCGAGGCAACTGGGCATCAGAACCAGATTTGGTAGATTTTGATGCTGTATTAGAATGCGACCCTCCAGCAGAAGCCCTATCAGCTTGGCTTTCTGCCCTCTGATATGTAATAGTGTAAATGTCACTCCACAGCCTGCTTCCATCACTAGATATGAGATTACTGCCAGCATACCTCTCATCTTCATCCTCATCCAGTACAAGCTGGCGCTGAACAGCCTGATAGATAGTCAAATGCTTATTAAGCTGCTTCCCACCTGCAGTAAAGATTAATTTCGGAGGATCATTGGAACTTCCATATAAAGGGCGTCCTTGCCTATCCCTGCCTCCCCTAATACCTCTACCATTAGCAGATCCAAGACCAGCCATGGCAGCAGCAGCAAATGACATTGCACCCCTTGAACCATAACAATTACCACTCCTAAAATCAACAGAATCAGAACCCTTAACTGTAGCAGCTCTACTACTAGAACCAGATGCTGGGTTAGTCTGGCTGTCACTAACAGCTGGAGCAACAAAACTATCCTCAGCCGACTCACCCAATTTTACATCATGTACTTTGTCAGGCATGCACACAGGAAGAGAATCGTCTCTTAGCACCTGGAAGAAAATAAAGACAATGATATCAAGAAAAGATGCACATGACTCCATGATGAGCAACATTACAACCAACATAAGGCCGCTCTACATTAATGCTACCTTAGCACCTTTCTTTAATCCCCCCACCCCAGCCCAAAAAGAAAAAAGAAAAAAGGAAGGAGAGCTTCAAGCTGCTATCTAATATGCTATTCAGATAAGCATCTGCGAAAAAATGAAGTGCACATCCACCATCTCTGAAGAACGATAGAAAAAAAAAAATAGAAAAACAAGAAACCTACATCATCATGGTCATCATCCTCGTCATCTGAAATATCATCCTCTTCAATCACCAATGCCTCATCAAGTTCGACAGGAGATATATCCAATTCCTCATCCTGCAATATATGGTTCAACATATTAACGAAGGAAAATTGATATTCAGAAGCAACATTTGGAGAAAACAGGAGGAAATATTTATTTTTCTTACAAGTGAGAAAACAGGAGGAAATATGAAATATTTGAATAAACATCGACAATCTACAAGTACAAAGCAACTAAGAGAAGAAAAAGATAGAAATCATGAAAATTAGACCGTTAAAGTCCATAGAAGCTGTACAAAGGAAGGGTCTTGAAGAAGTTATGAACTATTTTCCAAATCGCTACAATTTGTGAGCTGCCACCTATCCCTCTCCAAGAATAAAAAGGTCAAACTATACTTCTCGGCATGACCCATGCCAAACCAACGCATTCGAAGTAATCATTTCACGAAGCATTAGCTACCTCACAATGGAGTAAAAGATGACCCAAGGATTCCCCACTCCTCTTACACATGTAGCAACAATCAACCATCAGGGATATACCTTTTCCTTAGGTTATCAATGGTGAGGATCTTGTCAAAAGAGGTTGTCCAAGCCAAAAGCATTGCTCTGGTAGGAACCTTAATCCTCCAGATGCTCTTTCAAAGAAAGGGATTGTTACCATGATGAGTAAGGGTGTTGTACAAAGAACAGACATTAAACGTTCCTCTCTCAGCAAGGACCCAGTGAAGCTTTTCAACTTTTCCCCATCTCAAACTAGAGGAATATAGCAGATTCAAGAATGCAATAAAGGTATTAATCTCCCAATAATGGACCACTATGATAAAGCTGGCATTCCATTGAATGGAAGCACTAGAAGCCTTTTTCTTTTTCAGTAAATGGAAGCACAAGCCAAACTAATAAAAAGGCAACATACCTCAGAAGTAGAGTCCCCATTCACAGGTTTCATTTGAGCATCTTTATCTACTGTTGCTCTTCCACGAGCAGCATTTCTTGTTTGAGGTCCTCTAGCCTCCTCCTGAGCAGGTCTCAAAACTGCTTTTCCCTTTCCCTTTGATGAACTTGGGCTTTTCTCTTGTGATGGATCCTTCTTAGATGCATCTCCAATATTAACGGATGATCTGGATCTGGTAGAATGCCGACGAGTGGTGGAAGCAGGAGTAGAAGTAGATGGAGAAGAAGCACCAGCTCCCATAGGTGTAGTTCCAGACTCTAAATTCCCAGCAGATGCTGAGGATTTCTGACCAGACTCACCTCTCTGGACTCGGGGCCAAAGAAATTCTTCAACAGCTGCTAAACTTGCTAGTGGATCGATCAGTACAACATTAGATGAATAGTCACGGAGAGATTTCTCACCCTGGGCTTTACATAGACGCAGCTTGAAAGGCTGAGACAATGCACTCAGTCCAGAGGAAAGGCGTGCACTTCCACTAGATGACCTTGATGAATGACTTAGCACAACAGGGAAACGCTCTAAGGAGGAAAGAGCATTTTGAAGCTTCTGAACCAAGACAGTCATAGGAGCTACACTTTCTTCATCGATATTGGAAGGAAGTGCAACAGCGATAAATGACTTGAATCTTCTAAGTGCTTGTTGGCGAAGCTTGGGCAGGTTAACTTCGGATATTTTCTCCTTGGAAAAGTAGCCACAAGAAAAGTAGTTCAGCAAAGCAGCAATAACACCACTACCAATAAACTCAAAAGTTGACACACCATCCCCTTTTCCTAGTTCTGCTAGCATCTCAGATATAACCCCGATCAGATACTCTTCCTTATGTGCAGAATTATCAGCCAAGCGAGACCCAGAAGCTTTAGATTTTCCCTTTGATTTAGTCTTTTGGTCATCAACTCCAGCATTCAACTCCGTGCAAAGATGCTTTAATTGTAAGAGGTCCTCCGTAACTCCCACTTCAATAGCACCGGGATCTGATGGAAAGTACTTGTCTTTAAAAGCTTTAGCACATGAACTGACTGCCATACGAAGATTTGAATTGACAGAAGGAATTTCCACTGAACTTGGAGGCGATCCAATATTTACCGAACCAGGATTCTTAGATTCTTCTGAAACATTTCCATCTGGATTGGTGTTTCCACTCCGTCGTCTATAACGCCTGGAGCGTGAAGATGTTCCAAAGCCAGAATCATTATCCTTCTCCGTGGAAGATGCTTGCGCATGAACAGAACTTGGATTACCAGCCAAGATAAGTTGGTCCACAGCATGTACCACACCTTCTCTGACAAACATCTTGGAGAAAGTCCCTGGAAGCTTTTCCATAAGAATCTCGGCAATTTGAAGAGCAGGAACCAAGACATGTGGATCTTTCCATGCTAAAACACCAGCCAAGAAACTACCGGACCAAAGCAAATAATGAAGCAACGATTATTATATTCTGCACATGTAGCAGGGTGTATTCACGTCAAAAAATCATATTTGATTAAAGTTGAATACCTTGATATGTTTGTTGAACTTAATAAAGACTGAATCATCTCTGCAGTACTGAAGTACATCAATTTTCCAATAACTGACAGACATTTGTGACGAACAGGGCCATTCACACTGGAACCATAGATCTGCTAGACAAGAAAACAAACTCTCTATTCACTAACTAAACTGAGTAAAAAATAGATACGCACTAGGATCACCAAAAAATTACCTGTATCAGGACAGGAAGGAGATCCATTCCGAACTGCTGAAGAAGCTCGGGCTGATCATTCAATAATTTCTCACGAGCAGAAACCTCGGGAACATTTCCATTTATGTTTGTGTCTTCCTGTTTCCCAGAACTGCCAGCAGAAGACTTCTTAACAATAGGTCCTTTCACAAATATATTGTAGCTAGCTGGGAGAGAGATGGTTCCTTGCGGCAGCGGAGGTAGAAGTTCATTTGCCAGGTTGACAATCTCGTAAATCTGCATAATGAAATCAAATTCAGAAAAATTTGAAATCCTAACATTTATAAGGTAATTGCTAGAGTCCAAGACTTTGATATAACTGCTTAATAGATCTATGATAGATTATAAAAAATAACATTGAGGAGGAAAACAAGAATTGATGTTATCGTATTTAACTTGTGAATCGTGATAAGAACAAGTCAAGAAGAAATTCACAAAGGTCAAAAAGCTTTTTGCCATACCCATACAAAAAGGAAAACAAAGACCCTGCCCAGCTAGTGTAAAATCATCAAAGCAAGTATAAACAAAAAAGGGCAATACCTGTTCTGATGGTCTACTTAAAGCAGGTGAAACTGATGCATTAGTTGATATGCCTGAACCCGCTAAAATATCTTTAAGGATGCCACTGATTCCAAGGAGAAGCAAAGTTTTGGCTCCTAAAGGAGAGCCACTTGCACAAGTGGCAAGAAGTCGAATTAAACCCTGCAAGCCTCATAGGTGAAGATGAGCAACACTCCAAAATGCATAGCCTTGAATAATTCAGCTAAGCCTAAATCTAAACTTTTTTTTTTTATCAGTAAAAGATAGATATTATATATGTGAATGAAATAGGCATAGCCCTTGTACACATGAAGTATACATAAGAACTCCTAATTACATTCTAAGAACGATAAATTAAAGACAAGAAATCCTGAACAAAGCCTAAATCTAAACTATTGATGAGAATTACTTGAGCATCAAATTTGAAGGCTCAAACTGCACTTAACTGTGTATGTAGGCGCACTGAGAGATGCCTGTCCGCCTCCAGAATTGCTGGTGGAAATAAGCGAGGCAGCTTGTGCAACCAGACCATGATTACAAAGTTCATCTAATTTATCCGGAGATGATGCAAATGCTTCAGCAATTCGAGTCAAACAAATAGAAGCATGTTCCAACACCTACCAACATACATATTGCACACAGTGAGGACACTACACCCAGAAGAGCATTCCTTATGCACAAACTATATATGATGGCCATTACCTTTGAATCGTGATACTGAAGAAGGTTTGTCAATAGGGGGACAGCTTCCATCACAAAGTCAGCAGCATCTGAAGGGAGTTTCTTGCACATGTTTGCAGCCGTGGATAATGCCACTCGCTGAACAAAGTATAGGACAAACGAGAATTACTCATGGGGATCCAAAATGCAAAATGTAGTAATCCTGTGGGGAACCAACTTGACGCTGAGAATTCACTCAGTGAGTTACCTGAACTCCCGTGGAGAAGAAATCCAGATATGAAAGCACTGCCATAAGAGCACCAGCTCGCAAACAGGCAGTCGGGTGTTCCTGAGATATCTTCTTAAGAGCTTGTAGAGACTGTTTTACATAATAAAAAAGCATAAATATCAGAATGCAGTACCAAAGCAAAGCTCCATAAACTTCGCAGATACAGTTTAACGGTCATAAATTCGTTCGCTTCTGCCTAAAGTAAGATATATCTGACGATACTGATTACATTTATTATTTCTTAGTACATTATCGAATTCCTATTATAATTCCCTACTAATCCGAAACCAACAGACAGACCAACCTGTTCAGCCAAGTCCATGTACTCTATGGTAAGTAACCTCGCACAAAAACACGAAACAGCGCCATAATGCACAACCGCAGCACAAGACGAAGGAAGCACGTCACAAAGATGAGTCAGTGCCCTAGCGGCAAGGAGCATAATATCCGGGTTGCTCTCGTGATTGAGCAACCCCACGAGCACGGGAACGAACGAATCGACCGAGAATGTGCTGAGAGACTCCTCGGTCCCAATTGAGAGCATCTCGCAGAGCTGCGTCAACGCCTCAACCTGCTTTCCTTCCTCCCCGTCGGCTCTCAGCCCAGACAGAATTTTCTTTAACCGCCCACTCTGGTGAGAAGACGAGGCGGGACCCATCGCAGAAGAAGGCAAGAGATCGTCCAGCCCCGCTCCGAGCTTCCTCAGCAACCCCTGGAGGGCACTGCTCGCTGAGGTTAGGTTCTGATGCAGAAGACCCACGCCGCCCTCGCTATCATTGTCATCGTCGTCAGCACAGCCATCGGCATCCACATTCAAACCCAAGTTCCGGTCGTTATCCCTATCTCTATCCTTAACCCTAACCTCATGTTCTTTCTCCTTCCCTTTATCCGTATTGTCTCTATCGGAGTTTCGGCCACGGCGGCGCGACCCGGAAGATTCGGTGGTGGAGTCCATCGGGGCGGGCTGTTGTGGTTCGTGAACTTTCACTGCAGCTGCGGCGGCAGAGCGGGACCGGGTCGATATCGAGGATTGAGCTGTGGAGGTGGCAGCAGGGTTGGAGGAAGAGGATGAGGTAGCGGAGATGAGGCGTGCACGCTTTGAGGAACGAGTGGTGGGACCAGAGGAAGAAGAAGAAGGCGCTGCTGATGTGGCCTCCGCCCGCTTTCGGCTCCGAGTTTCCATACAAAAGCCACAACCCCTCGGATTCAAGACTCGCTCGCCACCCCTGGGCGGGCGGGGCGATCACGGGCACCAAAATCCGATACCACGCTGCATCTGACCGCACCGGAGTCCGTAGCTACTAACAGAACAAATATAGAACCTTTAATTATCAAATCAGCTGGACTAAGCCACAAACCCTCCCCCAAATCCGAAACCCTAAAATTCCTATTATATATATTCTTAATTTGCAATTAGAAATTAAATCCCAATCAGCCAAACAAGAACCAGCAAAATCGAAACAATAGAGGAAAAACCATCTAGAATCTATACAATTTACGCACTGAATCAGTGAATCCCGATAAAGGTACGTGAAATCAGAGTTGAATTACAGAGACACAGACAAAGAGAGAGCTGCACAGCACAGTGAATGTAAGGAAAACCCTAAAAGTGACGAAGGAATAAAGGAGGTGAAGACCTTTATATAGTTTTTTAATATGTGAATTTATCTTACTTAAATAATTATAACTATTTTTCTTTATTTCTTATTAGAGTTTAAATGAAATAAATTTATATAAAATTTAAAATAAATATTGTTAAAATATTATTTTTAATATTATTATTATTTTAAAATTTAAAAAATTGAATTATTTATTATATTTTATATAAAAATTTAAGAAAATTATAATAAGAATGATAAATGCAACCGTAGAATATACAAGTACTGTGTAATAATTTTAAAAAATAATAAGATTTATTATTAAAAAATTTATTTTTTTTATATAAATTTTATATATATTTATTATTTTTAAAATAATTATGAAGTGCATGCACATTCACAATTATAATTATAAATTTTCTTATAATAATGGAATGAGAGTAGATGATCTTATATTCGATAACGTAAGAGGGAGACGGTGGGCGAATGAGGTTCGTCGGTTGTGAGTGCTTCTCCGGCTGTCCCTTCTTTATCGGGTGATGGAAGTTTAGTTGAATTTACGGGTTTGCCACGTCGACCCTGATTTCTCTCTTTCGAGATGGTAAGTTGTAAACCAGTTCGACTGTTGAGGTAATATAAATTGAATTCATTCGTAAATAATAATATTTTATAAATTTTATTGATATATATATATTAATATAAATAAATTTAAATATGAGTTTGAATATATAAAATAAATTGAGATGAATTTAAACTTTTTATAAAAAATTAAAAAATAATAAATTTCATCAATAATTAGTTTAAATAGATTAAGATAGTCTTTTATTTTTTGAAGGAAAATCTTGAAATGCCGTTTTGAGATGCGACCAAATGCAATTCAATCATAGTAATACAAATCATGGTAATTATTGTGTATTTTTTATTATCTATACTTGGTATTCTCATTGCTCAATATCGATTAAAATTGGAGTTTTACTACTCATTATTTCTATACATCACAATTTTGTTTTTTTATTCTTTCTAAATTAATTGAGTTATGAGTTAATCTTATAACCGGTCGAGTTGAACTCCACAAAAAAAACCCTACAATAAGTTAATGCTACGTATGCATTTCATTTACACCGTAATCAAACCGCACCACACCACAAGAAAAAATTCACTCTCACACTCATTTATCTCCATTTCAAATATCTTATTTGACTAAAAAGCAACAGATCTCCCCTTCCTGCACAAATCGACGAGCTCCACTCAGATCTCCCTCTCTCCAGCGTATATCTCATCTTCCTGTTGAACACTTGCAAGCCCCTTGGTCCAAATCTCATAATTGCCAGACTAGTGGTTGCAAAGATAAAAAAAAAAAAAAAAGTTACAAAAACACTGAGTGCAGTGTCAGTGATATAAGTTCTTTCAAGTTAAGAAGGTCAAGGAAGTCCCAGAACTTAAGTGAGGGAAGCAACAACTTTAAGGGCTTAACCTTAATGGAGTCATTTGAAAAGATGAGTGGCAGAAACTCTAGACGGATTGTTGTTGAAAATGAGTGGGTTGATAAGCCTTGATGTCGGTAGGATTTTTTTTTGCAATCAAAAGACTTCATTTGGCGATCAACGCCGTTATTGTCGAACCCATTTGTATGTATAGATAGAAATCTTTTTTTTTTTTTTTTTTTTTGTAGATTTGAGAAATAAGCAAAGTGAGTTGCAGTTGGGGTTGGGTAAGCAGTTTTGGTTTCTATTGGATGTGTAAGGGGTCTGAAAATCTGTGTGATAAGATCTATTGTTCTTTACCTAAAATTGTTAATGTGGCAGATTGTGATTGAGGGCTGATACAATCAAAAGAACAACCTAATCGTTCTAAAACGGTTTTCTTAAATTATTCTCCTCATCATTCATATAATATATTATATTACAATGAGAGGATCAAGTCATTCGAAAATGACTAATATTCTTTTCTTGGATTGCGATTTTGTTTGAGCCTGATTAACGATCAGATGGATTATGATATCACCATTTGGATGGAAAAATCTATTTATGAAAATTACGATGGCATGTTAAAATGGTGCCATAATGGATTATTTCATGTCGTGACTTGAAAGGCTTGTTCTATCTTTTAGAAAAATCATATTTATAAATTGGCGTGAACAGTCTATTTTTTCATGCTGATATATTATGATAAAAGTCTTGAATTTAAATTTTAACTCCATGCCTATACTTTGTACAAATTCAATTGTCATATTCAGAGTTGAGCAATCTAGCCTATAACAATAGCCAATAAGCTGTGACGAATGACCTTACTATGTTACGCTATACAATTAGCATGCTTGGCAATAAAAATAAAAAAAATAACATTTTATTGATTTAATTTCCAAACATTTTCAAATACAAAAACATTTTTTATTTTAAATTGTAGTTTTATTTTTTCATGTAATCATTATACAAACACAAAAATCAAAACAATTTTTACAAACTTCATAATAAAAAATAATCTTAAAAAATTATGAGTTTTGCTATACAACTTCCACCACACTCCATACTCCACATTATTTTAAATTTTTAAATTTTTTAATATTTTTTTTGAATTTATTTTTTTAAAATTATTTCAAATTTTTTATTCATTATTCATATAATAAATATTTGATAAAAGAAAAAAATAATAAAAATGAAAAAAAATATAGAGTGTGGAGTGTTGGGAGGTTGTAAAGATTTATTGAAAAATTATATAAAAACAATTTTTTAATTTTATCAATCAAACTTTGACAAACTTCAATACAATACTTATTATAAAAAAAAATTATTCAATATTTTATCTTTCCTTTTCCATAACCTAATTTCAAACAAATTCTCAAATATCTCCAATCAATTTTTGTATCGAAACTCTTCACTTGAAAATTTGCTCGAATGATCATCAATTCATAGCAAAACTTGTTAATTTGGTACATCTACAAGATCGTAAACACAATTGTTTTCTCTATCTCTCGTGCAAGGTAACTCTGAAGGCCCAATTTGGATTAAGAAATCGTCAAAGTCATCTCACGTAATCATTATAATGTTTTTAAAATTTTAAATAAAAGATAATAAATAATTCAAAATTTTCAAATAAAAAAATAAAAATAAAATTTTAACAATATTTTATTTAACTTTTATCTCAACTCAACTCAATTCATCTCAACTTACTATCCAAATGTCCCCTTAATCTATTTGTGTTTTGACGATCTCAAATCCATTAGTTTCTTCTACAACCCATGAACATTATCCAAAAATCTTGGACAACAAAAAATTCTCATATTTTTAGAGAGAAAATAAACATAATTAATAAATAGTTTTGGTATATATCAATCATTTTTCACCTCACATTCTACATTTTATAATTTTTTTTTTAAAAGTATAAATTAGTAAATAATAACCGATAAGAAGAATTATTGTATAGTAAAAATAGTTTCTAACTCGACAAAGAACCGATCCACACCAATAAGCTAAGCATTAATAAATGTTTAAACACTGTGATCCAAGTTAAAGATTCGACCATTATAAATTGTCGAATCTTTATAAATTGCTTAGTTCATTTTATTTTTAAAGTCAGACAAGTAATTATTTAATAGTTTGAAAATATAAATATATCACGTTCTCATTTTATCCTAAAATGACAATTGATTAACATCAATAGTTATGAAAATAATTTAATGATGTGCAGCTATCATAGATTCATAGAGGACTATAATTATTCTCAAGAAATGGAAGCCCGGCCTTGTTCTTTTATATGAAAATAATAATATAAAAATAAAAAATATTTCTATCACAAATATATTTCATACAAATAAAATCATAAACTTAGTAATTGTGAGCCAAGTTTTTTTATTATTTTATTTATTAAATAATGATATACACAACACATTTTTACAATACATTTTATAATAATATCATAAGATAAATATATTTTTATAAAATAATATTAATTTTATAAGATATTTTACAAAAAAATACTCTTAATTTAAAATGTAATTATATAAACTGTTGTGAAAAATACGAGAAAATATATTTACAATTGTGAATTATGTAATTGCTGCATAATTATTTTGAAAAAATTGAATAAAATATGGGATCCACATAAAAAAATTAATTTTTTAATAGTGGACCCCACTATTTTCAAAATTATTATACGGCGTTTACGCACTTTACAATTGTATATAGAATTACTCGAAAAATGTTATGTGTAAATTACTTTGGAAAAAGCTATGCTTACCGTTGGGGCTCCTGTTAGTATTTTTTTAAAATTTTTTATTTATTTCGTGATTAAGTAAGTATTTTTTAATAATATTGTGATTTTTTTTTAAATATTTAAAAATATTAAAAAAATTAAATAAGAAAAAGCAAAAAAAAAAAACGTAAATGCAACAGCGGGAGCCCAGCGGAGCTCCCAGCGGTGGGCGTAGAGCCACCCAATTACTTTACTCATTTTCAAACCAACGGATTAAAAAGGCCCATTGGCCCACTTAAGCTGGAACGCGTGTGTCAAGCATTGGCCTAACCACACACAATCACTACCTATACCAAAAAAAAAGAAAGCGTCCCAAGGAGAAGGAGCCAAGTGGCCTTCTGCACAATAACTTGAACACCATATCGTCCCAAAATTCTCCACGTGTACGATCTGACCGAACAAAGCCCAAGATCTTTTCGGTTAACCAGTTTAATACGCTTTTCTCCAACCTAGATCTTTTCGATTTTTAATTAAAAATTTAGTCATTTTCCTTTGGGTTTTACGTTGCCTCTCCGTCTCTGCTCAGTGCCAAGTGCCACGAACCTATTCACCATCCTCTACGCTTTCCATTTTACCTCAATCGACAAGGACGACTAAGTCATTATTTTATTCCAACTTTTTAAATCTTATTCGATCCCGATTTGGTTTTTTTTTATAATTGTACTTGTTTGTTCGATCTGAGGACAATTCGAGGATTTTGGAAATGGCTTTTTCTTTTTTCTGGAGTTTTCTGAGCGGATTAAAGAGAGAAACAGAATTTTGATCTGGGGAGTTGTTTGGCTTTTGGACGGAGATTTGAGATGGGTTTCTTCAGTACTATATTCGGTTTTTCTGGTTTTGGGATTGGGATTTCTATCGGTCTTGTTGCTGGATATTTCCTATTCATCTATTTCCAACCCAGCGATGTTCAGGTCCCTCTCGCTCCCTCCCTCCCTCCCTGCATCTCTCAAACATATAAATGTACATACCATTACGTATTCACATTGCTTTTTATGTTCTTGTGCGTGTGCATGTGTTTATATACATATATTAATTTGGAGTTGGAGTTGCATCCTTTTTTAATGCTCTTTTTGGTTGCCGAGAAAGCAAAAGGAAAGGGAATGAGAAAAAGAAAAGCAAGAAAACAGGGTAGTAACTCATGAACCAATCATGCTGACATGCTCTATATTGAGTAATTTACGTGCCTATGTGGGTAATTCGTTTGGTCATTTTGTCTTTTTGTTCATTAGACAACGCTCAGAACATAGAGAGATGGGATAAAATATCGCTGACTCTTATTTTTGTTGTTCCTGGGTTGCAACAGGTATGGCAATGTTTTCTGCATGAAATGCAGTTTGTCACTAGTTTTTTTTTTTGATAATTTATGTTTGTCACTAGTTGGCGACCTGATAAACACTTCACACCTCGCGAGAATGTCTATTGCAATTACCCGATCGCCTAGAGTGTTTCTTTATGACCTTTCTTTGCCTTAAATCTAATGGTTAAAGCAAGGGTCTGGGAAGGCGACTGAAAGTCTATTGATGGAAACTTGTTTTCCAATTTTCCAGTTCAATACGGCATTTTCAGCGAAATTTGCATTTGCCCAGATGTTTCTTCACTGCATGAAATAAAATTTTACTTGCACTTAAACAAAAAAATAAAAAAGGTTTGGGTATAATCATGCCCAAACGTTGGGATCTACATGCATGGTAAATTTTAATTGATTTAATTTGTTTTCTGTTGGCTTGGTCAGGATCCAGTAATACGTCCCCTGGTTGAGCAAGACTCAGAAACTTTGCAGCGGCTGCTTCCTGAGATACCACTTTGGGTGAAAAACCCAGACTATGATCGTGTATGTGTAAAAAAGTAGTTGCAAGTTTTTGGCCATGCTACATTTTTCTGCCTTGCTTGCATTTTGTTTTGAAAATCTCATTCTCGTTCTCATTGTATTTGCTTTTGTGAAGATTGACTGGCTAAACAAGTTTGTCGAGTATATGTGGCCTTATCTTGACAAGGTCTGACTGCTCCTGAAATTTATTTCATTTTATTTTCTGGTACCTAACTGTGTCTATTTATGTCTTTGTAAGCGTTCGAGCTCTTTTATTTTTCTTACTAGGCAATTTGCAAGACTGCAAGGAACATTGCAAAACCTATAATTGCTGAGCAAATTCCGAAATATAAAATCGAGTCTGTCGAATTTGAAACACTTACGTTGGGGTCCCTACCACCAACTTTTCAAGGTTTGTAGATGCGAATTACTTGTTTTATATATATTTTTTATTCTATAGACAGCTGTCGTGTGACTTGTGAGTTCTTAACTAGTTTTCGTATGGAGAGAGAGGAAAAAAAGCATTGTTGTAGAAAGCTTTGTAAGTGCTCTATGAAACATCTGCAGCTTTTAGAAAGGATCCTAAAGATTTGTTGTATATCTTGATTATTGCTATGCAGACTGCTTTTTCCTCATTCTTCGCAGCAACTTTTGTTATTTCAGGCATGAAAGTTTATGTCACTGATGAGAAGGAGTTGATTATGGAACCGTCCATAAAATGGGCTGGAAATCCTAACGTCACTATTGCTGTTAAAGCATTTGGGTTAAAAGCAACTGTCCAGGTGATTGGCTTGTTTTACTCGGGGATGAAGATTTTATGATACTTGAGCGAATATCTGATTCTTAATACAGTTCAATTGGGATGATTTCAGGCGGTTGATTTGCAAGTCTTTGCCGCACCACGTATTACTCTGAAGCCCTTGGTTCCAAGCTTTCCTTGTTTTGCCAAAATCTATGTGTCTCTCATGGACAAGGTTTGTGATATGGTTCTAGTTATTTACCATTCGGCTTATATTTCTTTGGTCCATTTTACATGGGTACTTTAATAGTTGGGTGGACTTTAAGTGATTTTTGGAAAGCTTTGAGAATTTACTCATATCCTGTTGTCCTAACATTTGAACATTTAGTAGTTAGAGTGGTCTGATGACTATATAACCTCACTTTACAGTTTACATGCACATACCTGAGTCCATGGAACTTAAATCCTATCATTGTTGGATGTCTATAAGCACTTTTTGAGTTTTTGCGGATACTTTCGAAATCTTTTGCCACGTGTAGAGGTGTTGAGGTAATTTCTAGCACTAGGCCAAGGAGCGTTAGTTCAGATGGCACCTTGTCACACTTCTAATAGAATTAGAGGAGAAAGGTAAGATTTGTGGATTCAAAACCCATTATGTGCATGTTTGAGAGAGCAGATCAAAAAATAATTTCCAATATTATGTACTCTGTACTCGTAAGTTCTTTTGCTGAAGTACTTGTTTCCTAATGATTCAGATGATCAATAAAATACAAATAATGATTCAAGTGATCGATTTGGTTGTTGGTATTAGAGAATGCAATTAATCTTTGTCTACTTTATTAGTTTCATAATGTTGAAACATTTACTCTTGGTTGTTCTTACCTGCAACACATTTTGAATTGTCTATTTAAATCTCAAAGTACATTCAGGAGAAAACTCATCCAGGATTTGCTTCCATCTGGAATTATATTGGTCCAACAAATTCGGTATGCCTTTTGTGTGGAACTCTCCACTTCTGATTATGTTTTATTTTCTTTTCTCAGCCACATGTTGACTTTGGACTAAAGCTTGTTGGGGCTGATCTTATGTCAATACCTGGCCTCTACAGGTTTGTCCAGGTACAGCACCTTTTATTATATATTTGATTTAGTCGTCCCCTGAATCCTGATCTCTTCTCCATTTTGCAACCCGAGTTGCATTCCCTTAAAGCAGGGGTGGGTCCCTGAATTGCATGGAGAAATTGTGTTTCATGTGGCAGATGGATGTTTGGACTCTTTGCCTACTTAGGAAGATTTGCTCGACTATGAAGGGCTATATTCTATTGTGGTCTGTGGTTTTAACTGTTCCAGAAGTGATTTTTTCTACAGGAGCTTATTAAAGATCAGGTTGCCAAAATGTATCTATGGCCCCAAACCCTGGAAGTACCTATTTTGGATCCAGCAAAGTAAGTTTTTGCATTGTATCCTAGAATTGTATATATTTGGATTTTCAAATCTATGATTTGGCTAACAAAACTATTGGAACTGATAGAGCTTTCAAGAGGCCAATTGGAATTCTCAACGTGAAGGTGGTGAGGGCCATGAAACTGAAAAAGAAAGATCTTCTTGGTGCATCGGACCCTTATGTGAAACTAAAGATCACTGAGGATAAGCTTCCATCGAAGAAGACCACTGTGCAGTACAAAACCTTGAACCCTGAATGGAATGAGGAGTTCAGTATTGTCGTTAAAGATCCACAATCCCAGGCTTTAGAGCTTCGTGTTTATGACTGGGAGCAGGTGTATTTTCCCTTATAGCTGGTCAGAAGCCGTTTCTTGTTTTCATGCCATGCATCTAAAGCTTTTTATTCCCTTCTCTTAGGTTGGCAAACATGACAAACTGGGAATGGAGGTAGTCCCTCTGAAAGAACTAACCCCTGATGAGCCAAAAGTTATGACTCTGGACCTCCTTAAAAATGTGGACTTGAATGATGCTCAAAATGAAAAATCACGCGGGCAGCTTGTTGTGGAATTGACATATAGGCCTTTCAAAGAGGAAGACTTACCAAAAGGTTTGGAAGAAACGAAGACAGTACAGACTGCTCCAGATGGAACACCTGCAGGTGGAGGAGGTGTATTGGTAGTTATGATTCATGAAGCTCAAGATGTTGAAGGGAAGCACCACACGAATCCTTATGTACGGATTATTTTCAGAGGCGAAGAGAAAAGGACTAAGGTATGAAGTTGGCACTACCATCTGCCAAATTTTTCATCCTTTGAAATATGATTTCAGATTTGTTCATGTGGTCCAACCTTATTTGGTGCTGCACGATATTTTGCTGACCTTTTAGTGAGTACGAGTAAAGCAATGTGGTTATTCCTACAATCCGGGTTGCTTCATTGGCCTATGGATTATGATTACTATTTTTTTTTTTTTTGTTCGCTCTGGTACAGCATATAAAGAAGAGCAGAGATCCAAGGTGGGAAGAGGAATTCTCGTTTGTGCTGGATGAGCCTCCCATTAAGGAAAAAATGCACGTAGAGGTTGTCAGCAGCTCATCAAGGATGGGCCTGCTGCATCCCAAGGTACATTGATTTGCATGGTGACTGCAGATACTTATGTTTGATTGATGACAATTTCTTAATAAATGCAGCTTCTCTCTATCTCTCTCTCTAGTTATCTTAGTTTTGTTTTTGAAACTTGATCATGGAAGCCGTGCTATGTTTTTGAAACAGGAGTCTCTGGGTTATATTGATATCAATCTCGCGGATGTTGTTTCCAACAAACGAATCAACGAGAAGTACCATCTTATAGACTCCAAGAATGGACGTATACAGATCGAGTTACAATGGAGGACTTCATGAGCTTTCTCTTCTCTCTCGGCCTTTTTTTTTGTGATCTTTATTTACCATTTGGATTTGTTTGTTCTTCATGTATGTACATGGTTGTACTTATAGCTACAATCGCGATTAAGACCTCCACAACCACAACTCTGTTTTTGCACCAATAATCTCATTGAGGGAAACATTCTTAATTATTTTATGAGAAAATATATTTACAATCGTGAATTATGTAACTGCCGCGTAATCGTTTTGAAATAAGTAAATAAAATATGAGATTCACATGAAAAAAATTAATTTTTTAATTGTGAATTTTATTTTTTTTAAAATGATTACTTGACGTTTATGCATTTTATAATTGTACATAGAATTACTCTTATTTTATTATTATTTTGTGGTGGGACATGTTCGGTCCAAATGAGCAAATTCTAATGTTTTTCCTTTGAATTTTTTTTTTTTAAAAAACATTATGTTGTTGAAAATATATTGGTATTTTGTGGGGTTGAAAAAAGAGATAAAGAAGTTTGACTTTTGTAATTTTGTAGATTTGACTTAGGTTTTCACAAATTTTTTTAATTAATTTTATCTTATCTAATAATTATAATTTTTTTCATATTTTTATATAAAATAAAATAAACAATTAAGCATTTTTAAATTATAAAATAAAAATAATATTAAAAATATATATTTTAATAATATTTTATTTAATTTTAACTTTAATTTTAAATCAATTTATCTAATTTCATTTTAATTGCGAAATAAACGAAATCTTATTGACACGAGGTCTATTTTTTGTTGAGCCCGAGTATACATCAGTCTGCACTCTATACACACTTTTACTTTTTTTTTTTTTTTAATTAAGTGTGTTTCGGTTGCAGTCAATAGTAAATTGATATATTTTTTATTTTTATTTTTATCCAAAACGTTAATTGCCGTAAACAGTAAGCTGATATAGAGGTATTTTCTTTTTTGTTTTACGAATGAGAGAGAGAGGGTGTGTGAGTGAGCATTTGTGTTAAGAGTAATGTTATATAGTATCTATAGTAGTAATGCTATATAGTATTTACTGTAATGATACATACAATATACATATTATATTCTATTAATTTCTTCTCTTTAAATGAATGGTTGGAATGATAATAACACGTAAGTATAAACAGTAACTTTTCCCTAAGATTATTTCTCTGCGTTAACCGTCTCGGTTTTTGGGTTTTATCTGATCTGACGCCATCGGTTCTGTCTTGGCTCATCCGCTCCTTGCTTTGGGCTGTGTTTACTCTCTCTGTGAGTTCGTACTTCCTAATACCAAGCAGTCAGAATCCGTTTCATCCATCTCTCTCCCTCTCAGGCAGTAGTGAGTCGGTGAGCAGTGTGAGGAGTGCTTCGATGGCGTTACCAGTCATTGACACGGAGTACCTAAAGGAGGTCGACAAGGCTCGTCGCGATCTTCGTGCCCTCATCGCCTCCAGGCACTGCGCTCCCATCATGCTTCGCTTGGCGTACTCTCTCTCTCCCTCCCTGTTTGATTCTCGTAAATTGAGATATAAGAAACGCAGAAAATTAAACATAGTAGTATATAACTTTTTTAGCTTAGTTGAAGGCCAAAAACGAAGTGGAAACACGATAAGTGGTATATTTAGTTTTACTTATATTTTTTATGTTTTGTAATATTATATAGTAATCGACTAACGTAAAAACAGAAAAGATAATAGGGAATTTTGCGTAGTTGTTGAATCAATAACCGGTTTTTTTCTTTTCTATTGATCTTTTATAATTTCTTAGCGATGAGATAGACGGTTAATCTTGTCATTATTTATATTTTGTTTTTTAACTCTTTCATGTGGATAAAGCAAATGTATGTAACTTTTAGCAAATAATCGTATTTAGCAATTTTTAGTTTGTCATGTGTGTTAAATATTGAGGTTTGGAGGGTGAGATGAGAATTTTGTGTTTTGTTTGAAAGTTTAAAATATTATGTTTTAATATTATTATTGTTTTGGGATTTGAAAAAATTGAATTATTTATTATATTTTGTATGAGGATTTGAAAAAGGCGTAATGATATGATGAGATGAGATGAGAATTTTGTATTTTGTCTCACCCGCCAAACCTGCTTGGACATCAAAGTTTGCAGAGAATTGATAATTTATGATAGTATTGGCGGAGGTGGTCCCAAGTTCGAATCATATCTCTCACTTGTTGGTTCCATTCAATTTTTTGCTACTAGTGGATAATAATTATCAGTATGTGTATTTTTTCTTTCTTTCTAGGTGGCATGATGCGGGCACACATGATTTGAAGACTAAAACAGGTGGACCAAATGGTTCGATAAGGAATGCTGAAGAATATAGTCATGGTTCTAACAATGGCTTGAAAAAAGCCATTGATTGGTGCGGTAAGCTTTTTTCTTTTACTGCAAATACCACAAGTTGTTCATAGATTATGCATTTGATAGATAATAGGAAGCGTATTAAAAAAGAAAGCCCCATCTTACTGGTTAGAAACTCATTTGATATCACTCTAAGGCATTTCTCTCTTGAAATTCATATAATTTGAGGCACTTGGATGTCAGATGCAGGCCCATTGCTTTTGCCATGACCATGCCATTAAGGATGTATGTACCTCCACAAGAAGTTGGTGTTCCTCCATGATTTAGTGATAGTTCTCATTAATAAGAACATGTTGGGATATATAATTGGGGAAACTAGATTTTGAACCACCCCAAACTACATTTCACTTGGTATCTTAGGTTGTGTTTGGATAGTGAGGTAATCTTAGATATTCTGTGAATAGTAGTGAAAAAGTAATGATAGAATATTGAATAGTAGTGAAAAGTAATAATAAAATAATGAATAGTAGTGGCAAACTAGCCCTTAAACTACCAAATTTTGGCAATGTGCACCGTCCGTGAAGACCTAAATGTTAAAGATCACTGAAAATAGGATATGTGGTGCAATCATAGTTATCATATCTTAATTGAGGGTGCAAATTGTCAAAATTTGGTAGTTTAGAGAGCAAATTTTGGCAATGTATTTGATAGTTTAGGGTGAAAATTGAAAAAATAGAGGTAGTGTAGGGGTGTAAAATTTAATTTTCCTTTTGTAATTTCCATGGAGAGCAAATCGATTGTTTTGATAGTTTAGGGTGCAACTGATGAGAAAATTTCAGTATGATCCTTTCAACTGTAATTTTTTTTTTCTAGAAAGTTGCGTTTGAAATTGACTTGTTCTTTACATTTTATTTGATGGGTGTTTTCTTTCTGATGTTAGAGGAAGTGAAGTCTAAGCATCCCAAGATTACATATGCAGACCTATACCAGGTGATAATGGTGAAAAAGTTCATTATGCTTATAATCTATGCTTTATTGACTATTTTGGAAATCAGTAGGGCTTAAGTATCAATATTTTTTCCAGTTGAATTTGTTTGACATAGCATGGTTTTCTCTGATGAAGATATCAACCAAGAGGGTAGAAAGAGAGAAGCAAGAATATGTTGCTTTGATAAAATGATAACTAATTGGAGGTTTGAAAGCCTTGAGTGAACTGACTCACAATCAATCATATGTGTTTTCAGCTTGCCGGTGTTGTTGCCGTTGAGGTTACTGGAGGCCCAACCATTGACTTTGTTCCTGGCAGAAAGGTATGCTATAGTAGCATATTTTTAGGATTTAGCTTATTACCATTTCATTCCTTTTCGTTTACCATTTTTCCTTTTTCTTAGGACTCGAATGTTTGTCCCAAGGAAGGGCGACTTCCAGATGCTAAGCAAGGTCTGCCCGGCAGTTATTTTCTTTATACGTTTCTTGAGAGATTCACATAGATACATACTAGAGTTTGACTAAAGTTGATTTGTGGGAGTGCTGGTGTGCATCTGGTGTATTTAATTGACGATTGTTGTCTGTTAAACTTGTTTATTGTCATCTCTTGCTGCCAGTAGAACTTTTCTATGTGTAAGAAAATTTTTGATGTGATGTGGAAGTAAAAACACAAAGTTGTAGAAGGGCTATCTCACATTTTCACTCTTCTAAGTTGTAAAAGGATCATAAATGCCATTGCTGCTCCTCCCCCCTGCTCTCTCTCTCTCTCTCTCTCTCTCTCTCTCACACACTCACACACGCTTCCTTTACCTCTGTATTTTTTTTTGTTTTTTTAAATTTATGGTGGAGTCTTACAAGAGTGTCACATGCATATGGTTTCGAGGGTTGAAAAACATTGTTGAATTGACTTTTGGACCTTTGGTACGATTTTGGTGTAGGTGCACCACATCTCAGGGTATCGGATGGGTCTGTCTATATTGTTGCTCTGTCTCTTTGGTGTTCATGTTTTCATCTGATCTGGTTCTTTTGGAACACGTGATTACACCACAGGGCACATGATGATTGGACTAAGGAGTTTGATAACTCATACTTTGTGTAAGACCTGAAATAGGGCTTGCAAATACCTTCGTACAGGTGTTTTTCAGAGCCTTTGATTTTCAGCCATCCATTGATAGTTAGTCTTGATACCAGGGAACTTTTGGAGGGGAAATCAGAGGGTCTGTTGCGACTTAGGCTTTAGTGGATGATCCTAATTTCCGTCATTATGTGGAGCTGTATGCAAAGGTAACATTTGCTTATTTCGGTTCAACAACCAATATAGAATTGTTACCTGGGATATAATACCATATGACTCAGAAATATATTATGTTCGTCTTGCTGCTTAAAATATATCTAGGTTTATCACTGCCAGTTTTCCCCAGCGTAGTCTTGGATTAGTGTTCATTGTAGTACCTGGACCTGTAGAAGTTGAGCCTTCATTGAGATGGATCTGGGCTAAAAGCAAAGTTTATGGAATTTCATGCGATTTTTGATCAGTGAATGACCAGCTCTGATATGGCAGACATGATACTGGGACAATACTATTTTGCCCACTCAATTTAATTTGACACCTCATGTTGACCGGTCACTTGTAAGCAGCAAAGTAGCACCGAAAATGTTATCTGTGTTTGTCATTGGATTCTCTTTTCTCAAATAATCGAGTCAATAAACGTAACCATGATCTGACAGAACAAAAGCTGACACATTGTATAGGTAAGTTCTGTTTGCGATGGTTCTTGGACAGTGATATTCGAGGCAATTACGGAATTTGTAGGTCTTTGAATTTATTTCAGCTGCTCCTACAGTACTAGCTTCTGTGCTCTCTTTAAATATGATTAGGACGGCATGGAAGAAGAAAGAGAGAGAAGAGGAGGGAAAAGATGAATCAGAGAAGAAGAAGCCGAAGAGAAAGGCAAACTTTCTCAAAATAAGTTGCTAACACTGTAACACAATAGAAAATTAGGTTTATAGAGTAGAGATTAAATCTGACCCTAACAATACTTGGGTTAATGGCTCATTAAGATAATATAAAGCCAAAATAAAAATAATACCACCAATCTGAAAAAATAAAACAAATAAATGGAAATTAGTGAAAAGCTTAATAATAATCCAGCTCAATCATCCGTAAATGTGATCTGAGGCTCCTGTTCTTGTTCCCCGTCAAAATAAGCTAAACCTCGGCAATTTATATCTTTGGCACTTTTCATTGGGTTTTTAAATTTGATTTCTTTCTCTTATTTGCTACTCAAATTCATTTGTGGCAGGACGAGGAAGCATTCTTTAGAGATTATGCAGAATCGCATAAGAAACTATCAGAGCTTGGGTTTGCTCCAAGTTCCTCTGGTTCAAAGGTAATTTCAAAGCAGAGCAGCATACTGGCGCAAAGTGCTGTAGGAGTTGCGGTTGCTGCTGCTGTGGTGATCTTGAGCTACTTTTACGAAGTTCACAAGAATATTAAATGAACATGGCTTATTTGATCTAATCTCAAATATCTCTGTTACTACTACCCTTATGATTCAATAGCACTGAGCTCATTTTTGCTTACACATGCAACACAAAAAAGCTACAATGTTCTTGTCTTTATGTGCCAATAAAACGGGTCAGAGCAGCAGAGCTTTACTAAAGAGCAGTGATTTGTTCATGCCCCCCCGTCTATCTTTCCCCGTGTCTTTAGCATTATTGTTTAAACTAATGCATGGCTGCTAGACGAACTGGCAGAAAGAGATACAAGTGAACTTTCTCATCAATTTGAAGTAACCATTAATGCGAGCTCGCCCAATTTAAATGCGAGACTTCGGTTCCTCATGATTAGTTTCTTTCACAAATTTTTAAAGCTTTGAGAATTGGGTTCTCTCTTTGTAGAATTGCCAGATTATAATGATCAGTGTTGTCTCGGAACAATTCAGACCCAAGAATGCGTGTGGGGGCATGCGCGCAAAACAGACAGCTTGCTGTATGCATAATTTCTAGGACTGTGACATTTTGGCTGTGCAAGAAGCGTCTCCCAGTGCCTCATCCATGTCTTCGTGGAGTATGGTAGAGAGATTGTTATTTATAGCATGAATTAGATTATCTTCTTTCCCTATCAACTCTGCAAGAAACATAAACCAATCTTTCTCGAGAAGCAATGCTCCCTAGTTGGCTTTTAATGTCCCTGCTTGACAGAAATTGAAGACCTCAAAAAAAAAGAAAAAAAAAGAGACAATTGAATGATGGATACGAACTTAATAGGAAAGTACCACATATTTCAGGATCTATCCACAGTGTTGGCAATTGAACATTTGAAACAGACCTCTTGCAAAAGTCCAGGGAGCCCCACCAGCTGAAGAGGTAGGTACGGGTTTTTAGGGCAGCCCCACAAGTCTTGACTCGATACCTAAGCACATGATGTCCGCGAGTTGCTGTGCTGGCTGTCACTATGCATTTCAGATAATTGCCGATCTTGAGCCTAACCTACCACGTAAATTAAAAAAAAAAAAAATCATTCTTTTTGTCACTTATTGAATTATCTGTGTGGATTCTCTCCCATATGGCCTTTCTCTTGTTTTTGTTTCTTTTGGTTCATTTTGTAGGGAGGGAAGACATGTTAAGATAAGACCATTATGCTATTAACTAGCGTTAAAGCGACCTCACTGATTGTGACGATGAATGCCGTCTGATTGAAACGGGAGAGAGACTAGAGGCAGAAGAAATTAATGTGCTTAGTCATATGATCTGATCCATTGTTTCTTTAAGTAATTTTAATAGAATTTTAAAATGAGAAATGTTTGACCATCACATAAATCTTACACAAATAGATTTACAAAATGACATGTTTTAAATTTCTTGTTTAAGAGTTTTGTATAGATATTAAGTCACGTTAGTTTGTAACTTTCTTGTATAAGATTCTGTATAGATATAACACTTTTTTTTTAAAAAAATCCAATAACATAGTAATTTAGTCATAATATTAATGCCAATTGTTTGTTTAATGTTTTGAAAGCAAAATATATGGATAACCTTATAGATGGGGTTGAGCCGATAAGCCAAGTACTTGGTAAAGCTTTCCAGTTCAACATCAAAGTGAAGCCAAAGTTGAACTAGAGGCAAGGGTGGTAGGGAAAGTTGAAAAGGTAGGTGAAATACACCCAGATAAAACTATACAAGTGGACACCTCTCTCTCTCTTTGAAAACAACTTGTGCCCATGATCCTAAGCTTTTTTACCATCCACTTGATTTTCATGATGAGAGAGAGAGTCCACAAAGTGGTGGGTAACAAACAGTACCACAAATTGGAGGGAGATAACAACAAAAAGATGAATCAACCTCTCCATCCCTAACCCTACCATTTTAGCCTAAACTTACACCAGAAGGTTGGGAGAAAAAAGGGGAAAAAAGTGGAAGGTGAACCAAAGCCCACATACAACCACAACCACACTCATGGTCTTTTCCAATTCTCCACTTTTTTTCATCATCCTCCCTTAACCCAACCTCCAACCCTTCTAGAAACTCTCTCTCTCTCTCTCTCTCTCTCTCTCATATTCATGATAGGGTACCAATAGAATAGAGATCCACAACTACCATCTCCATACTTGCACACAAGAATGGATAAACCATTTGTACAATCCTTTATTAGATGTACACTGCAACTAACCGACCAAAACTGACAAGATTAGATATTTCCTCACCATAATATTAATCCAACTCACTTCATTCAGGCCCTGGTTTTTTTTTTTTTAAGATGTAATTTTGTGCTTACTATCTTCAACAAACATGTATTCATCTAAGTGATGACAATTTTTTTAAAAAAGATTATACAAATAATCTACTAGCCATCGAAGATCTACAAACAATCTCCCCATTAAGCTTTAAATAGTACTAAAACACCCTAAAGAAAATAAAAATCAGTAAGAAAATTAACAAAAAAGTGTGCAATCTTAATATTTAGATGCAAAGCAGAGCCAATTAGAAGGAGAAGAACAAGGGGTAAGTGGCCACGCAATGGAAAATCTGGGTAGACCTTCACCTAAAAAAACCGAAATGGGTGTGATTTTAAACAACATAATAAATTATAAGTTGTACATTATGTATTGTGGTACATGTTGTCTAGCAAGTTGGAGAAGATTTTGAGAGGTAACTAACATAATTGTTGTGATGTGCTCCAGAGTTTTAGATTTTGAGAGTTTTCTCACACCATGTCTTCCCAATACATTAATATACCTTACTTTACACCTACCTGAAGGTAACCCATAGTTAATGTTCCTTTTTAACTTATTATCTGATGATGCCACCAGCCACTCCCTCTAACCTGTCTCACCAACTCACATCTAGAAGCAATTAGGGCTCTCTCTCTCTCTCTCTCTCTCTCTCTCTGAGTCAAAAAGCCTACATATATATAACCATACCAAGGTTCCCACAAAGGGCCGGCCTTAATGTCCAAGCAACACAATTAAAAAAAGACCTCCATTTCCACCATCCTCTCACTTCTAAACCAAATAGAAAATAAGATTCATTCCAACCAACAGCTATAGCCACTACTACTACTTGTCAATTCCACTTCTCAAATGGGAAGGTCTCCTTGCTGTGAGAAAGCTCACACAAACAAAGGAGCATGGACCAAAGAAGAAGATGATCGTCTCATCGCCTATATCCGGTCTCACGGCGAGGGCTGCTGGCGCTCACTTCCTAAAGCCGCTGGCCTTCTCCGATGTGGCAAAAGTTGCCGGCTTCGCTGGATCAACTATCTCCGTCCCGACCTCAAACGTGGCAACTTCACTGAAGAAGAAGACGAGCTCATCATCAAACTCCATAGCCTTCTTGGCAACAAGTAAGTCTAGCATGATACACCATGTTATATAAGTACGTGTGCAACACCATGGAACATAAAGAAATTTTTTTTTTTCTTGGGTATTATCATCAATGGGGTTCTTGGATTTTTCCTTAGGTGGTCTCTGATAGCGGGGAGATTACCTGGGCGAACGGATAATGAGATAAAGAACTACTGGAACACTCATATAAGAAGAAAACTTTTGAACAGAGGCATTGACCCTGCAACTCACAGGTCAATCAATGAGGCTGCTCAGGATACAACGTCCACTATATCTTTTGCTGCTTCTGCCGTCAAAGAAGAAGAAAACCCCACAACCGCGGTGTTTGGGGGGAAAGACGCAGAAAGCCAGGTTCAAGAACGGTGTCCGGACTTGAACCTTGAGCTTAGGATTAGCCCTCCTTGCCAAAACCAGCACGAGCCATTGAAGACTGGTGGAGCGAGTCTATGTATGGCTTGCAGCTTGGGGTTGCAGAATGGTAAGGATTGCAGTTGCAGAGTTGCTAGTAATGGTAGCACCAGTGGTAGCACTAGTGCCACTGGTTATGATTTCTTGGGGTTGACGAGCGGAGTGTTAGACTACAGAAGCTTGGAAACGAAATGAGATGGAATCGGCCGGTTTGAATTATGTAACCCAAAAGATTGGAGAGAAATGATAAAGAGATTGCTATTAGTTTGAAATATCTCTGTTTTTCTCTTTTCTCTAATTTGTATAATTAGTAATGAATAGTTATACACTACCAGTACAGTTGAACATTATTGGTGAATATTTTCCACGTATTGGTGTATTCATTGATTTGATAGTTATTTATTCTGTTTTTGAAAAAAAAAATCAAAGGGGTTTTTTTCCTTTGTTTATGTCCCTTTTTCTATTATTTTTCTCAGGAAAAAAGTTGGAGTTTGTCAGGCCCCCCCTACCAGTACCAGATCTTCAAAAGGGATCCAGTAATTGTTGTTGCTACGAGCACGGGTAGAGCCGTAGAGGGTTACAGAGTTGATGGCAATCAAAGATCGCCATGTCCACTGAGAGAGTAGGAGAGAGGTTGGTTTTTTGGGTGAAAGGAATTGGAGATTCATCGTTATCAGTTTTGCTTTAAGATGAATCGTGACTCTACATGCATATGGTTTATTCATTTGATACAGAGGATTCCACGGCCTCTTTCCTTCCCCCTCAAAAAACATTTCCAGATTCTTTTGGGTTTGTCTTTTTGGGAAGATGGTTGGATTTTAATAATGAGGTAATATGGATAAGCAGTGAGAGGAGGAGAAATATGGAAAAGTTGGAGTGGTGGGTAACCCATCATTTCCACAAGAACAAAAAGCAGCATACGCAGCATAAAAAGCGTGAAGAAACTAGCAAACTCTCCGTGGTACCCATCCTTCTACGTCCACCCTCCCAAATCCAAACAATAAATCAGCCTTTGTACATGATGATCTCCAAAACCCTAAAATTATATCTACAACATCCATAACTAGTGTTTTGTTAGTACGTTTGAGAATATAATTAACACCTAATTTCCATTATTAATTTCTAAATTGACTCCAAAGAAAGGGACTCTACGTACTAAGGTTTGGTGTTTTCTGTCGCCTGTCTTGTTCACATACCTTTTAAGTTTATGTTATGTTATTTCATGCATACAATTAATATAGAGTTGGATCATCTTGTGGAAATTATTTGGTGGTTCAGGTGGTCCTAAAATCAGAGATCAACTATACCAATTATTCAATCATATATTTATGCAGTTTACTTTCTTATTGGTTTGGCTTTTACGTATTAATAAGGTAATTTCAATTTGACCAAATGTTGTACGTACACTCTAAACACTGAACCACATTCTAGTGTTAGCTTGGTACCAACTTTATTTATATTGAAAAATATGGAATATTGCAAGTATTGTACCATATGACAAGTCGGTGTTTAATATTTTCAGGCGTTAGGGTGTTTATCTCGTTGGTCGAAGAATATCCAAATTAAAGAATTATGTTATATACAGTCATTTTTATGTATTTCTTGCACACTTCACTTATATGATTAGTCAAAATAGTTATTTTATATTAAAAAAAATGATGAAGCCAATCATATTAATAGAGTACGCAATGAATACGTAAAAATGACTACACAGAAAATTTTTGTTCAAAATAAAGGTCTTCTAAATATTGAATCCATTGTAAAGATAATTTAAAAATCCAATTTTTGGGCAGAAAAGCTTTCCATTATAGTCTAAAAACACAAATACCTCAAACATAGTTATCCAAAATTAATACAATTTCCAGGTGGTCCCAAAGATTGGAATTGTGGAATTTCATTCTTTATTAATGGGTAGAAATCAACAGAGAAGGTAGAAGATATGCTTGAGGTTAACTTACACTGGCAAAATAGTTTGATAATGAAGTTAGAGGTCAAAAGGGTTGCACAGACACTATCACCAGCCATTAAAAAAAGAAAAAGAAAAAATCCATATCTACCACCATTGATTAATGTTAATATCACTGACTCACTAGGGTGCGAGACAAAGTCTATGTGTACTGAACAATTAAGCAGAAATTATATGCAAAGAGAAAGATGAAACAGTGACTGGAAAAGGATCTTCATGAAAGGAAGAAAGAGAGATAAATTCCATGCTGAAAAAAGCAATCTTAGGCATAGATGATGGGCATGGGCAAAAAGACACAATTGTGAGTGATAGCTACTGAAACACCAATGGCCATTGGCCAAGCCCCTCTAACCACATAAAAATGAGGGTACTTTTCAACCTTTCACCTTTTTCTAAGGTGTTAGGTAGAGACATCAGAAGCTTCTATAAGATATTTTTCCCCACATCTTGATTCAAAATAATTTGTTTAATAGTTATATATAGTGCTAGGTTTGTTTATTTATTTATTTATTTTATTTTAAATAAAAAAAAGAATTTTTTATTATTTATTTACTAAATTATTGCTTCTCTAACTCTCAACAGAGCAATAATTGCTCTAACTTAATTGTTAACAGGTTCAACTTCCACCCAACAGCACATGCATGATGATCCTTGTGGTGGGTCCTTTACCCTTTCCCTCTTCATCTCTACCTTACCCAAAGGACCTTAATCTTAAGTTTGAAATTCCCAATAATATTCTAAGCAATTGTCTTCAACTTATGCTTTTTACTTTTATTTGTGTTTTTGTTTGGTAGGGAAGTTATGATATCCCAAAACTTTGATAGATGACAAAGTTGTGCAAAACCGACATTATGGAAATTCTGTTAGGGATGGATCCATCCGCCTTGCACCCCACCTTGTTCTAATTCCCTTTATATTCAATACACGGGGTTTGAAATTAACATATAGTAGAATTGGAATTTCTACATCTTTGTGGGATAATCAACTTATTTCTCTTCGTCCTTAGTTCAATACTTACCAACGACAGTCTCTTCACCTAATAAGTTTGTTTATAGCATATTAGAATAGTGACGTTGAAAGAAAAATGTTTTACTCCGAATTTTTTATAAATTGACGTGATTTGATATAATGTGTCACATTATAAAATTCATTTTATTATAAAATAAATCTAAAATATTATATTAAGTAATACCAAGTCCCGTGAATTCTTTTATTTTCTTTATTTTCTTAAGAAGTAGGTGCACCTTCCTTTCGAAAGTAACATGAGAAGAACAGAAGATATATATATGATCTGTCTTTCTCACTCTCCAACGGGACAATTAAATTTAGTTCCCATGTATTTAACAAATGTGATGACATTTGCTAGCCAATTGGATATGTTGGAGTGAATATTCTTATTTGAAAATTTTTACAGATCTACGTAATAAAATTTGATTTGTAAGATTTAAAATTTAAAATTTATTTTTCAGATCAAATTATATAACGTGGATAATGTGTAGTGTAGACGCTTTCAAATAAAATTATTTTATTTTATATTTGAAAATTGTCATTTCTTTTTTACCATACCATACATCGATCTGAAATTAATAAAAATTGAAAGAGCAATGTTAGGTACAGTCCCTAAATGGGGACTGCAATGTAAGTCTAGGCTATTTTAACTTTAAAATTTTTTAAAATTACAAAATTATCCCTCTTAAAATGATGTTTTCTCTCATTTAATAATGTGCCTGCACATGCAGTCCCCACTTGAGGACTGCAAATAGAATTTCTCAAATTGAAATTTACATCATAAAATATTTGTAAGTTTAAATCTACATAATAAAAAATTAAAAGTTACAACATATATCTTAAGGTTCGTATCAAAATTTTATATATTTATTGTCCGAACTACAGGACATAAAAAAATATAGTGCTTGAGAAAAAAATGTATAATTTTATATTATACATTATAAGAACATGCATGTGAGACGCTCAATAAAAACTGATGCAAAATCTTAAAGTATAAAGTAAATAATTAAATACGACAGCACATTAAGAAGTGAGAATAAATAGATTCAAAAAAATATCTTGTAAAAATAAAATTTCTAAACCGATAAATTTTTTATTTTTTTCAAAAGAGTGAAGAGGGACGATCTATGTATTTTTCTCTTTGGACGTGATCATAAGGATTCTTACTTGCTATAACATATTCGGATTGAGCCATAATTACTGAATTCAAGTGAAACAATCCGTCACCGCAATCTCACCAAATGACAATATGCAAAATCACTCAAAACTTTAATTCACAAGTTTTACGCAAACCATTTCCAACCTGTAATCTTAGTAACAAGAGAGAGAGACGATCCTCTAAACTTTTACCATATAGGCTACCAGCATAGAGGTAACTGATGAGAGATATATATATATATATATATATACGTTAAATCTATTAATGTTTTCTTAAAAAAAAAGACTTGCAATATAATGTACTTAAACAAATCAAATCAATTTATAATTTAAAAAAAAAAAAAAATCTATTTACGAACTAAATATTTTTCATCAATGCAAGCACAGACAAGTTTGCATCGTGCATCCCACACGCTACCAACTCCTGTCTTTTTGGGTAGAAGTTGGCAGCCGTCGGACGTAGGCTCATGTGCGTGGTTGCGGCGTTGGGGCCCTTATCCTGTCAGCCTCCAGCAGCCGCTATTGGGCCCCTCCATCCTTAATTATACAACCCAACCCCATTATCCCAGCTTTCTCTTTCTTTATTTCCCCTGGCCTACTTTTCCTTTTCTTTTTTCCTGTTCTTTTTTAGATTTTTCCTGTATGGCTGTATAGATCCTTGATTATACGGCAATAAGAAACGTCATACTCCTCGTGAACTAGTACTCATTTTCAAGATTAAAGTATGCTTGCAAGAAGATGAGATTAGATCAGAAATTTTTACAATTTTTTATAATTATTTTTTTAAATATTATTTAAACACAATGTTTTTTAATTTTTAATTTTTAATTTTAATTTTTTTTATCTAATATTTTCTAATCATCATAATTTTTTAAAACTTTAAAATAAAATACACAAATAAATATAATTTTTTAAACTTTAAAATAATAATAATATCAAAAAAATTATATTCAAACAATTTTTTAATATTTTTATTTAACCATACTGTCTCAAAATCTGATTCCTGAAATTCGGTTTCCTTCCCACAAATTAATCAGAATTTTAGATATCCTAGACACCAAGAAAAACTCATCGGAGAGGAAAAGAAAAAGTCAGGTACCGTTGCCGGAAATAGCGTCCAATTAGAATGAGCTAGCGTGACTCACATCAGAAAAAATCGTATGTGGAGGGGGGGATTACTTTAGGGCTACGGTACTATTTTTACAACCCAAGAAGAGAGAGGTTTTGGTCCTACCAATTGGATAACTTCTTTTCCTATATTTTTTCACGTAAACTTGGATAGGAAGATAACCCATAATCGAGATTTAAATCCAACGAACTAATCATGCATGCATAATGCTTTACACGCCTGCATTTATCGGGGCCGGGGAATAAAATGGTGTGCACTGTAACTCATTTTCCTTACAAATATGTGAAGATATACGTATATATAGAGAGAGTACAGAGTAGAGACTGACTATATATGTATATAATATATGTACTTGTTGGCACCATGCACGCCCAGTCTAGGCTCCAACTCGATCGTTTCCCAAGAATAGTGTCTCTTAGGTCGACATAACTTTCATGGCATATAGTACTGTTGAAAGGCATCAGTGGGAGGGGATTAGTTCAATCTCATCGGAAACGCTGAACATAATATATATATATACAAAAAAAAAAAAAAAGTACTTAAATCTTCAAAATAGCTTCTCCCTCCATAAAGCTGAACCCCGCCATTGTACGATGATCATAGGTACTGCTGGGGGGCGGAGGCTTGTTGGTGCGCATTATATGCACTGGGCGCAAGATAGTGAAAGTATAGGAGCTAGGTAGGAAAAGTTAGTAAAGTTTGGTGAGGTATTATATAGGATAATTAATAAATAGAGCGCAGAAAGGAAGAAGAAGGAAACCTAAGCATAAGATGTGGGGGAGAGAAGGAAAGGATATAGGTGGGTTTTGCGGTTGAGATGTGTTCATGTTGTTAGGAAGTGGTTGCTTCATGAGTAAGAGGGATGGTGATGGATCCCAAAGTCTCCCTCCCCATAAGGGTCAACTCCCTGTCCCTTTCCCTATGCTTAGCCTCACACTACTCTTGTTTTCTTATATTAATTGTTGGGCCCTACTACTCTCACCAACTTAACCTCGGGTTATTCTTCACGATATTCTTAAATCCCCCTACCTGCCCAACATCTTCCACCATTATTATATACACACAGAGATCAGATAGACTGTGTAATATTACTAAAAGCTGGTATTTTATTACTTAATTTTCTCTTAAATCTTTTTTTATAGATGTGTGAATAATTTCAAAGGTAGAAGATGAGGGGTGAAGTCCTGATAGAAGCTTCAATGCATATGCTGCCAAGAAATAAAGTATATGGAAAATGGATTCAAATAAGTAGTACTTCCCATTGATGTGACGGTGGAAAATCATGTTATGGACCGCTTTGATAATTTGATCGTTGTAATGAGATACTACAATAGAGTAGGAAGGGGCTCAAATTGTTGTGGATAATTCTGTTGTAAGACTCTAAAGCCTGAAGATGGTCGATGTACAGGATCATACGCTCGAGGTGAAAGTGGCTTTGGAAGTGGGAAATTGGGAATTTTTTTTACTAAGTAGACATATTATAAATATATTTAACAGTTACAGGATATAATAGTCAACAAGATAGGAGGCCCCAACATTAAATCCAAACCAGCAAATATAACACAAGAAATAAAAATAAAAAATAGAGATTTAGAGTTAATGACTTGACATCCAGCCATTTCTCACAAGGGGATGCTGCTTGAAGTGATTTTGATACAGTCCAATAAACAGACTGTAATACTACGATTGAAAGTCACAATAAAGAGATTCGTGCTGCATTTTGCTAGTCTGGATTGCCTACAAGAGACTTCCACTACCTATTTTCCACGATCTTTAGTTAGGAGAAGCGAAAACATAGATATATAACAAACAGGAGATGCGTTGGATCGCCGGAGGACGACAGTCAAGGACTGTGGCGGCGCATGAGACCCACGCGCCGCTCTGTTCAACATTATGCTTTGGCAGTCTAAAGGATCGACGGCTGGGGAGTCCTGCGGTGGGGCACGTGGAGGTCGCGAGGCTCCGGAAAGCAGTAGATCAACGCTTCTCCTTGATATGGACAAAAAATAAAATAAAAACTGAAAAGAAAGGAGCTGCACAATTTCTAGACAAACCAGACGGGAGGAGGGAGGGAGGAGCCAAAGCTCCACCCCCCTTCTCTGGGCAGAGAAGATGGGATCTTTGGGTGGGTTTTGGTTGAAAGCAAAATGCTTGGAGAGAAAATAAAAATGGTTTCTCACTTTTATTGGGGAAATTGAGATTAGCTAGGCTTTGTAAAAATCGGAGAACAAGAAAAGTCAGGCATGTGACATGTAGAGTAAGGAGGTGTGCAGAGATGAGATGACATATGCGGCTCGTATCATATGTCATAGGCAAGTTAAAATGGAGTGTCGCTAATTGGGACTAATAGATATAGAGAAGTGTCACAGTCATAAAAAGATCACATATAAGCAAATTTATAAACTAATATGATTTCATATGATACGTTAAGATCTACTTTGTAATAAAAATAATTTTACAATTTAATATATCACATCTAATTATATCACTTTATAAATTTATTTTTATTTGATTTTTTTATGACTAAAACATTTCGAGAGATATAATGATGGGGCACGTGTGACTTTTTGGAGGTCCGATAAGCATATCGTCTTAAAGCAAGAAAAACAGAAAACGTCAGTAAAATGGCAAATGGAGAAGTGAGGGAATCAGAGCTCCTCCCTCCACTTCATGAGTGACTTTTGGAGATTTTTTTTAGAGATATATAATCTTTTAGTAGAGCAGGTATTCAATATTTTTAGAAGAGAAATTAGAACGAAGTATATGATGGGATTTTGATAAATTAGCCGTCCGGCCAATGGTGTTTATTATTTTGATCAGGAATTTTGGTTCTAACTCGTGAGGTATGCGTGTCAGTTGGAATGAGACATGTCATGTCACATGATATATGCAGATAGCATTTCTATTAAGCGAAAAAAATAAAAAAAACTATAGAGTTAATTGGTCGGTAACTATTACAACGCTGGATAATTATTTCAAATCCATGCTAATATTGGTCATGAAATAATCTCACCACCAACTATCCCGAGATCAGCAAGCACATGATTTTGGCTTTTAAAAATGTCTAGCAATTAATGAACATGATGTCCAGAATGACCCGTCCAAAAGCAAACACACGAAAAAAAAACAAAGGAAAAAGAAAAAACATGATGCCCAAATTCTTCTGCACTTGACTAATGTGTTTCTGAAAAAGAAGAAACTAAGTAAAAAGTGGCCAGAAAAAAACAAATCTGTGTTTGAATGATTTCAACAACAACATTGCATGCTCATTATGGTGCGTTAGACTTTGTAAGCCAAAGCTAGCTAGCACTGTATGCCAAAATCAAATTCAAAAGAGAAAAATAGGGTACCTGTGGAGCGCAAGACTTTACAAGATCATGCAGCAATATACAAGTTGAAGTAGTGGTTTATGTTTGAGGATCCGCTGCCAATTAGAGAAATTATTCACGATTTGAATCATGAGTAACGTCAAGTTTTCAACGTAAATATCTTAAGAAACGATCGAAGAGCAACATATATACAAACAACTATAACAGTTAGGTGATTATTATTTTTCTTGAGTCCTTTTTTACTGGCTAATGTTAATATGCAGTGCATGCATGCATGCGGGGTGTGATTTTTGGGGGATTTTTCAACTCTTTTTCTTTCTTTAGAAGCTACATACGTTATCGCTTGGTGTATTTATTTCAGAAAGTCATAGCATATCGTGGCCTTGTATGTGGAAAAAGGAACATGCATTTAGGGAGCAGTTGAAGCCAGTTAATTTATTCAGCTACCTACTACCTTATTTCAGTCACGCAGAATTCCTGAATTTTCATTTGAATTTTGACCCCCTCTCACCCTTCAAAATTTTCACCGTTTTCCATTTTGTTCTTCTCGCGCCCCGCCCACAATCTTGAGGCGAGGTATTAAGAGTCTGTTTAGGATTCTGGGAATACAATTTTTCTTAAATGTTTTCGAATTATTTCACTATTATTTATAAATTATTTTACTATTATTCACAAATTATTTTATTATTATTTATAAATAATATGAGATACTCTTATTCTAAAAACCCAACATGAACACTGTCCGACCCTATTTTTAGTAAACTGACAAATTGCTTTATCCTAGAAAGACAAGTTGGGCAACGCATGAATACGAAAAGAAGCACCCCCATGTCACTTTGTCAATATGCAGAACTATTCACTGCCTTTCTTACTGGCAAAAAGAGAACTCATGGAGGAATAATGACCATAAAATATTGGTTCTAAATAGCCCATCTTATGAGCAAAAACAAAGAAGCAACTTGCAGCAAACAGAGAGATCTCTCGCCTAAAAGGCAAAAAAGATTAGGCCCAAAAAGGTGGAGTACCTTTGCCGAACTTGATGATACCTTCTCGCACTGTCAAGCAATTTTATAAGATCATGTAATTTGAGCATCACTACTTTTGATTTTGATGTTAAACAGATTATTGGCATATACATTAACATATAATCCCAACGAGCTTAGGCCAACCAAATCCAAATCGATTCCTTCCACACAGATAGATTGGAAAATGATAATATGCTGTCTGATCGAGCTTTTTCCTTAAGTGTTTTGACTGTTAATCTATTTTAATTTTTTTTAATGATTAAAAAAGTAATTATTAGTGAATTTGTATTTTTTTTTAAAATGTTTAAAGATACTTAAAAAATATTTAAAAGAAATAAAAAAAAAAGTGAAAAATGCAAATACACTGTAACGATACAGGCTGGACGGCATAGTAGCTGGCATCCGGCCTTGATCAGATATTGTACGTATCGTGAAGAACTGAAGGCTAATGATGAGGATCCACGCTGGAAGTTGGTGAAAAAACCTTGCTGACAATAACCTAACTAGATATCCTCTTAGATTGGTCTCACTTCGTGGATTTCGTGATTGCGTTATACGCAATGTCTTTTTCATATTCTGGATTCACGAGAAGTATAGTAGCAGAACAAGTAAACCTCAAATTTCAAACAAGGATCGATCCGAATCCATTGTTTCAGACCTAATGACAGAATTGCATGATTGCCTCTAGTTGTCTCCTCCATCTAATCCTAAAGCTGGTAACACAACTTCACAAACAAAAGTAATTACTATTCGAGTACTGTAATAGTAACTACTATTCGCAAGGCATACACTCTATGCTAAATTTATTCGTCTCAGCCAACCCAACAATACAAAGCATGCTAAGCAGCATACCCTAATTAAGTGAGCTTGACCAACACAAAACCAAGACTGCGTCAGTTTCCCATGAAAGCGTCTCATCTCATTCGACCTTTGCTTTAGGGTGATCATTACCAGAACAACCATTCCTAGTTTGCATGCAGCCCATTTTATCTCTATAAGATCATACTCAAGTCTTTCATTCATCTTTTAAGGCACATTTTCTAGCCTGGAGCTGGCAACCCTAGCTTGCAGAAATACAGTGGAGAAGTTTAGAAGGGGAAGTTGTGCTTGGTTGGTGGTTATTCTCTTCTTTTGCCTGAAGTTTCACTACTCTGGTTAATGTACTAGCCAAAACAACAACAGCATTAATAATTATGCTAGAAAACTAAGATTATGACACTTAGTACTTCCCTTAATGCAACTAATGAAGCCAAAAGCACCAAAATTTTAAAGCACGTCTTAAAAACTTACAACAGAAAGGTGAACCCATTCGCCCAGCAGAAGGCCGGCTCAAGCATTACAACAAAAGTATCGGAAAATTATTTGTGAGTAATTCAAAGAACAAAATCGAAATGTAATTACGAAAAAACAAGGGAAAAATAGATTTGAACCCTCCAAGCAAAGCACGAAGGGCCAACTTCACGCTTTCATTGTCTCATTAGCCTATCTGACAGGTCCCAAACTCAGAGAGTATAAATGGTAAGATAAATTGTCTTCTCTTCGGATGAGAAATGTACCACAATTTGAATGCAAATACTTGACTTCCATTGACGAAAACATTGGCTGCTTAAATAAGCTAACCCCTGTACATATTGCCAAAATAAAAGAGTCCTATCATCTAGTAATATAAAGCATAAACACACGTATTAAAAACAAAGCATGTAAAAACAGAGTATAAAATGCGATGTAAAACTCTCAACGATCCATTCCACTTCTGCACGTTAAGCCACGACCCAGTTCACTCCTGCGTTCATTCTTCGTGTGCTTAATGACCCTGCCCACTAGTCTTTCACGTCCACTCTCCAATCGTCATGGCCTATCACTATCAAATTTATTACAATCTTAGATTACAGGCCTGGCCCCTGGGATTAGAATCTAGCGCAATAATCTGGCTATCGAATCAAATTGGAACAAACGAAGTCCTATTAGTGAAAAATCACCAAACTACAAACCAAGAGGAACACTAAACGAAATTCACTTTTGAGACAACAAAAAAAACAAGAACTTTTACCAATGGAGAGAACATCGTTACCGCACGGTCGTACCCAGTGTTTTTGGCACCGTACCATACCGATCGATACGGCCGATATATGTCGTACCGAAACAGTGGCCGATAAAGATAAGATCTTTGTTTCGTACCGCCCAAGATACCGATTGTACTGGCCGGTACACATGTACTGGTTGGTATTTGGTTTCTCGGCTGGTACAGATTCTTTAGCAGTTCAGCCGGTTTGGAATGATGGTATTTTCGTAATTTATGTAAATATCCAGGGGCTATTTCGGACTTACATAGTTTCATCACTTAGGGTTTTTTTAAAATTTTTTTTTCAGCAACAATGGCATCTCCCTTGCCTAGACCTCCGAAATTTCACCTCTCCGTCGTACATCGCCGTCCTTCTCGCCACATGTAGCCATCATCTTATCGCACGTCGCCGTCGTGCCCAGTGTCTCCGTCAGCTCCTCTCGAGTCTCGACTCCCTCTTTTGAACATCCATCTTCTCCCTCTTCTCTTGTCGCTCTCTCTCTCTCTCTCTCTCTCTCGTTTTGCTGTTTTATAATTTTATTTTCTCTGAATATTATACAGGGTTTCGAAGCTAGTCTCTTAGAATCTTGGATTTATTTCCTGTTGCCTCTCTTTGTCCCTCTTTCAATATCAAGGAAGAGTGAGTTTTTTATTTTTTTTACTGATCTATTGGTTGTGAATATGTGATTCTATGAAACTAATCTATTGTTTGTGATTCTGTGAAAGTAATCTATTGGTTGTGATTCCAGTGAAACTGATCTATTGTTTTGGCTGTGAATATGTTGGGTTGTGTTTATTTGGCTGTGTTTTTGTCAATTTACAACTGATAAAATTGTGAAAAATCAAATTGATCTGGAAAATCAATGGATTATCAATGGGCACCCATTGTTGTTTTAGTATGACTCCAGTGAAAATGTGGGGCTGTTTTAGTCCAAACTCCAAGTAAATTAAAGTTTACTTAGATTTATGTTTTGTAGATGCATGATTGAAACTTTTAAACTCTTTTTTTTTTAACATGATTTTGTTTTAGTAATTGTTAATTTGAGCATTTGCAATCTGCACGAAATGGGTAAATATTTGGATAGGCTTTTTAATTTTTTTGATAGGATGAAATGGGTAAATATGAAGCTATAAATAGTCTAATTCTTTGAAATCTTGGTTCAGGATTTTTGTACAACATGTTGAATTTTGATTCATTTTAAATTATTCATTTGTGAAGCTTAGTTTTAAATAGTTACTGCTTTCTATATTGTATACTATCTATAACTTTTGCTTACTTATAAGTGTTAATTTTTTATACTTTAATAGTTTAAAATGTCTAGTTGTCAATCAACCAGTAGTATGAGTATGACTTCAACACTTGCTCCTGTAAGATCAGAAGATCCAGCATGGGCTCATGCACGTGTAGCGTCAGGGGCAAGAAATAATACTGAATGTTTATATTGTAATAAAATAATTAGAGGTGGCGGGATCACTCGGTTGAAGCATCATCTAGCTGAGATTCCATGCAATGTAAAAGCATGTAAAAATGTCTGTGAAGATGTAAAATGACAAATGAAGGAGTTGCTTGATGAAATTAAAAAAAACAAAGATAAGAAAAGAAAAATAAGGTAAGAGATTAGAGGTGATATAGATTTAACATCTGATGATATTGATGATAGTAATAGTATGGAGGGACAGTCTCAGCTTTCAAAAGGTATGGGAAAGTCGAAAGAATCTGGAACTGGAAAGTCAGTGGGGAGATTGAGTAGATTTTTTGCTCCAAGAACAATTCTTGGGGCCCAACCTTCAATTAAGAATTCTATGTGTTTGAATGAGATGATGGTAAACATAAAGATGGTTGTAGCACGTTGATGGTATGATGCTAATTTGCCTTTTAATGCGGCTTAATCCAAGTTTGATCAACCAGCTATCGATACCATTAAGAATTCTATGTGTTTGAATGAGATGATTGTAAACATAAAGATGGTTGTAGCACGTTGATGGTATGATGCTAATCTGCCTTTTAATGCGGCTTAATCCAAGTTTGATCAACCAGCTATCGATACCATGACTACCATCGGGCCAGGATTCAAGGGCCATTTTTTATATGAGTTGAGAGGAAATCTGTTAAAGATGGCTGTGAATGAGATTCAAGATTATTTGCAACAAATTAAAAAGGTTTGGAATGAGACCAATTGTTCACTAATGGCAGATGGTTAGACAAACCAGAAGCAACAATCAATAATCAACTTTCTAGTTTATTATCCCAAAGGTACAATGTTCTTGAAGTCTGTTGATACATCTCGCGTTAGAAAAGATACTGAAACATTGTTTAATATATTTGATGAGGTTGTTCAAGAAATTGGAGCTGAGAATATTGCACAGTTCATAACGGACAATGATACAAGTTATAAAGCTACAGGAAAAAAGTTACAGCAGAAGTATGGCTCTTTCTACCGGTCCCCTTGTGCAGCTCATTGCATAGACTTGATGTTGGAGAATTTTTTTAATCCAATATATTTTTCCCTTATTGATGATACTATAAAAAATGTAAAAATGATAACAAAGTTCATCTATAACCATGGTTGGGTTTTGGCATTGATGAGAAAAGACTTTACCAAAGGTCATGATTTGTGTCGTCCTGCAATTACAAGGTTTTTGATAAATTTTTTAAGTATTCAATGCTTGCTCTTGTTTAAAAAATAACTCAGACAAATGTTTACTTGTGATAAATAGATTGCATCAAGTTATTCTAAGAGCAACATAGAGAATGAAATAGCTGGGATCATTTTAGAAGATAAAGAGTTTTGGGCTCATTGTCAATTTATTGTTAAAGTTAGTAAGCCTTTGGTTCGTGTTCTACGACTAGTTGACGGGGATGAGAAGCCTGTAATGAGATATTTGTATGATGCAATGGAAAGTGTCAAAAAGAACATAAAAGCAAGATGCAATAACAAAGTTAGTGTATTCAGTCCATTCACCAGGATCATTGATTCTAGATGGGATAAGCAGCTTCACAATCTATTACATGCGGCGGGTTGTTTTTCTTAACCTTGGAATTTACTATAGCCCCAGTTTTACAAATAAAAATGATGTTGTTAGAGGTTTCAACAGCTGTGTTATGAAAATGGAATTTGATCCCGATAATCAAGACAAGATCATTGCAAAACTTGACTTGTATAAGAATGCAGTAGGTGAGTTTGGACATTCTTTAGCAATCTGCCAGCGTGATAAGATTAACTCAGGTATTATCATTTATCAATATCATTTGTTAAATAGTGTGACTTTGTACTTTAAATTTTATTTTATCTTATTTTATTTTTACTTGTATTTAATTAATAATTTATAATTACATTATTGTTATAGTTGCATGGTGGACCCAATTTGATTGCGAGGTTCTAACGCTTCAAGTGTTTGTTGTTCGAATATTAAGTCAATATTGTAGTGCAATTGGATGTGAGAGAAACTAGAGCACATTTGATTTTATTCATTCGAGGAAGAGAAATAAATTAGTGCATAAACGTTTGAATGACTTTGTACTTGTTCGTTATAACTTGAAGTTACGAGAGAGGTAAAATTTTGTAATACTAATGTTTTCACTGTTGAAAAATATATAATATTTTCACTTATATTTGATTTTATTTTGACCAGAGCATAAAAAAGGGAATAGATGCTTTAGAACAAATCAATCTTGAAAATATTGACTTGATGGAAGAATGGGTGGGTGAAAAATTTGAGCTTCTTAATGGAGAAGATTTGGATTGGGCAAGTATTGAGTAGCCATTAGTCTCGCTAAATGAGGAAGACGATGATAATGTTGGTGTTGATGTTGATGACGGTGATGACGTTGATGAAAATATTTTGATTAATATGTCGAATCCTGATCCTTATTGTCTTTTTTATGAGAATGAGTGATTTTTTATGACGGTGGTGACGTTAATGATTTTATAATGATAATATTGGTGTTTATATTAGTTGTAATTTAAAACTTAAGACTTGTTTTGAGAAATATTGAGTTTATGACTTATTTTGTTGTTATTTTGAATTTTGGAATACAGTTAATGCTTGTATATATATAGATATAATTTATCCAGGTATAAACTATACGGAAATGGTACTAGTACCGAAACGGTATTGGCATTGAAATATTATTCTAAAATGATAAACAAAATGATACTAATATCGAAATATTTCATTCTAGTGCTTTGACCGGTACAACCTCTCTACAGTATTTAAAACTTTGGTCGTCCCTCGCCTTCGTCTTTCTTCTCTGGCTTCTCTTTCCTGCTATAGGAAAAACAAAAACAATTTATTCTGCGACAAGGCACTGACTCGGGCAGGACTCGGGCATCCAGCGAGTTGCTCTGAAGATCGCTGACAAAAAACGCCATCGTCTCTTAGGGGTTTCAGACAGGCCGAGAGCCTAAGCCCAACATTTCAGTCAAAAGCCTTGAAGTGGTAGCCTAGCCCAATCTCAAACCAATCCAACCGATAGCAGTAAAACCCTAAATAATTTGACTCATAAATGAGAAATATTTTTTAATTATTTGAAATTATGTCAGAAAATAATAATAATAAATGACATTTCTCCATTCTTAATAGGAAAATGATAAATACATAATTAACTGTATCATAAGATTTTATTTATTTATTTCTCATTGCTTTTAAAGATATATAACAAATTAAGTCCCATTAACTGGATTTTATATACTTAATTTTATTTACAGTAAATGAAAACGCAGGTTAATTAAATTGATGGAACAATTTTCTCACATGAAAGAATGATGGTTAAAAAATGACGAATAATAGATATTTTTTAAATTCGCATATCTTTGCTTTTCTATTATATATATCTGGATTTTTGACATTGATGTCAAGTGAAATTCTCATGCAAATAAGCTATTGATACTCTTCAATTTCCTTTAAGAAAATATTAATATAGTTTCATACCACAACGAAATAAGAAACCAAAATCCTCTAATAATAATGAAAAATTCTATTTATTATCTCCTACACCACATATCAATATGTAATTTTTCATTTTTGTCATTCTATTTAAATACACACATATTGATATGTAAATATGTATATTTAACTAGAATGAAAAAAATTATAAATTATATATTAGTGTATAGTATGAAAATAATAAATAACATTTATCAACAATGATATTCCATACATCTCTTATATATAACTATATAACTCTAATGATAATTAAAGAATAATCTTTGAAACTCTCTAGTACTACCGTGCTTCAAACAAAATCAAGTACTAGAGACTTCATATATTTAGCATGGTATACGAAACGGTATCGGTATCGAAACTTTCATGATTTTCAACATATTAATTATTGATACATAGAAAAGTAAATTTTTCTTAAATACATTTAATACTTTCCTTTACAGTTATAGATAATAGCTAAAAAATATTGATTAATATACCAAAAAAAGTATCAAGATATATATATATATATATATATATATATATATATATATTAATGATATTTATAGTTATAGAGTGCGCACACTCATTTTAAAAAAAATGATTAAATGTGGGACATACATAAAAAATTATTTTTTTAATGGAACTCCATTATTTTTAAAATGAATATGCGATGCTTATATAATCTATGATTGTGTTTAGCATTACTTATATATATATATATATACTAGGTCGGAACAACGTGCAAAGCATGTTTGCCTAATTTGGTGAGACATCGATATTTATAATACATTAGTTTAGAATATAACATAATCCAACACATATTTATAATATCGATAGTTTTAGCAAAGTTGTCTCCAATAAGTTTAATACAAAACTAACAAAAATATCAGTTTAAAATATGAGTCCATTGATATTTTTACTACGATGCATCATTCTTGTCATCTTGTACTGCATCAATAGAGACGACGTTGAAATTCTTGTGTTGCTGTTGGTTGAGTCGATTGGGGTCTACCAAAAGTTCAATCATCCATTCTTTTTCTGAAACTTCTGCTACGAGATTTTCTATATATGGCAGATGCTCCTGCAAAGAAAATTTTTAATAGGCTTCCGTGATTAATAAAAATTTTAAAAATAGATGTGCTAAAAATTGATGTCTTGTAAATTAACACAAATCTTTGAATGTAATGTTCTTAATTAAATTACTATGCATGTTATAAATAAAAATAAAATTGGCATAACAGATAAGTATATAAAAATCAATTTAAATAATTTTTGTTATAATTTGTTTTTAATTGTTTTTTCGATAGGAAACTCAATATGCTCAAAAATAATCTTGGCACCAAATAAATAAGTTAAACCTAAGTCATTTATATAAAAAAGTGAACCATATTAAAAATATAATTTTTTTAAAATATATATTTTTTTATAAAAATTTAGACAAATTTATCTATTTGATACTCATATATAATTTATCAAAAACAAAACATGAAAGACCAAATCGAATTAAGTAAAAGTAATGTTATATACCGTTATGACTGTCTAAACTTAATGTAATTATTTATTTTTTTTAAAAAAATTGCGAAGTGTTTTTTTACTTTACAATTATAAATATAATTTGTGATAGTCTTTTATATATTATTGCCTTTTATTTTGATTTAATTATTATTATTATTGGTATTAATTTTTTTTTTGAGTTTGGGCTTTTTATAGTTGTTTTATAATTATCTATTTGAATTGGGCTTTGTGGGTATGATTTTATGCCCAGCCCGTATGAGAGAAAGGGGAGCCCAGCCGATTTGTGGGTATGATTTTAAGCCCAGCCCGTATGAGAGAAAGGGAAGCCCAACCCTTCTGAAAAACGGCGTCGTTTTCGGGCATGAGAGAAAGTGAAGCCGGCCCTTCTGAAACGGCGTCGTTTTCGCACATGAATCATTAATGGGAAGCCCAGCCCGTGAAACGGCGTCGTTTTCGCGTAGGTAAAATGAAACCCTACACGAGCCCGAGCCCGAGCCCTTCCATTTCTTCTTCTTCTTCTTTGTTCTTCTTCTTCTTCATGCGGCGCCGCACGAATCCTCCCCTCCCTTCCGCCATTTCTTCTTTCTCCTTCTTTCTTCTTCTTCTTCTTCCGCTCTCTGATGCGCCGCACGAACCACCCAGTCCCTTCTCCCATCTTTTCTTCTTCTTCTTTCTTCTTTCCTCTCCGCGTACCTAAGTGTTGTTGTTGAAGCTTGCGCCGCCATTCACCCACCCTCGCGTGGTCCATCGGCCTCACCTCACCCTTTGTCTTCGATTCATGGTAAGATTTTTTTTTTTTTTTTTTTTTTTTTGTGTTTTTAAAATACTTCAAAATCTAAATCGGGTTGATGAAAAAACCCTAATTGTTTTATTAGGCTTGCGCCGCCATATCCATCTCCCGGAACTCACCCACCCTCGCGCGGACCGTGGGCCTCACCTCACCCCTTGTCTTCGATTCCCATGGTAAGTATTTTTTTTTTTTTGTGTTTTTAAAATACTTCAAAATCTAAATCTGGTTGATGTGGTTGATGATATTATGTAAGATTTTTGTGTTTTATTAGGGTTTTTAATTTAAGATTTTTGTGATTGTGCTTGTGTTAGTAGGGTTTTGTAATTATTTATATATGTTGTTAACTGGTGAAATCTGTATATATAGCCATTAATAGAAGAATATCCATGAACATACAAATACAGCAAAAGCAGTACCAATTTGTGTAATACCCTAACATTTAAAAAGTGCACTTTGTTATTTTTTTCAAAAGTTGGCAACAATTTGGTAGTTGTACAAATGTAATAAAGTTCAGTAAACAATCTAGGTTGCTAAGTGAAGTGTATAGGAATTCATGATGCTGAGGAGAGACAACTACAAATTCAAAAATATATAAGCAGCAACTACCAAAAAATAAAATGAGAAAAAAAACTAATATTTAAATAAATTGTTTATAAACTACATGACAAATGAATTAAGTACAAAAAGAAAACGCCTTATGAGAAGTCACAAACTCACCTTTGCAGTACTGGCAGCTCACAATCTCCCTGCCAATATTAAAAAAAAAATGGATGAATAAAAGGAAACAAGAGGAAATGAAGTCAATAACGATAAAAAAAATAAAAAATAAAATAAAAATGGCAAATTATGCTGGAAGCCTGGAAGTGATAAAATGTTTAATAAGATGACAGTATGCATGAACAAATAATTACTTGGCTAATCTTCAGATTAGCCAAGCCATGTCAAGGCATCCTTCAGAAAGACTCGGCAGCAACTAAAACCTGGCCAAAGTTGTTCAATCCCACTGCTTTTGCTATATGTTTTTTCATAACAAATCATCATTTTCACTTATTTCTACTTGTTTACCCCAAGATAGCAAATTAGCAATGCGGTGGATTGAACAACCAACAAGTGAAATCTATTCCCTTTTTAAAATTATTTTGACTGAAATACTTTTACTAAATTACAAAAAGACGTATCCCAAATATATAGAAAGAAATAAATAATACCATACACTTACTAAGATAAGAGCTAGAAATGTGCAGTTGATCCTCACCCAAGAACACCTCACAGAAATGGGAAATCAGCTGAAAAACAAATCATCACCAGTAAAAACCAGCAGTAAACATAAAAAAACAGTAAAAGGAAAAAATGGTAGAGAAGAGAAGACCAAAATCTGCCTGATCCTTATTAACCTTAGTAAAGATCAGAATTTGTTTAGTTGGAAGTGAAGTTGCATGAGGAGCAAAGATCAGAATTTGTTTAGTTGGAAGTGAGGCTGCATATATGTGGTTGGGTTTGATTAAGTTTGGCCTCTCAAAAGACATTTTGTTTATATTTATAAACTGCAATGTCTCGTCTCCTCCCATACAACCACTCCAAGACCAAGTAAAAATTGCAAAACCAACCAAGCCAGACACAAGGAAAAAAACTCTCAAACCATATATGGAAAAAACTATCAAATATGCATGGATATGTTCTTTTGTTTTCAGCAAGAGTACAGTTTTTGTGTACATTTTTATTTTATCTTTCTCCTCAAAAATCTGTCTGACATGTATTTTTTTTTTTTGAAGAAAGTATGGCTGCCTGATAACAGCACAAAATCACAACGTGCAATTTTTTTTTCCTGTTGGCAGTTTTTTTTCCTGCTAGTCCAGAGTATTAGGTTATTTTGTTTTATTTGGCAGCTTCTTTGGCAGCTTTTCTTTTCTTATCCACTGAGTATTAGGTTATTTTAAGTTTATTATTTTTCACCTTTATGTTTTGACAGTAATGTCAGTCCACCACTTTCATGTTTTTCATATCCTTTAGTCAATTTTGCAGTTCTCCTTTAGGTTTTGACAGTTATACCAGTTGACTATTTTCATGTTTTTTTCGTTGCATGTTTTTTATTTGGGTTTATTATTTTTATTCTTTATAATTTGGCAGACATGTCAGCACAACATTTTGATGTTTTCCTGTCTACTTTTTCTGATCTGCACGTTGAACCTGCTTTCCGATATGCAGCAAATTTGACAAGTCCCTTTCAAATGCATAAACTGCAGTGCAGTTGGGTTCCATGCATTTTTATTAAAGGTAAAGCATGAGACACGACCTCAATCATAGTATATGTACATACTCATGATCATGATCATGCAAAGAAGCTACTCATATACTGATATTAGCTAGGAAAAAGATTCTATATCAGTAGTGTATTTGAGGTGCCAATAAACAGACTTGAAATAAATTATTTTTTAGGAAGCATTGTTTGTTGTATTTCATTCAGTTTATTAACAAGCATTGTTAACAAGCATGTTCATTAGGAAGCATGCTAATTTGGTCTTTATTAACAAGCATGCTACTTGTTAATAAGTGAGGTTGGTACCCTATTCATTTGGTCTTTAAGCAAGCATTGTTTATGATGGTTATTTGATTTAGAAAGTGGTGAAAGTACTGTGACATGGTTATTTGATCAAGCATTGTTAAAATATGTTGATTATCTTGAAACTACTGTGACATATGAAAGTGGTGAAAGTGGTGCATATACTGTGACATAGGTAGTAAATATTTGATTTAGATAAGCTTAGTTTCAAATAAATTATTTTTACTGTGACATAGAAACTACTCATATACTCATGTTAGCTAGGAAAAAGATTCCATATTAGTAATGTATTTGGCGTGCCACACTGCCAATAAACAGACTTCAAAAATGCCAAAGCTCAGTTTTGTAGTTCTTCACATTATCCATTGATTATTAGATTATTTTGAGTTTATTATTTTTCTGCTTTCAGTTATGCAGTCCAGCACATGTATTTTCGGTGCATGCTTTTTATTTGGGTTGAACAACTTTTTTTATGTTTTTCTGTGTACTTTTTCTGCACTGTTAATGACAAGTCCCTTTCAAATTTTCGTTGCATGCTTTTTAACACTGCCAATAAACAGACTTCAAAGGTGTGAAAGCTCAGTTTTGCAGTTTTTCACATTATCCATTAAGTATTAGATTATTTTGAGTTTATTATTTTCCTGCTTTCATTTATGTAGTCCAGCACTTTCTATTTTCGTTGCATGTTTTTAATGACAAGTCTTTACTTTTTCTCAGTTTCCTGTGTACTTTTTCTGCACTGTTAATGACAAGTCCCTTTCAAATGCACAAACAGGAATCATATGTAAATTATGGAGAATGAGGACTAACGATGCAGCTGTAGAACTGGAGACTGAGAAACTGGAGAATGAGGACTAACGATGCAGCTGTAAAACTGGAGACTGATTTAACAGAGCACTAACGGAAAACAAGAATTTCCGTTAGGCTCTGTTAAATAGCCACTTATATATATAGGAGATACTAGAAAGACTTATGTATATTTTAAAAAAGAAAGACTTACATACAATCATATTTTTCTAGCTTAGTACTGATTTGAATTAGAATCTCAATCTTCGTATAATTTCCCCCCCCCCCTTTTTTTTTCCTTCGTATTTGGTACTCTTAAATATTGACACGTAAAGCACATGCTTGATTTCATCAATAATATCGCATACCATGATCATGATAATAATTCTTGCAATTAATTCACATGTCTACTATATATGCATGAAATGTGAAAAGCGTGGTTTAACGATAACGCCGCCCTCGCTAGGGTATATTAATTATATATATATGATTGTAAATTAAATGATATAATTTCAATTCATAGATAAAGACTGGCCAATGGCAAAAAGCTGGATCGATCGATGTGATCTGTCATCAGAGTGACTTTTCCTTTTTGGCCAAAAAGAAAAAGGAAAGAGATATAGACGTAGTTACCATACCTACCACTTTCTAATTAAGCAGAGTACATCGATCGGCCAAACTGTCCACCATGCAATATATATATATATATAAAATATAATATATAATTAGTGAGTGGTAGGACCGTCGACCGTCCCTCTCTAGTAATGCTGCATGCAACCTTTGGGTGCGCAGACTTGAGGGTCAGCCCTCCTGCAACAGCAAGTCGTCATGCTTTCTTCTTTCCAGGAAGGAAGATTGATGATAGAAATAATTATAGAGGCAATCCATGAAACCAATTTGTTCCAACTGTGATTTTGGGGTTTGTTTCCTTTTTCAGAAAACCGATCATGAATTATGCTATATTATATACACACGTACACTAAGTACCTACCTATATTTAATATGAGAATATATATATATTGTTATCTTTTCCAGTAGTACTACCATATATATATATATACATATATATAGCACTAAGCAATATATTACTTGGGCTGCATATATATTTACGTGTGTAAGTGCATGCCTCACGTATCCATGATATATATAAGATGATTCAATCATGAATTAATATGTTGATCTTAATGACTGAGCCAGTTACCAAACCCTTTTGGCATGATACATGCTATTGGAATTAATTTGGACAATCGAGACAATGGGGAAAATATTGCATACCCAAGAATAAGCATCATCGATCTTGAAAATAATAATATATATATATATATATTAAGCTTATCACTAACTTAAAAACTTTATAATTTTTTTGTCAAATGATATTTAATTAATATGATATCACAACCAACGAATTAATTAAGAGATATATATATATATATATATATATACTAGTAGCTAGCATCAAGATTTTGCGAACTAGTACTATTAGAGGCCGAGCGGCTCGAAAACCAGAAAACGAGAGGAAAAAGAAGTAACCAATTACCAATGGGTACCTGCTGATATATCATATATATGTTCAAGAATGGCGGGTGTGAACAATTTTAGGTGGTGCGCTAGCTAGGCTGATCTAGATCTAGAGATCATCCATATCATGATCTGTTGATTGTGGTGGGAGAGTCAGCAAAGCATTTTGGGGACAAAAACCCTCCACGAAAGGGCAGGGCAAGTAGGCGACTAAAGTCATCCTTTGGGATGTCTAGTGATCGTCGTCGTTGACGCGAGAGGACCGGCCCTGCACTTTCCATATATATAAAGTAACCTTCGCATGGGTTTTTTGTATTGCCAGATCAATGCACACGTCCTCCAATGGGAAAAAAACAATGACAAAACCTGTGAAAAATAACTTGGGATCGATGATTTGAATGATGTCATGTCGATCTCTCGTGGTGGCATGGAAAGTTGACAAGCTACCACCATCCAGTTGGGAAACAATGAAAATAACTGTTCTTTTGGGTGCTGACATGAAGATATAGAACCTTCCCAATTAGGTTGTGGTACTTGTGCGGTTCCGATTACATGCAAATTAAGGATGATTAATTGTTCTTAATTTGTATATTTCAACAACCATAAATATATGGACCTATTAATATTAATGACACTAATTAATTATGCTTTGCCACGGCGATTAATTAATGGTCATGATAACCAATTATAGTACTTCGAAATGGTACAAAACTGAGAAATATTGTCTCGCATGAGGTTGTCTCCGATGTGGTTGTTGGTATTTCCAAAAGTTCACCTTGCTTTATGTCTGAATTCTCCACCCTAGAATCGATGTGCAGTACTACTATCTATTACGTCTAAATTTAAAATTGTATCACGTTAAAGTATAACTAGTTTCATTCATCTTAGTTGTTAGAATTGAAAAGACTGGGTATCTTCATTTATCTTGAAATTTTAAGTAATGAAAAGTGGTAAATGTAATTATTTATAATATATATATTCTTGATATTCTTCCTCACGTGTGTCAGATTACTCCCTCTTAATAAATAAGCACAACACGTAAAATATTAATTAATTAAATAGATTAGAATGTAAAACTAGAATTAGAATTTAAAATCTTTACTCTGATACTATTTAAAATCGCCACTTATTTGTAATGGTTAGCATCGGATGGAAAAAGGAAAATATATTATATATTCTTGACGTTATATTTGTAATGGTTAAAAGAGTGTAATGTGTTAGTTAAAAATACAATAACCCAATATGATTGTGGAAAGATTGAAAAGTATATTGGCCTCGTTTGTTTTTGCAGATGAAATGAATTGAGATAAAAATTGAATAAAATATTATTATAAAATATTTTTTTAATATTATATTTATTTTGGGATTTAAAAAGTTGAATTGTTTATTTATTTTGTGTGAAAATTTAGAAAAATTGTAATGATTAGATGTGATATGATGAGATGAAATGAAAAGTTTTATGAAAGTGAACGAGGCCACTGCAGAGCCTTTGATGTATGTGTTGGTGATGGTATCCTGATAGAAAAAAACAGAAACATCTCGGAGCTGTAAGGTGGGAGCTACCCATCGATCGATCATATTAACGCGGATGCATCATAGTGCGGATGTAAGAAGCCATTATGCATGAGAGAGAGAGAGAGAGAGAGAGAGAGAGAGATTACTCTCTTAATCGATCAGAGACAATATGCTTTTTTATTGCATCATATTCAAAAGCAAAAATAGAAAAGAGAAGGCGTGGCTTAGGTTGGAAATTAGATATATATCGACCTGAAGAATTGAAGTGTTACAAGTCATGTACATTATATGCCTAATGCTTCTGCTGTAAATTTGCTGTCTCAATCATGCATGGGGCCTCCAGCTCCCCCCCCCCCAAAAAAACTAAACAAATTAAGACATATCCTATCCAGATCTTTCCCTTTACCTGTTACCAAATTACTGTAGGAATCATTTTAATTTTACCAGCTTCTTCCAATTTCTCTTGCAAAATCATTCTCTTCACATTATTGGCTAACCTTTATCAAATCAATTTCTTAGCTTTTGCTTTGGCACTTCATTAAGATAAGCTTTTTCCTTATGATAACTAGCTAGCTTATACATATATAAATATATATATATATATATATATATTTGTGTTGTCGTTATGCCTTATATATTCTTCTTCTTCCTGCGGTTGGTGGCAAATATTTTAAGTTGAAACCACACCATCAGCCACGTACAATACCAAACATGCACTATGATTGCAAAAATGGTGATTTGGAGAGAATTGTAGTACTTAATAATCATGAGTATATATATGCAAATATACATCCATATATCTTATTAATTATATATTCAACCAGCTTCGTTTTTCATGATTCTATTTATGCATACGCACTACAAGAAAACTGTTTATTTTCGACTAGTTAATTCCAGCGAGATGACTATTTATAACTAAAATTGGTTACGAAAAGTCTTTTAGTCGCAATAAATTGATCGCAAAAGTCCGTTTTTCTTGTAGTGACGATAATTAGCAGTAGAAGTACTGGCCTGCATCATGCAAGTCATCTTCAACATGTCCATAATTAATCTGACCACCACGCGGAAACTTGACTCAATAATTATTTCATGACTACTTTTCTTTTCAGTACCGGTACTTCACATCAAGTAAGAAACTGAATCTTGTACGCGGTACATGTATTAATTTTTATATTAGGTTGATTTAGATGTTATCATTTGCACTTCGACTAAAATTTGAGAGGAAGTACTTTTGGCCGATCGAGGGCGTGTTACATGATCGCTAACCAACACGTTGCAATATCATCCGGCCTCTCGATCTTCTTTGTAAGTTCTATTCAAGCTATCATCCTCCTAGATCTTGATCTGTATATAAGACCCCACGATCTCCAGATAATTTGCCAAGTATCCTTCAGCTTCACCCCCCTCTCTCTCTCTCTCTCTCTCTCTCTCTCTCTCTCTCTCTCTCTCTCTAACAAATCATTTCCGCCATTTCATAGCCATGTTACCAAGGAGTCGTACACTTCCATCCAGGATCCACCATGGCGCCGTAAGACAAATCTAATCCGACCATCTCTTTCATATATGCATGTTGAGATGCTTGGTTCTCTTATATCTTACAATATATGCCCATCTTTCTCTGATCAGGTAGAAGAGAGGCATGACATCAGGCACTACCTGCAAGTGGAAGTCCAACCTAAAACCCAGGGTACCGAGGCTGAAGCCATAGACCCTCAGTCCAACTACTCTAAGTGCTTTGATGATGATGGCCGCTTGAAGAGAACAGGTAAACATTACATAATATTTTAGTTTTACTTTATAACACGGCCACTTAATCTTTTATTATTATTATTATTTCATGGGGAATACCATTTTGAGTAGCCCTAGTAAATTTCTTACAATTTCACGAGTACCAAACTCATCATTTAGCCATTTTCCTTTCTTCTTCTTTTTTTTTTTTTTTTTTTTAAGAAGAGGACGGAACCCCAATTTTATTGAATGCCCTCACTTTTGGCGGAGGAAAACCGTGGTTACAATCACGACACCTGGGAGGTACAAAAAACTAAAACTAGAATAAGAGAACCCAGACATCAAAACCAGTGCAACCATATAGCGTACAGGCCTTAAGAAATATACATAACCTACTTCCGAACATGCCAAAGAAGAGAACCTGCAAAAAGCTAAATACACAAGAACAAAGAGATGCAAATACCGAGATAGAAAAATAGACAAGCAAATAACGCAAAACAAACCTGGCACAAGGCTTATGATGTCCTCAGGTAGGGCATACCCAATTTGTCCATGCGGATGAGGCCCCTCAACAGGCTAGGCAGCATGTGAATATCAGACCACTCAGAATTCAAACCTTCAGCCCCACATTTAGCTAGAAAGTCAGCCACAATATTGCCTTCACGAAAAATGTGATTCACTGTAAACTCCAGGCTATTAAAATGTTCTTGTAAATCCTCCCAAAAGTCTTCTAAATACCAAATGGGACACTTATTCTTTACAATACAATTAACCACCAGTTGAGAGTCAGTCTCTATTTGAACACGATAAAATCCAAGCGCGTGACATCTGCGAACACCTTCCAATAAGCTGCTGAGTTCTGCAAAATTATTGGTACCCAAACCCAAGGGAACTAAGTAAGCTAGAAGTAAACTCTCATCCTCATCCCGAATAACACCCCCAGCGCCAGCGGTTCCAAGGTTCCCGAAACTACTACCATCGGTATTAAGTTTTATTTAGCTTCTTTAAACAGGTACAAATTGATCTGTTATGTGAGACCTTTATAATTACATGTTGGTAAAACTGATATCTAGTGAGCACATGGAACTGATTATGATAACGATATATGATGATGCAGGGACTTTTTGGACTGCAACTGCACACATTATTACTGCGGTCATTGGTTCTGGAGTGCTGTCATTGGCATGGGCCATAGGGCAGCTTGGTTGGGTTGCAGGACCTGTCGTCATGATCCTTTTTGCCCTTGTTAATGTCTATACCTCGGGCCTTCTAGCACAGTGCTATAGGTCCGGTGACCAAGTTACCGGACACAGAAATTACACCTATATGGATGCTGTCAAGGCAAACTTGGGTGAGGGATAGTTTCTGTCGTTTTAAGATAGGGGATTATATTTTGTCATGATTCTAAAAGTCAAGTCCATGTGAGATTGCAGGGGGAAAAAAGGTCATGTTATGCGGGTTGATTCAGTATATAAATCTATTTGGCATTGCGATAGGGTACACAATTGCAGCATCAGTCAGCATGATGTGAGTTTCCCAAGCTAGCTAGCATATAATTCACACATGAATTTTGCATTCTGTTTTATAATTTTTGTAGTATGTAACAGAAAGTTTGCATGTAATTTTGAAAGTATATTCACTCTTATATTCGTGTTGAGCTCAATTTAGGGCAATAAAGAGATCAAACTGTTTCCATAAAAGTGGTGGGAAAGATCCGTGTCACATGTCCAGCAATGGGTACATGATAACATTTGGAATCATAGAGGTGATATTCTCTCAGATTCCGGACTTTGATCAAGTGTGGTGGCTCTCTATAGTCGCAGCAATTATGTCATTCACATACTCCAGTGTTGGTCTTGGTCTTGGTATAGGCAAAGTAGCAGGTATAAACATATGAATAATCGTTACTCAAATTAAACTGGTACTTACATAGCATCAAAAGAACAACTAACATATGTATGAACACCGCTACTTTTTAAATGGCAGAAAATGGGAGTTTCAAAGGAAGCCTACTGGGTATTAGTATAGGGACAGTAACACATGCCGGAACAGTCACTGCTACACAGAAGATGTGGAGGAGTTTGCAAGCTCTTGGAGCTATTGCCTTCGCATATTCTTTTTCCATCATCCTCATTGAAATCCAGGTACTTCAATTAGATATCTGCCTATCTTCTAACCACAGATCATTAGATTAGATATCTCGTGATCAAGTCCACAACAACGATGACATTGGTCATCGGACAAAGTACAATTTAATCCAACATATGGAATAATCTGTGCAAATTGCTTGCCTGAGCAGGACACAATAAGATCTCCTCCTGCAGAACACAAGACCATGAAGAAAGCTACTTTGTTCAGCATCGCTGTAACAACAGTATTCTATATGCTTTGTGGAGCCATGGGATATGCAGCCTTTGGTGATGAAGCTCCCGGAAATCTTTTAACTGGATTTGGATTCTACAACCCCTACTGGCTACTAGATATTGCAAATGTAGCCATTGTTGTCCACCTCGTTGGTGCATATCAGGTATAGCTCTAGCAGCAATAGAAACCCAATTTCTGTGCACCTCTTGGCTTGGGTAAGCTTACGAGGTTTTTATTCTTTAGATCTCAAAGTAATCACGTGTCAACTGCAGGTCTTTTGCCAGCCCTTGTTTGCATTCATAGAAAAATGGAGTAAGAAGAAGTGGGCCAAGAGTAATTTTGTAACAGCCGAATATGACATCCCTATCCCCTTCTTTGGTATTTATCAGCTTAACTTCTTCCGTCTAATATGGAGGACAATCTTTGTTATTTTGACAACCCTCATCTCCATGCTCATGCCTTTCTTCAACGATGTTGTTGGGATACTTGGGGCCTTTGGATTCTGGCCATTGACAGTTTTCTTTCCCATTGAGATGTACATTTCTCAAAAGAAGATTGCACGTTGGACAAGCAGGTGGATAGGGCTTCAGATGATAAGTATGACATGCCTCTGCATTTCTATAGCCGCTGCAGTCGGCTCCTTTGCTGGAGTTGTTCTGGATCTCAAGACTTACAAGCCATTCAAAACTAGTTATTAAGAAAGAGCCATGGTTACTCGGATTATTTTTGGGGTTCTAGTAAGGAATAAACCCAAACTAGCTTCTGTATCAGAAAGAAGTTTCGAAGTCATGTTCATCTTTAATAACCAACTATTTGATATTTTTCTCAATATGGCCTAACCACATACACATCCAAGCAGACATGAAAGACTAATGACGTGTTTTTGTCTTTGTGATAATGTATAAACTTGGTTCATGGATCGGAGGATGATACCGACCATAACGTGACTTATTAAAAACCTTGGTGTCTGGATCAACAAAAATGCAAATGGACTGTACGTTTGATTTGATGGCACTAACCAAATTACAGAAATCATCTGGTCCATTGAAGTATAGAAAAAGAACAAAACAATATAATGTCTAACAGCTACCAAGGAGCTTGGCCTCTGCTAAATGTAAGAAGCTAAGATGGAGTGCTCTTAGTGTGACTAACTGTATCCGCTATTCATTAAAAAGAAGAAAAAAGGAAGGTAGAACGCCTGCCATTACTTTTTAGTTCAGCAGAATTCGCTGCAGCAGCAGCGTTTGCAAGTGTTGTGGGTTTGAGTACGCTCTTGGGGTTGATAGCCTTTCTTATATCTTGAACACAGTCCAAACGGCACCAATAGCATGTCCTGCTGCATCAAGCCCCTCATTTGTCGCTTATGCGGCTTGTTGTCCATACCTGCAATGACCCAAAAAATACTTCTTTTCATTGCTTCCTACCATGCATCTTTAAGATAACGAGAGAAACAGGGTACAAATATTAAATGTTGGCAAGGTCCAGACATGGAGACAGGTACAATGGCTGCTTCCCCAACTTGGAGATGTTTTGCGAGTTAAAGTAAAAAAGTCCAAACCAAGCTACAGAAATTTGTATTTCATCAATGGCATATGACTGACGATAACCACATAGGCTACTGAACATTAGTGGGGCAAGACCTTGCCAAAAAATTGAAAGAAAGAAGATAGGAAGCATGGTGATTATATTCATGACACCAATGCTGATGCAATTACCGCATCAATTCTACAGTCACATTAGGAATTACCCCTGTGAAACAAGCCCAGTAGTCACCACTGAAGTAGTTGACATGACATTCCTTCCAGCAAGTTCAACAGCATCACCGACCTTGCCTACAAAAACAAACACAGAACACACATTTGAGTGGCAGAAGCATGGCTCATGCCATATTTTCTGGAACCAGAGAAAAGAAGAAAGACTATTAAAGGAAAATAAAACAGAGGACGACACCCCCACCCCCGCGCCCTGGGGGACTTCTTTTTTAACATTTAAGAAGAAAAACGCAAAAACAAACAACTGTAGATACAAACAACAAAGTGACATATTGAACAGATTGAAAAAAACAAATGAAGTAATGTGAACTTACTAGATCCATCCCAAGAAGCAAGGACAATCTCTCCAGGGAGGAGGCTGAAAAATTTCTTGCCCACTTTAGAGTTCACTATCGAGCTTGTAAAGAATCCGGACACTTTATCAACCCCAGAAAGGACTCCAGAAGCCATCTTCTCTGACATCTTTGTCAACTTTTTTACCCTAAAAGATCAACAACAAGATACTTCCATATAAAATGAAAATAATCAAGAACAAAAACAGGGGCAGAAATTACATTATAGAATATTGAAGAGGACGTTGAGTGATAATATCACATTGTCTGTGGACAAGGTCTTGGATATGTTTATAAGAAATGAAGTCCTCTATTGTAAAATCGGTTTTATGAAATAAGTTAAGCCCAAGAATTTCTTTATGGTATCAGAGTCTGCCACAGGATGAAAGGAGGTCCACATTATTTATCCCGTGACAAGGATCAGGAAAAATACTGACCTGCACGTGAGAGAGGGTGTTGAGGAATAATCTCACATTGTCTGTGTACAAGGTCTTGGACATGTTTATAAAGAATGAACAATCCTCTCTTGTAGAACCAGTTTTATGAGATGAGTTAAGTCATGAATTTCTTAAAAAAAACAAGGGCTTGAAAGGAAGCTGTAAATCATTCATTAGAGGTCAAACAATTGAAAAAGTAGATCATATATGCATTGAACAAATAATGCAACCGGACTTCCAGGCTCTCCACTCTGCGTTGGAACATCACTAAAACAAAATCAATCGGCTATCTAGCCACTAATGTCAGTAAAACGGATATTCACCGGATCATCTCCCCGGCATTCCCAATCACAATAAATCCCCTGTTGGAAAAGTGTGTTAAGATATAAAATAAAATCTACATTTTTCCATCAGCTTAAATTTATGGGACAAGTGGTGATTTTATATAGTATCAGAGCAGAGGTCCTGAGTTCGAACCCTGACTCTACACTCTATCTCATTTAATTAAATATTTCACGTGTTGGGCCACCCATTGAGGGGGAGTGTAGCCCACATGTGAGGAAAACTGTTAAGATATAAAATAAAATCTACCTCTTCTCATCAGCAATCTACCTCTTCCCATCCACTTAAATTTATGGGACAAGTGGTGATTTCACAAAGTATGCACTATAACGTGATACTAGCCTCTTTCTTTCTTGTTTTTTAAGACAACTTATTTTGAAAACCCAATAAAAAAATTACAAAAAAGCAAACTTTCTATTGGAGCCTTGGAGGGTGAAGATTGATAAATATGACTAACTGAATATGAATAAGACAATCATCCAAGCTTTAGCTAACCAACTCAAATAAAGACATTAACGCATAGCTTATTAGTCAAACCTTTTTATCCTCTTCATTACTGAAGGACTAATCTCCGAATTGGATATCTGTCCCAAACTCTTCATCAAGAACTCGTTTCCCCATTTCAGCCTGTCTACCGTCACATCACCGCACCACAAGTTCCTTTTGATCAGCTGCCTCGACCCTGCGGCAATCAGCCTCGCCACGTGCCAACTATAGTCCTCGACATTCGGTGCCAATGTGTCCGGTGTGCGGCCGAGCTGTCCAGCTCCTTCAACGACGCCTCTTGTCCCTTCGACGCAATATCTCACACTCTTTACAGAAGATGTTAACCCGTAATTCAACATCTCACACTCTTTACAAGCAAAATCTTCATCGTCCCCATCACTTCCCACCGACCCATCTGGCGGAACCCGAACGGTAAAGAAGTAATGGGCTTCATCCAGCTTGACGGCCGCCTCGTCCTTCGCCATTGGCCACTGAATATCATCTCCGACACGCGCAAGAACGGCGACGACATTATTGCCTTGCCTAAGACTAACTATCTCGAGCTCACCGCAAGCGAGCTCGACGCTATGGTCTTTCTCGATGAGTTGCACTAGTGCGCCTGGGACCTTGACCAGAACATGTTCCGAGGGTTGTAGCAAGTGTGAAGAGGCCTGTGAAACGTCATCGTCTACAGCCGGGAAGAGGTTCTCTGCGAGTTCTTTCACGTTGATGGAAGGGTATAGGGACGAAGAGGAAGTGGCTTCTGGGTTAGAGAAAATGACTTCCTGGCTTGTGTTCTGAGAGGGCTTCGAAGCTGACATGGTTGAGTCTGTGACTATTCGATTGAGGGAGAAGCTGACATGGTCGAAGTTGGCCTCTGCTAACTGTGGCAGTTAGAAACCGTGGTCTTTTACAAAAATCATGGATCTATGTGAGATTTTTGGCAGTTTGAGGGGCTGTTGATTGGCAGCTTGATTTTTGCCTTTTTGTAGTTGATAAAGATGATTTGAGTTTGGTGGTTTTTTTCAGTTAAAAGGGTTTTCATTTTGGAGGACAGTTCATAACTAGCTTCTTCATCAGAAAGAAGTTTCGAAGTCATGTTCATCTTTAATAACCAAGTATTTGATATTTTTCTCAATATGGCTTAACCACATACACATCCAAGCAGACATTAAAGACTAATGATGTGTTGTTGTCTTTGTGATAATGTATAACTTGGTTCATGGATCGGAGGATGATACCGACCATGACGTGGCTTATTAGATAACTTGGTGTCTGGATCAACAAAAATGCAAATGGACTGTACGTTTGATTTGATGGCACTAACCAAATTACAGAAATCATCTGATCCATTGAAGTATAGAAAAAGAACAAAACAATATAATGGCTAACAGCTACCAAGGAGCTTGGCCTCTGCTAAATGTAAGAAGCTAAGATGGAGTGCTTTTAGTGTAACTAACTGTATCCGCTATTCATTAAAAAGAAGAAAAAAGGAAGGTAGAACGCCTGCCATTACTTTTTATATTTAGCCTTCAGTTCAGCAGAATTCGCTGCAGCAGCAGCTTTTGCAAGAGTTGTGGGTTTGAGTACGCTCTTGGGGTTGATAGCCTTTCTTATCTTGAACACAGCCCAAGCGGCACCAATAGCATGTCCTGCTGCATCAAGCCCCTCATTTGTCGCTTGTGCTGCTTGTTCTCCATACCTGCAATGACCCAAAAAATACTTCTTTTCATTGCTTCTTCCATGCATCTTTAAGATGACGAGAGAAACAGGGTACAAATATTAAATGTTGGCCAGGTCCAGACATGGAGACAGGTACAATAGCTACTTTCCCCAACTTGGAGATGTTTTGCAAGTTAAAAGTAAAAAAGTCCAAACCAAGCTACAGAAATTTGTATTTCATCAATGGCATATGATTGATGATAACCACATAGGCTAATGAACATTAGAGGGGCAAGACCTTGCCAAAAAATTGAAAGAAAGAAGATAGGAATCATGGTGATTATATTCATGACACCAATGCTGATGCAATTACCGCATCAATTCTACAGTCACTTAGGAATTACCTCTGTGAAACAAGCCCAGTAGTCACCACTGAAGTAGTTGACATGACATTCCTTCCAGCAAGTTCAACAGCATCAAAGACCTTGCCTACAAAAACACACACAGAACACACATTTTAGTGGCAGAAGCATGGCTCATGCCATATTTTCTGGAACCAGAGAAAACAAGAAAGAATAATATTAAAGGAAAATATTTATATCCCAAATCTTTGGTCAACTCAAATAGTTCTTCTTCTATCTTTCCGTTTTCCAAGAGCCTCCTTTTGTCTTATGAAACTTCCAATCCCAAATTAAGCCCTAGAAATCTGTCTTTATATTTAAGCTTGCGTATGTATGAATAATAAAATATAACTTCTAGATGAAAGTTGAATTTCCCATTTCACCATCCACTAGGTATATGATGCCTACAGCAAGGTCCAACTACAACAGATTGTCATCGGAATATGGCTGTTGATCCAATTACTTGACTTTCCAAACAAGTAGTTATGAATAATTTCCTTTTCCTTAAGAGGTCTGAAAACAAAGCTAGAAGTAGCCAATGAATAAAAAGATTGCAGTTCCAAAGTAGCTACACGAGTACAAACTAGCAACTTCAATTTGTCAGCCCGCTTTGGCGTTTAAGGACAAGTCAGGCGTATATAGATGAGGCAACATACAGGGTTTTCCACTAGTTGCAACTTGTAAGACTTCAAAATATCTTGCTGTCAGACACAAAAGGGCATTCCGTGCTTAGCAATATGTACAGTTGTAGCTTTGTGCAACCTAGTGGTAGCTCCAATTTCAATGGTAATTTACCCATATTTAGTAAAAAACAGAGGACGACACCCCCTCCCCCGCGCCCTGGGGGACTTCTTTTTTAACTTTTTAAGAAGAAAAGAGCAAAAACAAACAACTGTAGATACAAACAATCAAAATCACATATTGAACAGATTGAAAAAACAAATGAAATAATGTGAACTTACTAAATCCATCCAAAGAAGCAAGGACAATCTCTCCAGGGAGGAGGCTGAAAAATTTCTTGCCCACTTTAGAGTTCACTATCGAGCTTGTAAAGAATCCGGACACCTTAACAACCCCAGAAAGGACTCCAGAAGCCATATTCTCTGACATCTTTGTCAACTTTTTAACCCTAAAAGATCAACAACATGATACTTCCATATAAAATGAAAAAAATATAGAACAAAAAGGGGCAGAAATTACAATATAGAATATTGAAGAGGAAACAAGGGCCTGAACTACAAAATAGAAAGGAAGCTGGAAGCTGTAAATCATTCATCAGAGGTCAAACAATTGAAAAAGTAGATCATATATGCATTGAACAAATAATGCAACCGGACTTCCAGGCTCTCCACCCTGCGTTGGAACATCACAAAACAAAATCAATTGGCTATCTAACCACTAATGTCAGAAAAACGGATATTCACCGGATCATCTCCCCGGCATTCCCAATCACAATAAATCCCCTATTGGAAAAGTGTCCACTATAACGTGATACTAGCCTCTTTCTTTCTTGTTTTTTAAGACAACTTATTTTGAAAACTCTTTGATCCCAATAAAAAAATTACAAATATGCAAACTTTCTATTGTAGGGTGAAGATTGATAAATATGACTAACTGAATATGCATAAGACAGTCATCCAAGCTAACCAACTCAAATAAAGACATTAACGCATAGCTTATTAGAGATTAAATTTCAAACCTTTTTATCCTCTTCATTACTGATGGACTAATCTCCGAATTGGATATCTGTTCCATCCTCTTCATAAAGAACTCGTTTCCCCATTTCAGCCTGTCCACCGTCACATCACCGCACCACAAGATCCCTCTGATCAGCTGCCCCGACCCTGCGGCAATCAGCCTCGCCACGTGCCCACTATAGTCCTCGACGTTCGGTGCCAATGTTGTCCAGTACGCGGCCGAGCTCTCCCCAATCAATTCCTTATTCTCCTTCGACTCCAACTCCCCAGGAGACATCTCCCTCGCCACCGAGCCATCCAATACCTCCCAGCTCCCGATTTCTCCCATCTTCTGTACCGAAAAACTGCTATACATCTCCAAAACCCGATCCAGCTCCTTCAACAAAGCCTCTTGTCCCTTCGACGCAATCGTTAACCCGTAATTCAACATCTCACACTCTTTACAAGCAAAATCTTCATCGTCCCCATCACTTCCCACCGGCCCATCCGGCGGAACCCGAAGGGTAAAGAAGTAATGGGCCTCATCGAGCTTGACGGCCGCCTCGTCCTTCGCCAACGGCCACTGAATATCATCTCCGACACGCGCAAGAACGGCGACGACATTATCGCCTTGCCTAAGACTAACTATCTCGAGCTCACCGCAAGCGAGCTCAACGCTATGGTCTTTCTCGATGAGGTGCACTAGTGCGCCTGGGACCTTGACCAGAACATCTTCCGAGGGTTGTAGCAAGTGTGAAGAGGCCTGTGAAACGTCATCATCTACAGCAGGGAAGAGATTCTCTGCGAGTTCTTTCACGTCGATGGAAGGGTATAGGGACGAAGAGGAAGTGGCTTCTGGGTTAGAGAAAATGACTTCCTGGCTTGTGTTCTGAGAGGGCTTCGAAGCTGACATGGTTGAGTTTGTGACTATTCGATTGAGGGAGAAGCTGAGAGGAGATCGGAAGGTTATTTAGGTTGGAGGAATCGTGGTAACGAAGGAAATGGAAGGGGGTGTCGGTTGGAACAAGCGTGGCACGCTGGGGACGAGCCGTGTGACAACAGTGGTCTGTGGAGATTGATATTTTACTGAAGTTAAAAGAGGAGTTTGTCTGAATAAAATAAAGCTGTCCCGCGGTTTTGTTGATGGGCTCTGTGACCAGTCTCAAGGCCATTAAGAAGTCCAAACTAACACCGTGGACACAATACCAATAATTATTAGGGAATCCCAGCGTTGCTTCCGCCCATGGGTATGCAAAAAACTTCTCCATAGAAAACCCAATGAGCTATAAGAATGATTGATTCTGATAGAAGTATTTGAAGGCCTGGAGAAGCGGGGTGGTCTGATTCCCTGCAATGGTGGTAACCGGGTTTGTACATAATTATACTGTTTTTTGTGGATTTGAATAAAAGTGCAATGTATTTAATTCCTAGTGTAGTGACCTGTATTGTTCAACAACTGTTTTTGGATCAAACAGCTCAAAAGAGTTTTTGTTTTGGTTGACGGCAATGATTTCACAATGAGCCACGCCCAAAATTAAGGTCTACAACCTCACTCTCTCCATAGAGCGTGCAAGAGTGTGTTAGGACAAGTGTAAGATTGGAGAGTAAGATGATATGAAAATTTTATGAATAATAGTAAGATATTTTATAAATAGTAGTGAGATAGTTTGAGTTATAAAGTTAAAATATTTTTTAATATTTTTTTTGTTTGGTTATTTGAAAAAGTTGAATTGTTTTTTTATTTTTTGTTTGAAAGTTTTGAAAAATTTGGAATGATTAGTTTGAAAGTATTTGTGTTTGAGTGATGTTTGGAAAGGTCAAAGGAGATGTGATAAGATAATATGAGAATTTTGGGATGAAAACTTTTTCCAAACAAGCCTTGAGCGTCACACTTCTTCATTTGGCTCTCTGTTTAATTTACACGATTGGTCTTCTAAAAGTGAAGAGAAACTTCATATCTCCTAAAACCAACTATCTAGAGAGCTACCACGACACGATCATATTCACTCTCCCTCTTAATTCCACTCTTTGTTCCTAACATTTTCTGCCTATCAGCCACTAGATTGTATAAATCAGAGAGCACTTTGGCAGAATCGAGAAATAGATTAGGAACAGAGAAAGAGAGACAAAGAGAGGGTTGGAGGTTCTTGATTGGTCCTCTTCAAAGAAATGTACACGCCCTTCCACTAACCGCTACATGAAGTTTATAGACAGAAAGCTAAATAATTCAGAATCCTAAGCACACATAATGAGAATTGTGATGAGGCCTAATACTTCTACAATACGGTCTTCCATTAACTCAATTTTTTTAAAATAGTAACGGTCTAGGTATGCAAGTCCAATACACTTCCTTTGAAAAAATTGGACAAATTTTAAATCCACGTAAAAAAAATCTATTTTTAACTGTGAGCTCTACTATTTTTTAAAAAGAATACGTAAAGCTTACACATCTAACATTATAACTAACATTACTCATCGTAGAAATATAACCAAGAGGGACAGTCAATTAGGCTTGGGCTGCATGAGTGCAGGAAAACTTCACACATCCATTGGTCTCCAACTAGACAAATAACACGTACCTTGCTGAAAATGGGTCAATAATCCAAAAACAGAGTGACCATTATTATGATTATCGATGTGGTCTTCCTTTTAAGGTAAATGAATAAGATCTGTTTCTGGTAGGTACGATCATGTTAAATATAGGGCCTCAACGTGACTTGCGGGATACCTTTCCTTTATATAATTACAACTAAAAAGAGAATCTGTAGATTAATTAATTGAAACCAGTATCTGAAGGGTAATACAACATTCATTGCACACCTTAGCTTCTTTTATTTTTAAGCCAATCAGGGATGCATTCTATCTGTCTAATTGATGCTGAAGTTTCTGGCCTTCATGTAAGTTCTAAGGAAGTGAGTGATCTCTTGGGCATTAGGAGTATGGACTAAACTAAGAATTCGCGCAATATGATTTCAGAAACTATAGAGAATTTCGATCCAATTAGAAACCAGTAATCAGCTGCACCATCCATGCCAACCCTACGTCCAGATTAAGTTCACAAATTTCACTCCCCACAAATTTCACCCCTTGATTTTAAATGGTATTTGATTAAAGATTAATGCTACTCATTATCTAAATTCTCATCATTTCATAATGTGTCATTAATTGATTGAAAACTATTTATTATATTTTACTTGTGAACTTATCATTTAATGTCATATCATAGAATGATGAGAAGAGATAAATTTGATTTTTTCTTACCTAAAAAGTTCACTCAAATGGACCAAATCATTGAGAGTTCTTTTACTAGCATTAGTGGCCGACCCATGAGGCCACCTCTGCTTGGCTGAATGGTGAGTGAAGATGAATGCATGATATTTTTCTTCTTTTATTGATCACAATCCCCGCTTCGTTAAATATAAAGCAACCAAAGCAATGGGGGGTTTCCCCACCAGGCCATCATCATCGTGTTTTGCATGGGACCTTGGCAAAAGATTTTTGTTAAAAGGACAGGTTATTAGGTCTTTTTTTTAAGCGGTTCCACTTTATCAATCAAGTATGCAGTTCATCAAGGACCCAGATCCCCTTTAAAAAAGCCTTGTGGCAAGACCAAAGTAAAATTAGGAAAAAAAAATTCTAAAGAAAATATGTCCTCTATCTTTCGAAAGTTGAATGGGCTTCACGTTTTCCGCTTTAGTTAAGGAGAAAGAACCCACATTGAAGTGTACCTCAAGATTACAGAGAATTTGTAGGAAACCTAAAAAATCTGGAATTCATAAAGAAAAAGGTTTAAAAAGGGGGTATTGCAAGGCATGCCAAAGAGAAAACAGAGTTTAATATTAGCATGCCTTTATGCAAACAGAAAATATATTTGAAGATAGAAAGAAGAAGGAAAAGAAAAAAGGTTTTAGGGCTTTGAAATGGACAAGATGAAGATTTGAACCGACTAGTGTATCTTTCTTTCTTTTTATTTTTTTATTTAATTTAGTGGATATACATTCAGAGGCTTCCTCAAATGCTTCGAACACAGAATCAAGCCCATTAATCTCTGAACACACCACATTCCTGTACAAGATAATATAATTTCGAACCAAAAAGTAAATCTCCTTGTATTGTTGCTACTGTTTTAATGCCTACAAGCCACCTTGAATTATATTCAAGCAAAGAAACATCGCAGCATACCCCACTAGAAACATAAATGGAACCCACATAGCATCCCACATTCTAATGATAAATAAGTCATTCTTTAATCGGACCAGGAATCAAATACACGAACCAATAACAAAGATCAAAGCAAGCACAAGCACAAGCACAATGGGAATTGAGTTTGTGCGAATGCACCTTTACGCAAACACAGTAAGTACTCTATTTCTCTTAATAATGATGTCAACAGCCACAAAGCATTGGAGCAAAAGCAAAAGTCACGGGACTAATCTACCAAGGTGTGATCATGCAAGCCAGCTAAATTGGCTTTTGACAAACTTAGGAGGCACATCACAGGATTATCACAAAAACATGAAGATCATGCCCAATTTTGGCAGGCTATAATATAATCATAATATGGATAAGTTCATGACATTTGAGTATTTATATAGATGCCTCAAAGTCTATAAATACAACATCAAATCTGTTGCAAAAAGGCAAAAGAAAAAAGATACATATGCTACACCACCCTCAAAAGTTAAAACTATTCCTACCCTGCCAAACGAGGGATCAAAAAACAAAAAGACAAGCACACAAAAACAGTAAAACCTCTAATTTACGTTGCAAGTTCTATTACGGAAGGCTGCACCTACCTTTTGTTTTTGTTTTTTTTTATTATTATTCGTTGATCAAAACGACATGATCAAATCTTAAGGCTCACAAAAGATTTAACTGGGTTACCACAATCGGGCTCCGAACCACGTGATTTCCGTCAGACCAAGAAAGCGACCCAAACACTGCTCCCGAGTCGTCCAGTACAAGATTCCTGGTGTCCGCCGTTACCGTCACTACGAAACTCTGTTTCCTCACGGCCGTCGTGAACGCCAGCTTCGACGGTTTCACCGTTACCGTCACACCCTTCGGTGCCTCAACTCTCGCCACGTAAACTGCGTTTGCGGGGCCAACATTCGTCACGGTCCTGAAGAAGGTCTTGCTCGACGGCCCCACCGATGATGAACTCGGGAACAATGCCGCCATCGACGGGTAGTTCAAGTTCTCTGGGACCGGTTTTTTAGCCGGGCAACTTGCCGGAGATCTCGTGACAACCTGAATGATTTTTGGCCCGTAACCGATAGAGCAGAGGAATTTCACGTAATCATCGTTGGTGATATCGTAAACCAACCCTGGATCTATTGCTCGGTCAAGATTCAGATGTCCGGTACCGAAGTCGTACGGCGTGGAGGGTTTTCCACTGGACTCGTCAAGCATGGGCTGGTTCCGGTTATCGATTATACTAGCGGTAGTCATCATTGCAGACCTTATCGCGGCGGGGCTCCAATCATGGTGCGCCGATTTCAGCAAAGCCGCTGCGCCGCTCACATGAGGAGCAGCCATTGAAGTCCCCGACAAGATGTTAAACTCTGTTTTTCGCGTATCGGTGTCCAACCCAGTCGGACCAACCGCGTCGGTCCAAGCGGCCAAGATGTTCACCCCAGGAGCAATCAAATCCGGCTTTAGAATCTCCGGGTTCAGGCCGTTCGGCCCTCGCCCCGAGAACGAAGCTACGACAGGTGCCGGTTTGATCCCAAGCAGAGTGCCCCGGAAATCGATCGTTGCCGTGGGATTTGCAGTGGATGTGATGTATTTCTTGACCAATTCTCCTTCGTCCGCACCAATTGCGCAAGCGGGAAGAAGATGAGCATCGCCTACCAGTCCTTCGCCATTGTAAATCCCATTCGCGAGAATCATTCCCACACCGCCAGCCTTCTTCACTACCAGACCTTTGGCTACTCTCGGGCTGTTTCCTCTATCGCAGATCACGATCTTTCCCCGCACGAGATTGGGGTCCAGGGAATTCTCCATGCACAGCGAGGCAGAGAAAACCCCCGATTTACCGGGATATACCAGAGGATACATTGTGCCGTTCAGCTGCGCTCCGGCGTAGAGAGACACGCCATAGAGCTTCCGCATATTTCCAAGAGTCACGATGGCCGGAAAATTCCGATCTATCGTGCCCGCACCGACCGTCATGAGCCACGGTGCGATGTTTGTCACCGACATTACGTTAGGCCCGTCGTTTCCCGCAGAGGACGACACGAAGACCCCTCTGGAAACTGCGCCGTATGCTCCAATTGCAATCGGGTCGAGGTAATACGGCGAAGAGATACCATCGCCTCCTCCGATGGAGATCGAGATGACATCCACACCATCAGCAACGGCCTTATCAAAAGCGGCTAATATATCGGAGTCGAAGCAGCCCGAATTCTTCCAGCAAACTTTGTACACTGCTAACCTAGCTTTTGGAGCTACACCCTTAGCGATTCCGGAGGCGTACCCTGCCATGCTAGCTTGGAAAGCGTATCTTCCGGCGGCTGTGGACGCTGTATGAGTCCCGTGTCCATCGGCGTCTCTTGGTGATCGATACTCCACCGTATCGTTGACCATGGTTATTGGCGGTATGCCACCGGAGCCCGCACCTGCAGCCTCGTGACCTTTAACGAAAAACCTGGCACCGATCAGCTTGCGGTTGCAACTTCTGGCCACGAATTTCTCTCCAATCTCGCAAGCCCCTTTCCACCGAACCGGAACTGGACCAAGATTTTTGTCCGAGAAACTGCGCCGTTCAGGCCAGATTCCGGTATCAAAGATCCCGACAATGACGTCGGAACCATAATCGGAGTTGGACCAGAGTCCGCGCTGGTTTCGGAGGCCGAGGAACTGAGGAGAGCGAGTAGTGTGTAGCTGGCGACGGCGATCCTCGAAGACGGCGAGGACGGAAGGGTGTTGTCCGAGGGAGTTCGCTTCGTCTGGGGTGAGAGTGGCGGAGAAGCCATGGAAGACGGTATCGTAGACGTGGAGGATGCGGGGTGCATCGGCGAACTCGGATGCATACCAGTGGTAGTGAGTCGGGAAAATAGAGGGTTTGGAGTGAGAATCAACTCGAAAGATGAAGGTCCTGGCCGATTGATCGGTGGAAACTGCAGGAATCTGAGGTGGAAAACTACAGAGGAAGAGGAAGGAGATGAAAAACAAAAGCGGTGGGAGCGAATCGGAAGCCATGAGAGAGAGAGAGAGTGAGAGTGAGAGTGAGAGTGAGCTGAGTGATGGGTTACGGACAGAGACTGGAGGGAGTTGATATAAGAAGGATTTTTGTTTTATTTGATCTTAATTAAGAGTCCTGCTACGTCCCACACCCTTATTTAAAAATATATAATTTTATCATTTTATTCTCATTAAAGATAAAATAATTATATGGAAAAGACGGTTTGACACGACGTAAACAAGATAGAAACGACTTCGTTTCGTCTTGGTTTAATTGAAGCTTTTTCCGTCTTGTCCTCAAAGGTATTATTTATCTAACGATTTGTTATTAGTTGCATTCATATTTATACCCCAAAATTATTAATTAGAGTTATATTTAAGCCTGGATTGTTTTACCTGGGGCTGTACAACAAATCGAGAAACCGACTTAGACCGATTCAAACCGGCCAAAACCGGTAAAGAACCGGTCGGTGTGCGGCAGAAAATAGTGTAAACCGATATCGGTCGGTTCGGCGTCGGTTCGAACCTGGTTCAAACCGCTGAACTGGCCGATTAAAGAAATGTTATTTTTTTTATATATTATGTATTCAAAACGACGCCGTTCCAGTTTAAGTGGAACGACGTCGTTTTAAGTCTGTAGTTGTGTTTTAACATAATTGAAACGACGCAGTTTGGTATTAAACCAAACAGCGTCGTTTTATTCATAACGTATTAAAAAAAAATTAAGTAGAACGATGTCGTTGGTTTAAACCAAACGGCGTCGTTTTGAAATTAGGTCGTCTTCTTCCTCGGGCGTCTTCTTTCCAGTGACGCGATCGCATTTTTCATCCCCTCTCTCTCTCCTCTGCGACACTCTCTCTCTACTCTCTCATACGAAACTCGCCGATGAACCGACTGTGAACCGCTAGAGAACTGCCGGTGTCGAGACGGCCGGTGTTTCTTCTCCCCATCGATCGGTTTCGGCCGGTTTCCTCCCCCAAAAATAAACTATCGGTCGGCGTCGTTTTACCCCAAAGCCGTGCCGATAGAGTCGGTTTTCACCCCTAGTTTTACCAACTTTTTCTTATTATTATAATTTTTTAAAATTTTTATATAAAATAAAATAAATAATTTAATTTTTTAAAATTTTAAAATAAAAATAATATTAAAAATATATTTTTTAATAATATATTATTTAATTTTTAATTTTAATCTCAACTCATTTCATTTCATCTATAAAAATAAAATTTAAAAGAATTTTTAAATCTTAAAAAAAAAGCAGTTCTTACTCTCAAATCACCATTATATTTTTTTAGATTGAATGATGGTGATGGTAAAGTAGCACCGTCAAATTTTGGATTCCGTACCATCTGAATTGTACACTATTAATTTATCCCCATGCTAGATCCGAAGAACATGCCTCTTACATTGTCAATAGGGCAAAATTTAATTAGTAAAAGATTTTAGTTTTCAACTTTTTTTTATATCAAATATTTTATGTCGGTAGTGTAAAGATTATAGTCTCCATATTAAATAGACTTTAAGAAATATATATACATATATACCAAAATATAATTGAAATATAACGTGTACAATTAAGATTTCTAATTATTCCTTCACAGGAGATACATCATACATCCCCACGTAAATTACAAAGCTTTCACGTCTTTTAATATAGTTTTTTACTTTGTATTGTAACTAGATAGTTAAATAAGTTAAACAGATCGCATTATATTTGGAAGGGTGATTTATGCGAGCTTGAGCTCGGCTCGCCCAGCCTAGCAGAACCCACGAGGAATGCCGAACGGATCCAGGAAGAACGGCCCGAGCAAGCTCGCCGCCAGGAAGTTTGGCCAGCAACCTGCCCCTGTCCCCTCTCCCGGCGCATTAATGGGACCAAGATCCTATCCCTCGAAGGATCAGATGCATTAAATGCGTTCGAGAGTGGCCTCCCCTGAGATCGGAACTCGATACTTGGCACAGGTGGCCGCATTAAATGCCATATCCGTCCGCCTCAACAACAAAAATGACTACCATGATAGGCGAGTTTTACGAGGAAGGGGGCACGAATAAAAGCAAGTCGTGACACGAAGGGAGGAAGGGCTCTTTGACGGGTAAAACCCATTCTTTCCGTTTTCAGAAATTAAGCTCCCATGATAACAAATTTAGACATCAGAGGCTATCTGACCCCAACCACCCTTTCCTTCCTCCTTTTGCAGGCATTAAATAGTGATTAGGGCGACCGTTACATAACACGCCGCAACAATATTAATCCAACGTATGCTATGAAAGGGTAAATGCATCAAACCCAAAATAGTTTTCAAGGCTCAGCCCATCATGAGGGCCATCACTTGAAAACAAAATATGAGAGAATGAGAGGGGAACAAAAGGGACAAAAGGGTGAGGGTGTTAGGAGGCATGGAGGTGTCAGGAGAAAGTGGGAAAGAGAGAATAGGTCAGATACGCAAAGCAGACATCCCTCACCACTACTGAGGTGCACGCATGAAGAGGGTCAGATAAAAGAGGCAGGGTGCCTACGGTTTCAGGACTTCAAACTCTTCGACTACTTCCGACTTTTCGGTTCTTCTTCGACTTCTTCTTCAATCTGAGAGCTCTAGAGGGAACTTCTTCTCCAGCAAATAGGTCTACAGCTTTCATTGTACAATGAGAAATGAAAGGCTATGAGAGACTATAAACAAGCTTATTATAGTGGAATCGCCCCTCCCCAAAGCCTCCGTGGACGTAGGCCTAGTGTCGAACCACGTAAATCTGTGTCTTCATCTCATCTTATTTCTTCTGAATGTAAATACTGTTCATCACCATGGATGTACGCACCAGCACTATATAGCCACCCCGGACCACTGTCGAGGGCTCTGTACCTCACCGATCAAGGCCCAGTTCGGAAGGCCTGAACTACTAGAACCTGGCCAAAAGGCATGTGAAACACGATGTTAATAGTGACGTCGTCTGTGGGATCGTTATAGATCTTGTGTGTACTGTATATGCCTGCGACAACTCATTTCAGACAGCTCATAAGAGACACAGAGGAAGCCATGGATGTAAGACTGAAAACCATGGATGAATGAGTGACGAAGCTAACTAACAAGATGCAAATGCTTCACAAAGAAAGCGAGGAGCTCATAAAGCCTCAATGAGTATAGGACAAGGAAGCAGAACCCAGCGATAGTGAGCATATGAAAAGCAGTGTAAAAGTATGGGATCAAGATTGTTTTTGCACCAGAAGCGGAAGAAGGACAATGTCTTGGTGCGCTAAATAATATTTGAAGGAGCAAATGAAAAGTTTCCAAATAAGTATCTTCAACATTTCCACTTTTATTTTTATAAAAAAGCCTTACTGGAGGAAATGGTCAAGTGAACCTATCCTCTCCAAGGCCGTCAAAAGTGCACTTCACTTGAATATTTTTTCTATACACCCAGAGTGTAGGGCCAAGGTCTCAGACTCCCCCGGCCCACTTGAACTTAAATGTACACTGGGCGCATACGCATGCACAACGGGCAGACACTGTGCAAACGATAACGAGCAACTTTCGGTCAAGCAACGGACAAATAGCAGAAAAAAGAGAGAGAGAGAGAGAGAGAGAGAGAGAGAGAGAGAGAGAGAGAGAGAGAAGAAGGAAAAAATAAGTCATGGCAGCAAAATATTCTAGTTTGTCTCTAAAACTTGTATAGATTTTGTTTTCACTAACATGATTGATCTCTGTAACAACTTATCTCCCCGCGCGATAATAAAGATAAATGTAGGCCTAAAAGGTTGCCTTATCCCTCTCGTAGAGGAGTGCAGGTCGGCCCTTGGCCACTCGAAGACAGAATCTCCACCATTGGACTTTACATTAATGAAATCTCCAACAGCAACTTGCCTCCCCGCGAGAGCAAAAGAGAAAGGTAGGTCTAACAGGTTGTCTTATCTCTATCACGGAGAAGTGGGGGTCGACCCTTGGCCACCTGAAGGCAGAATCACCACCAACGGACTATACATCTATAAAACCTCCATCAGCAATTTACCTCCCCGCGAGGCAAAAAGGGAAAGGTAAGCCTTCAAGGTTGCTTTATCCCTCTCGCAGAGGAATGTAGGTCGGTCCTTGACCACTCGAAGATAAAAACTTACCTTCCTCGTTAAGCGTTAACAGGCGGGAGTGGATCCAGTAACAGACTACTCGAACGACTTACCTCCCTGTGGGATACCATAGGGAAAGGTAGGCCTAAAGGTTGCTTTATCCCTCCCGTAGCGGAGAGCGAGACTAGCCCCACGGCTACCTGAATGAATTATCCTGAACTTCACTACGACAAAGTGTGGGATTAGCGCTGGCTTGACCCAAACTTACTCTTCCCTGTGATGTCAACGAGCAAGAGCGAGTCCAGAACAAATTGTCCGAACAACCTACCTCTCCATGAAGGATGATAGCTGAGTAGGTGGCTCAACCTCCTTGTTTGGGAGAGTGGGACCAGCCTCCCCGGTGGCCCGAATAACTTACCCCGACAAGCTGCATCCGAATTACCTCCCTGCGAGGCAATAGAGGGAAATGTAAGCCTAAAGGTTGCCTTGTCCCTCCCACGAGGGAGTGCGCGTCGGTCCTCAACTACCCGAAGAAAAATACTTGTCTTCCTCATAAGCGTCAACAGGCAGGAGCGGGTTCAGTAACAGACTGCCCAAACAACTTACCTCCTTGCGGGATACCATGAGGAAATGTAGGCCTAAAAGTTGTCTTATTCCCCTGCAGTAGAGAGCGGGATTAACCACATGGCTGTCCGAATAACTTATCTCAGCCTCCGCTGCGACAAAGTGTGGGATCAAGCGCCAACCTAACCCAAACTTACCCTTTCTTGCGATGTCAACGGGATGGAGTGGGTTCAGATCAGACTGCCCAAACAACCTACCTCCCGCGGGGAGTAAATGGATGGGATGAGCCAAAGGTCGTCTCGTTCCTTCTGCGAAGGAGAGTTCAGCCACGAGGCTGCCCGAATACTTACTCCGACCCCCACCACGGTAAAGAAGCAGACCAGCCACTTCGCTGTCTGAATTACCTCCCGGGGGAAGTAAGAGGCAGTTTAGCATGAGATATTCCGACCTCTCCCAGAAAGAGAGCGGGCCGAGTTTATGGACCACCCGAATAATGAAGAGAAAGACATGGACATCATCAATGGAATCTCCACCAATGAAATCTCTATCAACGGAATCTCCATCAATAAAATATCCTTCAACGAAATCTTCATCAATGAAATCTCCATCAACAGAGTCTTCACCGACGGAATCTTCAATGGAATCTCCACCAACGAAATCTCTAGCAACGAAACGTCATCTCCAACAACAGAATTCCAAACGGATAGTGCCTCAAACCTTCACCACACCCCGGCAAGACATCTTAGGTTTGTGAATTTCGCACTTGTGATTGAAAAATATTTGCGCTAACAGGTTTGACTTTTGCAGCATCTTCTACTTACCTTCCCGTGAGGGTCAACAGGCGAGTCCAGCCTCTGGGCGACCTGGTCTGCCTCACGGTGAAGTGCGTCTTCAGTCTTTCGGCTGCCCGACATTACTTTCAAGACAACATAGTGCGGTCAAATATCTTCTACTTACATTCCAGTGAGGGTCAACAGGCGGGTCCAGCCTTAAGGCAGCCTAACTTGCCTCACCGCGAAGTGCGGGTTCAGTTTTTCAACTGCCCAACATCACTCCATAGACAGCATCCCCACCAACAAATGCCAGGTGTTCGCACTTGTGCCATAATCGCTGTCAGCGGGTTACCTTCGGGAACAAGCCTTCGGAGTTAACGTGCCTCCGAACTCCACAACTGCTTGAAGTGGACCTAGAGGGTTGACAGTCTCCCTGACCACTTCGTGCGGCTTACAACAAACATACTTTAACACTAACCGTAATTCACATCGAAAAAGGAAAATTCACCAACATCATCAAAAACAAAGACGTGGGACGAACATTTGCCTTTTGACAAGACTTAGGGTGAGTCCAGTCTTACAAACTGCTTGCCCCTTTTTACCATTTTTTATAAAAAGTCAGTAGGCAGGAAAGGTCAGGGACTGCCCGGCCTCCCATGTACCCGAATAGGCGGGCAGGTCAGGGACCGCCCGACCTCCTAGGTGCTCGAACAAGCGAGAAAGGTCAGGGACCACTCGGCCTCCCAGGTGTTCGAATAGGTGGTCAAGTTGCTTGATTGTCCGGCCAAATTTCGTACGCATCTTATGCGGTCGAACCTACCTCCCACTTATCTAGCTGAGCTACATGCTCGCACTCTACTCGTTTCATGCAGTCGAACCTACCTCTCACTTATCTCGCCGTGACAGACTTCGTTTTACTCACTTCGTGCGGTCGAGCCTACCTCTCACTTACTTTGCCATTGTTGACCAACTTTTGTACGCGCTCCGTGTGGTCGAGCCTACCTCCTGCTTATCTTGCTAGGATGTGTACGCACCTTACGCGATCGAGCCCATCTCTCGACTAATCTCACGCTTGAAAATCTTTGCTGCTTAACGTAAGAAGAACGAGTGACCAAGGCCAGCTCCCAGAATTTTTTTCTTTACGGACGGTGGTGGATCAGTTCAATTACATATTTTACCTTTAAAAGATTCTCAAGGTCGCAAACTGCCCTTAAGAATCGTGGACAATTGTGAATGGGTAAAATGCACCAGGTCCAAAATAGTTTTCAAGTTCCAGCCCAACAAGAGAGCTATCACTAACAGACAAAATATGAGAGAAGGAGAGGGGACAAGAATGGACTAGGGGGTGAAGGTGTCAAGAGGCATGAATGTGTCAAGAGAAAGTGGGAAAGGGAGATGGACAAGAAAGGACTAGGGGTGAAGGTGTCAGGAGGCATGAAGGTGTCAGGAGAAAGTGGGAAAGGGAGAGGGGGTCAAACACGCAAAGCAGACATCCCTTACCACTACTAAGGTGTACGCATGAAGATGGTCAGATAAAAGGGGCAAGGTGCCTACGATTTAAGGACTTCGAACTCTTCGACTACTTCCTACTTTTCGGTTTTTCTTCGACTTATTCTTCAACTTGAGAGCTCCAGAGGGAACTTCTTATCCAGCAAATAGATCCACAACTTTCATTGTATAGTGAGAAATGAAAGGCTATGAGAAACTGTAAACAAGCTTATTATAGTGGAATCATCCCTCTCCAAAATCTCCGTGGACGTAGGCCTAGTGTCGAGCCACGTAAATTTGTGCGTTCATCTCTTCTTATTTCATCTGCATTTAAATATTATTCATCACCATGGATGTATGCACCGGTACTGTACAGCTACACTGGACCACTGTCGGGGGCTCTGTACCTCACTGATCAAGGCCTAATTCGAAAGACCTGATCTGCTGGAATCTGGACCAAAAGCGTGCGAAACACGACTTTAACAGTAAGCATCTCAAAGTGTTTGAATTTTGAGTTTCTTTATTTTTATAATGCTAAAATTAATGGGTTTCAGGTTGATCTAAATGCGAGTCGATTATAATTAGGTCAGATTCACTATGTGAAGGTAGGGCCCATCCTAGAAGGGCCCAGGCTCGAGGAGGGCCAAGCCCAGGAACTCCAGGCCCAAGGGTAAAATCCTTCCATCAGTTAAGAGCCTGGGCCAGAGAATCACGTGCTGAGCCCATGGCTATAAACCTATCCGAGAAGACCTTTTATTTCCGAGCTCGGATATGCCAATGGGATCGTCTCGAGGCTCGGCAGCCTACCGAGACCTACCGTAGGATGCTGGGCTCGACGCCCAGCTACGCGCGGATGGTTGAATGAGCTCGGTCACAAATCCGTCAGACTCAAGGGACGCCGCACTCAAATGCAGGTGTCAGGAAACCTGACACGCCACGACCTTTCAACAGCGAGACAAGCTTAACACGGCTAACACACCACGATCTCCTCTAGCCGCCAGAGCCGCAGGCTGACACACTATGGCAGCAGAAAATGAGTGACATGACACCTGACACGCCACGACCTCCATCGGCAGCAGGACCTGTATTAGGTATAAATAACAAGCATCCCTTCTATGGGAGCTCTCTCTAAACTTTTGATTGTTCTAGTTATTCATCAGAGTATTTCCTAGAGAATCGTCTATTGACTTTGGCATCGGAGTGACCCCGGACGTCACCAGAGTCCTTTCTCCTTGTTTTCAGGTGAAGTGAGCTTGGTTATCGCAGAAGTGCTCGGGCTGCGAAACATGGTATCAATAGTGGCACCGTTTGTGGGATAATTTTTCATAAAATCATGTACTTCGCATGCCGGTAACGACGTGGTCCCAAGCTACACGAAGGGGAGACGACGAAGAAGGGATGATGGAAGCAAGACTTGCGAGTATGGATGAGACAGTAAGAAAGTTGACGGACGAAGCTGGGATGCTACGACAAGAGAATGCGACCCTCAAACGCACCAACGAAGAACTGGTGGGAGGCTCAGAATCGAGTGGCAACAAACACGAGGATTCACGACGAGTCCCTGCAGACGCCGCGATGGAGGAAGAGAGGCGCAAGATGCACGTTCAGATCCGAGAGCTTGGGGATAAATGCGCGGAGATGGCTAAAAAGATAGACACGTCATCCATCGTTGACCAGCTACTCGTCAGCACCGACCTCCCGTACAGCGTGAGGGTCATGGTGGTGCCTCTCCCCCCCAAGTTCAAGGTTCCCCAAATGGAAATGTACGATAGGTCCAATGACCCACTAGAGCACTTGGAGACGTTAAAAGCCCACATGACCCTGCACGGTTTCTCAGGAAGTCGCATGTCGAGCCTTTCCATTAACACTGAGGGGAGCTGTCCAGATCTGGTTTGGGTCGCTGACAATAGGAACGGTAGATAGCTTCGAGGAGCTCGCCCGCCTCTTTATGACGCAATTCCTTGCGAGTCAGAAAAGGAGACGCCAAGCTGCTTACCTCTTGACCGTCAAACAGCGTGATGGTGAGAACCTGAAGTCGTACCTCGTGCAGTTCAATTGGGAGCGCATGACTACCGACGACCAAGACAAGAAGATCACGTTGGCGGCCCTCCTAGGAGGAATCTGACCTTTGAATCCGTTCATGGCAGAGATAGCGCGAAAGACCCCTACAACACTGAGGGAGTTCATGGACCCGACAGATGGATTCATCAACGCTGAAGATACACTCAAGGCCTTGACTACCCCACTACGATCTGAGGTGGAGCGAGGAACGAAATTGGAGTCTGACTTCAAAAGGAATCGGAGTTCGACTCTGATTGGAGGTCGGAGTTCCGACCTCCGAACCTGTAAAAAAAAATACTGAAAAGATTTAAAAAAACACTTAAATACAATAGTTTAAAAACTAAATAACATGTATGATGTAGCCATAAGTTATAACAGTATCATTTATAACATAATAACGACATTGACTTAGCCTTTAAAGATAACTACATAAATATTAAACACAGATTTCACTCAAATCCCAATGATCCATTGGTCATGCCTAAAATGAAGATAGAAAGTTGAAATCAATAAATGAAAAAAACTAATAATAAAAAATTGAACACGGTAAAAGTAGAATTTGATTTTTACCAAGAAATGAGGTTCTCCATATTCCATAATCTCTCAACTCCATCCCAACTCTCAAGGGACGTCCGTCTCAGACTCTCAACCATCGACAATTATGATAGGGTTCACAGTTAGGTCTATAAAATCATAAAAAGTAAAAGTTAGAAACATTAAAAATAATTAAATAATCATTTAAAAGTATATAAAATTACTCGATTCAAGCCTATAGCTCTCGACATCAACGCCAACGGTATCTAGTCCAATGAGCGTTTTACTTATCCAATTCTGTGTGCAAACGAGGGCCTCCACGGTTGATGGTGACAATGAACTCCGATAAGCATCCAACACGCAACCTCCAATGCTAAACGCCGACTTTGAGACAACTGTAGTGACAGGAATGGCTAGCACATCTCAGGCTATACGGGAAATGACCGAATACTTGGTAGAATTAACCTTCCACCAAGTTAATAACTGAAATACACCACTAGGTGCCTTGATAGCTTCCATAAAATATCGTTCAACCTCAGATGTACACTGCATAATATTCCTCGTTGCAATGAGTTGATGATACTGCTGCATAATACGATGGCATGTAACCCCTACGAATGGGTTAGTATCATCTAAGGAAGTTGTCAACCCAGTCGATCTCGAATGTGAGAAGTTACCAGCTTCAAATGAAGGTTGACAACTATTACTATAGTGACTATATATGTCATCGATATCACTTTTTAGCACTCTAATGAACTCTGCAGCCTTTACTGGCCCGAGGACGAAATTTACCCAAAATTCTAGAATGGCTAACTTATATCAGGTGTCAAGGATCACAGTCACAAATAGTAATCTATTTATCTTCTTAGTATTCTCATAATATTTATCATATTTGGTCTTCATCCTCGTAACCATAGCAGATAATAATCCCCTAGAGTCAACACAACTATTTTACAAGTGGAAGTGAAGCTCTGAGAGCTCGTTGAAGTACAAGTTCACAGTCGTATATTTAGATCTAGATATCCGCATGGTTATGTTATAAAAAATTTTTAAAAATTGAACAAAGTACCTCACACTAGTCCAATCATGTGCGTCCGGCTCACCGAGCCCCTGTCTTGCTGGCTCCAACAAAGCATACCTCAGGCCCCCATCCTCGACCTCCATCTGCTCGAACGCTCTTTGGTACTTCTGTGCCACATCCAACATCATGTATGTAGAGTTCTATCGAGTCAGAACGTCCAAGCACAACATACTAGAACATCCAATCTGAAAATCTTCTGCTATTGCCTTAAACTTAGCAAGCCTTTAGGGGGAACCCCTCACATATCGCACAATGTTGCGGATTCGGGTAATAGAATCATCAACCTCTTTTAACCCATCAACAACTATGAGGTTGATGATATGAGCACAACATCGAATATGAATAAACTCGTGGGCCCGAATGACATCATCTTTCACCGTTGTGTTCCGCTTAAATCAATCAATTGTTGTTTCATTGGCACTGGCATTGTCAACTGTAATACACAGAACTTTTTGAATTCTCCAGTCCTTTATACAATCATCCATCTTCGCCCCAATAGATGCACCTTTATGATCCACAATTTCTTTGAAGCCAAGAATTCTTTTATGCAAAATTCACTCATTGTCAATATAGTGTGCTGTGATACACATGTAGCAGACGTTCTATATGAATGTCTATATGTCAGTCGTAAATGACACTCTTTGGCCAGTGGTAATAAACATATTCTTCATCTCCACCTTGTCATTCTCATGCCTCTTCAAACAATCTCGCATCACCGTATACCGTGATGGAATGGGAAATCGTGGCTTAACAAAGTTTAGAAACTTTCGGAAGCCTCTTTTGTCGACTATAGTAAAGGGCATCTCATCAGTAATTATCATCTATGTAAACATGTCTCTTAACATCTTTTCACTGTATTGAGGGATGACCAATTTTTTAGCCTGTGTACCATCAGTGGCTGTAGAAGTTGCGTAACTGAGGTTGGTTTGATCAATGACCGCCAATCCTTTCACGATCTTATATCGTTGGCAAGCATTTAGATGTGCTATTAACACACTGGTGCCTTGCTTCTTCGAATGACATCCACAAAATTGCGCACAGTGGTGGCATCTTGCTAGCAGGTTCGCAATATCACCAGAAATTTTGGTGAAATGCTCTCATGTCCACGACCTTTTTTTAGAAGGCCGTGGTGATTGATCATGCTTAATAGGCATCTCTTCTTCTTCGTTGAACATATCCTCATCCTTTATATCTACTAGGAGTGGGAGTTGACTACTCGCACAAGATATAGTTGCCCTAGATGTGGCTCTACTGGTGGAAGTATCCACCGGTGTAGGAGCTGTAGCATTGGCATCCGCCACATCCCTTTGTGGATGATCATCTCTACTAAGTCTAGGATCCATATCACAATAAAAAAAGTTGAAAAAATAAATTAGAAGCAAAAAATTAGTTTAAAAAATAACTAGGCTATATTAAAAGGTATAAACTCATTTAAGATGGAGAAAAATAAATTAGAAGCTAAACATAAACAAACATACAAGAAACTACCAAAAACCAGAAAACCCATTCATTCCATACACAAACTCCGCGATTAGATGTGAAATTAACATCTATCTTTCTCGTATTTGTTAGAATGAAACTATCATCTCAGCACATGATAGTAGCATTAAGGTTGTGGGAAAGACACCAAGATAACATGAGAATGTCTGCCATCTCCTGCCCCTTTTCCTTTTCTGATCTTAGATACTAGTACCCATAATTTGATATGACAAACATCATAGAAAAGAAATGAATAGATATTGTGCAGGCCATGCATATATATGTTTATTTATGCTCTTATACATTCATTTACATGAAATATATGTTTATAGGTAACGCGTATAATTTAGCAAGGCAGAAGAAGATTGCCTTTATGGAACAGAAAAATGCAAAGACATAGTACACACACCCACATAAAAAGAAAAAAAAAACATAATGAAAATATAATAAAAACTAAAGGTAACCACAAGCAAACCCAATATGAATATGAATAGAGATCTTAGATCATCGCCATTTTCAAAAAAGAAAAGAAAAAAGAAATGCCCGCAAATTGCATAATGTAACATGTCTAGTAAACCATAAACATTTAATGTGCATTCACGTAAATAAACTAGAAAATGGCCACTGCCACAATCACCAAGTTGATAACCTACTCTATTTTATTTTTTTTATGGGTAGCCGATAACATACTTTTTTGTTTATTATCATTTTGTGAAAAGTGTTCCTAAAAATTTTCAATTGAATTATTTATTCTAATATAAAATACTTGACCTCTCCAAAATTATAATACTGACTTGGTCCCTGATGTAAGTTGTTTTTATTTTTCGTGTAAGGTTACATATATAGATCTTACAAAAATAATCTCTTTTTGCCTTAACATGTAGCAAGTTTAAAAATCTCCACACACACACATGACACACACACAATATATATTATTCAAAAGCCAAAAAACAAGAAATATGGGTGCTCCACTGCTCCCTCCCCCACTCAAATAGTGCAATAAAAGTTGAATGACACCTCTATATCTACATGAATGATCATTGAGAAATGTAAAAACCGAATGGAATTACAAAATTATAAATATATTCTAATGAATCACAACAATTGATCACAAAACAAACTAATTCCAGGCAACCCAACAACATGGAAAAAAAGAATACATAAAATTAAATCAATTTTAGGGCTCGGAATCGGGTACTCTTACCAGAGGCTGAAGATGAATGGAGGTTGAAGCTCAGAATCCTGTTGCACACTACGGAGGCGCAAAGAGCAACGGCGGGCCGACGGCAATAGAGAAGGAACGAGCGGTGAGACGTAGAAATCTGAGAGATTCAGAGAAGGGAGAAGGAAGAAGGGAAGGGAAGGGGAGGGGAGGGGGGTCCTGCGTTTTGGACCCCTCGTGTGATGAAACGACGCTGTTCCACATTAAGTGGAACGGTGTCGTTTAATAATTTTTTAAATCCATATGTAAAACGACATTTTAAAAAAATCCATATGTTTTACATCTGGATTTTTTAAAAAAAATTGGAGTCATAATTGGAATTTGGAGCTCCTAACTCCGACTCTGACTCTGTCAACTAATTCAAATGAACTCCGATTTCGACTCCGATTTCTAACCACTCCGACTCCATCGGAGTCAAAATCGGAGTAGAAGTTAGACGAAATAGAAATTTTTGGAAGTTTGCACAGCCCTAAGTTCCAGGCTCTTCGCAGAAGGTGGAAATCCCCAGTACACCTGATAGGGAACTCCTCGCCAGAGGCCTCCCCCTCGGGGTACTCTCAGTCCGGACCCGACACAAAGAAAAACTTTCGAGACCACTCATTTATGCTCAAATGACGCTGCTCGAGCGAGGCGATCTTGCGGCCTGGGGATTGGGGATTGGGCCTGGAAATTGACGATGTTTCCTGGTCGGTAAATAAGGAGATATGCGAACAAGAACTCCAGGGCCGTCATGTATGGGTATTCCTCAGGAGTCTTGCTGAGTATCATCCGGAATATGATGCAACTGGATTTCAGGAGCCGCCACGCATTAGGGTGGAGCTGCGACGGGGACAGGCCGAGGTAATGCAAAACCTCGTGAACCGGTTGACAGAACGGGAGGCGGAGATCATTGGTGAACATTAGCTGGAAAAGAGCCACTCTCGTCGTCGTGCTGTCGGGGTTCACTGCATGCTCACCCCAAGGAATCTCCAGAACGACGGTAGGAGGAATCTTATACTTGGAGCGGAACGCCCTCAGGTCATCGCTGGAGACGGAGGAAACCCAGCGTTTCCCCCCGAAATATAGAGGAACAACATCAACTTTGGGTGCCATCACAGCGGTGGGAAGCGACAGAAGAGCGGTGACGGAGAGAAGAGAAATGAGGAAAACACGACGGCGGGAGAGAAGGAGAACAGGAAATGGCAAAAACACGAGAGAAGAAGGTTGAAGGAAATGGTAAAGAAGAAGAAGGGGCGGTGGGCCTTGTATAGTGAAGGCTGGATGGAGGGTGCGCGGGAAACGAAGCAGCACTGACATCAACAACGTCATCCAGCCCCACGCGGCACACTGTTTTCGGAGCAACGATAAGGATGGAAGGCGTCGTGTCAGGAGAGTGAGGGGTACGGACCAATAAGGTCCCAAGATACGAAGGGACGGGCACCAACACGTCAAATCAATCCTCGGGAGAAGGGGGAGGCACCCCATCAACAGTAATTGGCCTTAGGAGCCCGAAGCGCCGGAAGCCGAACAGACGACGACGTAATTAAAGGTTTTGTGAATTCCCACCACTCGCACGTGATAGGAATTCGTGGGGTACTGTGAGGGAGGGACCCATCCTAGAAGGGCCTAGGCCCGAGGAGGGCCAAGCTCAGGAACTCCAAGCCCAAGGCCAAAACCCTTCCGTCAGTTAAGAGCCCAGGCCGGAGAATCACGTGCTGAGCCCGTGGCTGTAAACCTATCCGGGAAGACCTTTTATCGCCGAGCTCGGATGTGCCAATGGGATCATCTTGAGGCTCGGCATCCTACGGTAGGTCTTGGTAGGTTGCCGGGCTCAACGCCCAACTACAGGCGAACGACTGAATGAGCTCGATCACAAATCCGTCAGACTCAAGGGACACCACACTCAAATGCAGGTGTCAGGAAACCCGACAAGCAACAGTGCAAGCGCACCCCACGTACGAAAAACGGCTCGCCCACAACCTGACATCCAACTCTGGCAGGAAGTGGCAGAACAAGCCTTGCACGACTGACACCTAACATGCCACGACCTCTCAGCAGAAAGACAGGCTTAGCACGACTGACACACCACGATCTCCTCCAACCTCCAGAGCCACGGGCTGACACACTGTGGCAGCAGAAAATGAGTGACAGCAAGTCTGACACCTGACACACCACGACCTCCATCTGTAGCAGGACCCGTATCAGGTATAAATAACGAGCATCCCTTCTATGGGAGCTCTCTCTAAACTTTTGATTGTTCTAGTCATTCATTAGAGTATTTTCTAGAGAATCATCCATTGACTTTGGCATCGGAGTGACCCCGGACGTCACCGGAGCTATTTCTCCTTGTTTTCAAGTGAAGTGAGCTTGGTTATCGCGGAAGTGCTCGGGCTGCGAAACACGGCATCAACACACTAATTATATTTAACTCTACCACCAATCTTCTATATTAAATCTATATGGAGATCTCGTATCTAATATTACCGGCCATATCCCTAGAGTTATCTATTAACGCAATTTTTGTAGATGAAAAGTGCACACAAATTAAGCATATAATGGGATGCAGAACACTCTCAATGAATTAGCCAAAGTTGAATGACATTTTTAACTAATTCTATATTCATTTATTCATTATTTAGTAATAAAATAATATTAATTTAAAAAAATTTTAATTTTTTTAATTTTATCATATTTAATTTATTTAATTTTATCCAGACACATGAAGTCGTGTATTATTAAAAAGTTAGAAATATAGCATCTTATATTCGTGACTTATGGTTATCGATATAGGCCAATGCCACCATGATTGTAAATAAAAAGGACATCATAAAAAAGAAAGGAAAGCATTCATGCACAAAGTCTTTAATAAAAAGCATTTGCTTGAAGGCAGTTGTGTTGAGAAGAAGAAAGAGAAACAATAATAAAATATAAATTTGATCTATGTCCAGTAACCATTAAGTTTAAAGTTTATTTTAGAAGTTACTGTAACTAAAGTCTAATTTTATTTTATTTTAGCTAATCTATTGCAGTCGGTTTTTATTGTCTAATAACTAAATATATGATGAATTTAAATTTTAACTAATTCATTGAGAATGCTCCTAGAATAAACTTGTAATGTAGTTAGGCTTTACATTCTTTTTAGAGTAAAGTTAGGGATAAGTTTTAAGTATAATTTTTTTTTATAAAAATGTAGGTCCAACTTAAAGGAATTGTTTTTTAAAATATATTTTTTTCATAATGGAGTATATTTTTTTCATAAAGAATCTACGCAAAATTTATTAAAATACAAATTATTTCTCTATCCTTTTAACTATCTGTCGGTGGGTCGAAAGAGTATGACCACGCACATATAGAGGGGGCATGTGAAGCTTCTCCAATTTCTGATCAACAAAAAAAAAAAAATCAATATTTATCCCCCTTTTTTTTCACTTATTTTTTCAAAAAGAAAATATATTTACAACCGTGAATTGTGCAACCGCCGCGTAATCGCTTTGAAAAAGTGAATAAAACATGAGACCCACATGAAAAAAAATTAATTTTTTAATAGTAGATCTCACTCTTTTTCAAAGCGATTACGCGGCGTTTATGCACTTCACGGTTGTATGTAGAATTACTCTTTTTCAAAACGTCAGTGTAGACGTGTCCCATTCTCATTTTAACACATGTGGATCGATGTGTCGTGCATGAAGAGCATGCAAATATAAACTGCAAGCATCATCATGCATCGGTAGTGAGCTTTCATACATGCATATTGAGAGATACAACCAACCATCCACTCATTTGCCAATTTCTCGGGGGTAGATCTTTCATGCGAATTTCAACTCTCGCCTAATTTCTCTTTCAGCGTCTTAAATACTTATTTTTTTAATGAACTACACGTGTCATCTCCGAAGAGCAACATTGATGTTGACTGGATTAATTGAAACTGATAGGCGGTTCACTATTGCCAACTAATTTATTATTTTGGGATAAAATAATATTTTTTTAAATTTTGATTTTGATATATTTAAAATTTAATATTTTATAAAGAAATAGTAGATAAACTGTTGATTGGTTGTTACCGTATCATTGCTCAGCACACAAATAGTTGGGCGCGCGCGTGGAGAAACACGTCGTCCAGAACCCTTTTTCCTTCACTAAAAAGCAGGGAGCATGACAGGACGGTCAGAGTCTGGTTAATTGAGGATCTTTCTTTCTGCTTTCAGTTTTTTGGCCTAACTCCATACTGTCATATTTTCACTTATCTAACGGTCCAGATCACATCTTTGAACGGGAACACTGATAATTCATTGGGCGGTGTAGATTGGCCATCCGTGCATCCATTTCGTCACATGGGGGACATGTGATCATTTTTCGAACATAATTCAGCGGGTCCGCGTTTCTCCGCAATGACATCAACTGACTTTTATCTGAAGCTGAAGCTGAGGATGTGTGTCTGCAGTTGCAGACGGACAATAATTCCGTAAAAATATCGAATTAGTCAAACTTAAATTGCGTGATTGTAGCCGAAATGAATGAATTAAGTTGGTATTGCATATGGAAAACTCTTTCTCTCAAGTGACTTGTTGCATCAAATCGCATATCAACCCTAGGTTGATATGTAAGATATTTATTAAATAAAATGGTATGAATTGAAGATGAGAATGATTTTTATAAGACAGATAACTTTTTCATCTTATAAAATTTTTTAATTTTTTAATGTTTTTTTAATAAAAAAACTATTGATACGCAATTTAGTACGCAACGGCCAAACCACTTGTACTTAACAAGTCTTACATATTGCTCCTTAAAAAGATCTTTTGAATTAGATGGTTCATGGACCTATACGTACACCAACTGGGCCAGGTTTAGTGGACCCTTGTAACAGGATGTGGCTCGCTCACAAGAGCCCAAGCCTAATATTATTGGTCCAGTACCCTTGAAGGTCTGGTGGATTATATGACAAATAAACTCATCAAATATTACTGGAATCGGATTCCCGAATTCCCATAACTACAGCTTGGGGGGCGGAGGTTGGTGGTGGTTTTCAAGTGCCTGAAATCATGCAACCAGTCGCAATCTGAGGACATCCAATAAATGCCAGCACATTTGATCGGATAAAATGTAACAAGCAATTAAATGGCACACTGCTACTTAATTCGCTCTCCATGCATGTGGGCTGCATCATTGAAGGTAAACAGTAAGGATTCTCTCCATTTCTCGGCTATATATATATATATGGCTTTGGTGTATCATGATCGCCTTGGGTGGTTGTAGCTCTGTGGTTTTACCCTAAGGCTTAAGCAGTGAAAGAAGAGATGTAACATTATTGATATGAGAATTTGATCCAGCCAAAACATAGGACCCGGGGGCGTTACATCATCGAATTAATTACATAGATAGCTAGGAGTCTAGGACATTATTAATCATGAGTAGGGAGTAGTGCAGGACAGGCTAACTGCCTGACAAAGAGGACATGATAAAGATAAGATAGGTCGATCGATCGATAGCAGTAGTGCCCCTGTGATAGGCATGAATGATGTTGTGCATAAGAGTTAGGTGTTGAAACATTATGTTATTCTCGGTTGGCCCCATCACACATCCAATCTTCGTCTTGTTGCTTATGCCTTTTAACAAAGTTTTTTTTTTTTTTAAGCCCGCTTGATTGTATTGCATTTATTTTACCTTTCTGTTTCTGTTTGATGCCCGGAATTCGAGAATTACTAAACAACATGAGAAATAATTTGTACAATTCTTAAATAGATAAGTTTCATATAAGTCCTTATAAAAAAGTCGATCCCACTTTAAAAAAATGTAAAAAAATTATTATTTATTAATTAGACCCATTGTTTTACAAAAAGGCTTATATGAAGCTTGTCTATTTGAGACTTGTATCTAACATTAATCAAACAACATTTTCCCCTACAAGAACCATTGGCCACGTTTGTATGTTTATATGAGTTGAGTTAGTTGAGTTGAGTTGAATTATAAATAGTAATATTTTGTAGGTCTTAATATCTATTGAGATGAGTTTAACTTTTTTAAATTGATACAAATTTAATTTTTTAAGTTGAAATGTATGAAATATGTTGAGATGAGTTTAACTTCTTTATAAGAAGTTAAAAAAGTAGTGGATCCTATCAATAATTAGTTTGATATGAATTAAGTTTGGTCAACAACCAAACACTACCTAAGATTTCTGCTCACACCGCTCAACTTTGCTAACCTTTGTATCAACTAATGTTAGAGAAGAAACGTCGAAATGAGAGTTAAAATACTTAAAAAATAATCTTGTTTCATATGACGATTAAGTAATTAATAATCGGTAACAAAAAAGTACTACATCTATAAAGAGATTTTTTAAAAGGTAAACTCATAAATTGACATGATTTTATAATGATATGTTAAATCTACTTTATAAGAGAAAATATATTTACAACCGTGAATTGTGCAACCGTCGTGTAATCGTTTTGAAAAAAGTTAATAAAACATGGGGGCCCACATGAAAAAAATTAATTTTTTAATAGTAGACCTCACTCTTTTTCAAAGCGATTACGCGGTGGTTGCACACTTCACGATTGTATGTAGAATTACTCACTTTATAATTAAAGGAATTTTATAATCTGACGTATCACATCATCAAATATTGTCAAATATTTATGAATTTATTTTTATAAAATTCTTTTATGGCTTAAACATTTCTAATTAGTATATAATAAAGACAACATCTATACCTCATGTTGATCGAGAGAGGTTGAATTCCACATACTTCAAATAATACTGTAACATATGTAAGCGATTATTGCCACATAATTGATCAACTTAAACTCACATGATTGACTACTACTGAAGTCAAAAGTGCTCGTGTGATTATACCTCAAATCATATCCAATTTATTACATTTTTGTTCTCTTTGTTTCAATTCAAATGCTCCAATTACTAGGGCTTTCTAAATGATCCAATGGTATACAATGGAGCTAGGTCATGCACATGAACGTGGTCAAGATGGCGTGTAGAGTGGAATTCAACCAATTGTACGGAAATTGGAAACGAAGAATACAATTTGGGGTTAAAGTAGACAGTAGTAGCTCGAGTTTATGTAATTATTTTATGTAATTCATGTTTGACCAAGTCAAAGTTAGACATTTTACGTAAAAATAATTGTTTTTATTAGTCACTATTCATTATTCTATACTCTACACTTCATAAAAAATATCCCATATTTTATGAAAGTAAAAAGAAAAAAAAAATTGTCACATATGAAACTTAGAAGTGAATAGAAACTTATATATATCAAAATTATTTATGTAATTATCAGCTTAATTGTCCCATCACAAACGTGACTGTTTTGACAAGGAATCCTACTAGTGGCAGTAAAAGCCAATGCATGAGGCCCATTTAGCATTCAAATGTCACATTGATTCTCCTTTTTTACCTTTGAATTATAAAAGAGATGACATCAAAAGGTCCTTTTGTCATTAAATAATAACACACGAAGACATAATAAATATTATTACAAATTAGAGGATCAAGTTACATTAGTGCCAATTATCGAGAAAGTAACAAGAAGAAAAAAGGCTCATGATCATATGGTTGGAGTTATTAAATATATAAAAAAGCAAAGATGCCACAAAAGTCTGGGCATATTCTAATTGCATGATCTATTTGGCCCTGTCCTTGATGACATCAAACCCCATCTCGGTTGGGTCGGTTGCTTGGACTTCATAGTGGATGCCTTCCAGCACTCTCCTCAGCCCATCTTTGGAGGTTGCATACAGCATTTTTGCTCTTATTCTTGATGCTGTTGGTGACCTAAAAACACCCCCCAAAAAAAGTCATGATTCATTTAGCAATTTCGTCTAATGCAAATCGTTAATTTCATTCAAATCCAGTGGTTGTAATATACTATTGCAGCCTTTTATATGATAATAATGAAAAAAAATTAATAATTGGGTTCATTGTTATTTTCATTGGTTCGGGACGAGATATTTTAGCAAAAAAATGTCTATTTAATTTTTTGTCCCAACTTTAAGGGTCTCAAGTAGAGATAGACATATATGAAAAGACTTAGAACATTATTGAGCATTGTACTACAACATTTACAGTCGCTTGTGTCGGTTTTTTGGACAACAGTAAATGCTCAATGGTTATTATAAGACTCACTTCGTATATGTATATATCTACTTTATAGTAGTACACAATAAAAGGCCACTTTTCTAGTTTTTGGTTTTTTAACTTCTTTTGGTGGTTCCTTGAAAATACCTAAAAATGGGAAATTACCTAAAACAAGGAGACATGAAGGGATCTCACACACTGATGTAGCAGACCCCCTCTCTTCTTTTTTTTTTCTTTCTTTCTTTCTCAGCCACGGGGAGGGCGGAGACAGGAAGGGAAAGGGGGAGGAGGGGAGGGGAGAGATAAAGTGTGCCACATCAATGTGTGGGATCCCTTTGTATCTATAGCAGCCTCCAATAAAAATTGTATCATAATTGACATATGCCAAAGGCACAAGTACAATTCCTAGGATTCCACTAATTATCATATATATTAATCTCATAATTTTAGGTACAATGATTAAAATACCCTACTAGTATGCTTAGCTGGTGGGTTGGTTGCACCATATATTTTGCTTACAAAAGTAGCAATCAAGATTCCATGCTGACGTTTCCATACTTACTCTATGTTTTCTTTATTTAAAAAATAGAAATAAAGTAAACTTAGCTTAAATATGTATATATAACAAGTACTGTGATCTAGAGCATGATCATATAGAAAAATAAAAATCAGTAGACGGACCATGCTATGAAGAAGATCTTGCTCTTCCGGCAGTTATCAACCGTGACAAAGTCGAAATCAAACACGGCATATCGGCAATCATCGTCCGGCAACGATGCAGCAAGCTCATCATAGCCTTCGCCGGGGCCGCCAACCTTGTCGACGGTGACCAGCCTTGACCCCTCATCGATCTTGAACACTATGAACCTATGCACCTTCTTCCATTTCATCTCCATGAACGAGTTCTTGCATTCCTCAGTCACCCACATTCCAGTCGTCGCCTGCCATTATCATATACCCCAGCAACAAGAAATTATCAGCTAAAACATATTCTCATGAAAAACTTTTCATTGGCAAAAAGAATGAAAGAAAAAAGTGTAAACAAGAGATTATACCATCTTGAATGCCATCGCCATGGTGAATATTGTGATTAAAGGTGGTCTGATGTTAAGGGTGCGGTACTCAAAGTCTTCTTATATAAAGATTGGAACTTTGAAATGACATCGATATTCGTTTATATTACAAGTTTGACCATATACTAGATCTAAGGATGTGTATAGCTGATGTCAATGACTAAGTTGCCCTGGTTTCAGTAGATCATTTGGCTTGTCCTTGTAGTTTGCAGTGGATTTACCGAAGTGGGAAATGGAAACTTTAAATGACTTGGCTTAATGTATGTACATTCCATTATATTTTGATTGTCCATTTGAGTTTAAATATCTTATAATTTTCTATGGTTTTATGATTGCCCATCTTTAAAAATCAAAATGGATATGATCGATATGCATGCCACGTCAAAAGTCTTTTAATGCAGAAAGTATATTAATAAAATTTAGATACCGTCATCTTTTTTTAAAAAAAAAAGATGACATGCACCCTATATAAATCATATACGTTCGTGTTACCAACAAGTTAAAATATTGAAAGAAAGTGATGCAATTGACTATGAGATTCATGGCAAAAATACTGCACACCAAGAGGACTGTTATCGCTGGTTTTGAACCATCTTTCAATGACTATAATAGTGAGAATAGGAAAGAAGCATTGTAAGGTGGGGAAAGAAAGTGATAGTATGCAGAAGAGTAGGAAGTAAAACAATGACACAAAGCAAGAAAAGAAAAAATTGGCGCATCATTGATTCACCTCCTCGATCGAATAAACACCATTTTTGACGTGTATACAAGCTAAAATCTCATACGGTGGTCCCATCTCGGATCGCACACCCACATCTCTCCACTTCTATATCTTTGTGTTCCTCAAAAGACTTTGCGTAAAAGCAAAGGAGAAAGGAGGATGAGGGAGTAAAAGATAAAAGAAAGGAAAAGGTTCTCGGTAAAAACGAGTTAATGAATGTGCCACCAATCACCATTAGGCCCATTCAGGTTCTTTTGCCATCTTCGTTTATCTTTAGTTCTTTTAATACCCAAGAATAATTTTCAGCACAGCAGATATAACTTTCTAGATTTCATTCACCTATAAGGTTGAGATTTCCAACAAATTTGTCTGAGAAACTGTAGTAGATAGGGGTAACATCCCAACACTTATTCCATAAAATAATTAGCAGATAGCTAACCATCTTTGAAGATAAAGATGAGTGGTTGGACATGAGTGAGTAAGAGAGAGAGAGAGAGAGATCACAAACACTAAAATCCATCATAATAGCAAGAAAGAGAATGTACATGGAGAGTCATGTCCCTCATGTGGGGTGGCTTGCCCCTTGACAAAATGCTCAATTAGGCCCACACCTTGTTGGCATGGCTCATTTGTTTCTAAAATCGGAGTCTAGAATCCGCACAAAGACGGTGACTAGAAATTGTTTTCATGGATGATTTGTACATCTGCTCTGGGATCAACACCCAGAATCCCGCCGGCAGCTCCTAGCTTCTTTCTAATGGAATTACTCAAATTGGTGGTGCAGATTGATCCACATAAAGTTGAAAAAGATGCATTTCTGAGTACCATGATTGATATTACATGATAGGCAAACTGGCCCGCCCTAATAGTTGAGTATTATTCTTTCCTACGGAAAGGATGATTGAGATCATCTGAATCTGATTTGCAGCAATATTCATCAAGCATCATTTTCTTTATTTTGGGGGCAAACTGGAATAGCTGATAAGCATCAAAATGTTCTTGGAGCAGTTTAGTCAACCAGATTTTAGAGTGGCAACTTAATCCGGGCCAAAAGATTAGGGAAAGATTGCACATTTGGAGTATCCTGCGAGCTTGATAGTAGATTGCATCAGCCGTTTATGATTAGCTGTATTAAGACGACAGCATCTCACATCGACAATCAGCCAAATATTTCTGTGGGTGCTTTACTGCATGGGATTCCTCTTGACTTCACAGTCTTTGGTACCTCAAGTACGCAGTAGGCAGCATGAGTCACAGGAGACTGATCAGGGTTAACCGTTGTGCATATATTGACTGGCAAACCAACACTAAACAGAACCAAAACCTCGAAGCCCTGCCTTATCACATAGGTTGGATTGTGAATTTAGTCTGAACACATAAGATAGTGGACCAACTAAAACCATTGATCCATGAATAAAAAAAACAACCATCATCCCTTATTGATTAAAAAAAAAAAAAAAAAAAGCCTATTTTTTTGTTGTGGGGGGGGGGGGAGAGAGAGAGAGAGAGAGAGAGAGAGAGAGAGAGAGAATCCGGAAAAGAATGCATGTAAGATAAACTATTAATGTTAAAAACAAACAAGGCATCGCTCACTCCTAAAACATAGAATTCGGATCAGAGATTAATCTTGCCGTCACAGATTCAGCAGCAGTAGTGTAATAGCATCTTTACTTGTCCACGTTTGGTTGCTCATCTTCATTCTTCTTTTGTTGTGCCTAGTAACCACAACAATTAAAAATGAGTTGAAAAAAAAAACATAAAATTTATACAGTAAACACATGTTGACTCTTGGTGACATGAAAACAAAAACAGGTATATTTAGTCACCCATGCAGATTTTATCGTGTAAAGTTCTATAAACTCACCTCATACTTCCCAAAGATGCCAGCATTTCTCGTACTGAAGGATCATTGGGGTCAGCTCCCAGAAGCTGTAAGAGAAATACTGTCAGGAAAATGGTAGCATATGCAGAACTGACTATTGTATAAGTTCATCGGCACAGGCTCAAGTAAACATACTGAAGAAGGGAGGGATAGATGACACAAAAGCCTAATCCTCCAACACCTTGCTTTCAGGAGACTGGGCCAATTTAGTCTTCACATTTTCCTGCAAGGACATTTCACGAGCTGCATGCAGCAAAATAAGGGGAATTGATCTGACTAGTTTAATAGTAAATAACTAAATTCATAACAGGTTCACTGTCAAGGTTCAAAATCTTAAAAAGTCAAATGCCAAATCAACTGGATCAAAAAAAGAAAACTAGCTTGACTAGTGTTCTTAGTCCTACACACCACCTTGCCATTTTGGTAAATATTAACGTCAACTTCACAGTTATTTAGGCCTGAGTTTAAGATGAAAACTACAACAGCAAGCAAGACCATTAATGCACCTCTTATTATTTGCAATCTCTTAATATTTGCAAGCATACAACCAGGAAAAAAGAAAAGAAAAAGAGAGTATTGCTTCATTTTTTGGGTGCAGCCAAGTGTCTTAGAATAGTATTTATATATAATTCTTAGAATGCAGCAATCCATGCAAGTCTCAGATATAAAAGGAATATAAAAAAGTTATGTGATAGACAGTGGAAAATCACTTTTATGTCTTCACAGTCAATTGCATGTGTGCATAATGTAGAGAGTGCTTTACCAAAACAAGGGGAGCAAACTTGGAGTATCAACCAAAGTCTTCAAAGAACCAGAGGATGATATGGGCAAGTTCATTTCAAACGATTGAGAAACACGAAATGATTCTCCACATGTGAAAGATGAAAGAAAGAAAGAACGAAACCTCAATACACCACCCTAAATAAATGCAATTAAAACAATGGAACTTACCTAAGGCCATCCCCTGATCATCAGTAATTGCCTCTGTCATCTCAGCATCACCCATGGAGTGCCCAGATCCAGAGATATTCAGACATTGCAAGAGCCTGCTCTAGCAAGGGATTCTCATCATCCTATCACCATGTCATTTGTCAAAGCTAAGTCATATTAAACTATCTTTGTATTACCTGATGATCACAAATAATGACATCCAAGCAAACAAGTCGATAGAACATGCATGTGTTCAGACGGAAGTTGAAAGTGATACCAACCATGCATCGATAACTTTTCTTGGTTCACACAGACACACACAAATGCCAAAGGCAGAAGTTGAAATGAAGACACTGACCATCTCATCAACAGTTTCCTTGTTTTCTTTAGGGAGTGTAATGTTAACACATTCTGTCATGGTTGCATATTCTGCACTGGATGATGGTTCCTCTCCCTTTTCTATTCTAGAAGCTTCTTCAGTAGCTCTTTTTGCAGCATCTTCTTGCCTTGCACGCTCTCCTCTTCTAAATAAACTCTAAGGGCAAGAGCTAGCTCAGGATCTAGACTGGGATCAACACCAAAATCAAAACTGGGAGCACCACCAGCTGCACCAAATCCACCTGTTCCTTCCCCATCTCTGGTGAAAACAGGTGTACTGCCATCTAAGTCATACGTGAAACACTGAGCTTTGTTCTTTGAGTAATATTACCCAAATTAAGAACAACACGTGTGCAAAGGAAGAACAGAATCAGAAATTTATACCCTCGTCCTTACAATTTGCTGAAAATTAAAAATTGGTGGAGTTATAAAGTCACACATTGGACTTGGCAACTGTGGGGCAGATTGTTCATTCTCCTACTACCCCTTTCCGCTCCAATTCTTTCTTCTTTGTTTCTTCCTTTCTGTTGATGCCATTGTTTCCAAAATGACTTTGCAAACTTTATTTATTTCGGTATGCATTGCCTTTGGCTTCTTAAAACATTTTCCTTTCCCAATATGTTTTTTTAATAATGTATTGTAATATTAAAATTTCAGTCCATAATTCTAGGTTATTCCAATCATGAGCTAAATACTAAAATGTGATGCAAAAAGTTAAACAAAACAAGATCACATCTAGAAAGCACATCAGAGAGGGCATTTGGATCAGGAGGAACGTGAACTATATGACTGCTGTCATTATTGTTAACAGCAGCAAGAAGGGCCCCCAACTTCTCGGGCTTCCCATCATCCTCTTCACCAAAGTCAATGATATCAAGAGCTACACTGTTCCTTTTCAATTTCTTTCCAATCATCTCCAACACTTTCTTGTCACATTTGAGGTGGACTGAATATGGGTCAGAAAGGAAAAGGTTAAATTCATAAATAAGAATGAGCAAACACTCAAAGCTCCACTATTTACCTTCTAGCAAAAATGATAATCCTCTATTGCTGATGCTTGTTTTGGCAATGCTTAAGAGCCAACTGAGCTACCAGCCCCCCCCCCCCAAACACCATTTCAGGACCTACACAAAAGAGAGTCAAAATTTATAAAAGATAGAATGATGATGCACTTCAATATGATAAAAGCAGCTGGAAGCCTTTCAATTGATTAATTTATCACCGCTTTTCGTTCACAATGTTCTGCAGAATCCAATATAACCAAGGTTTGCTCCAAAAGAAAAAAGAGGGGAAATAAACAAGTACCTTCCGATAGGTCATCAAGTATCCGACACTGCAAGAACAAAAACTTTTCCCCATCTAATCTATAATGTCTGAAACCAGAGTCATAATTTAAAACTGAGTGTTCCCTTGCAAGTATTAAACATAGTAGCAAGCTATTGAATATCTTTAGAAACTGAAATTTGAACAGTTTATTACCTTCTAATACCAAAGTACAGATCTTCCACGCTCAATTTTATGATCTAACTATGAATAACCAGCACACATCAAAATTCCATGCTTGAAATCGGCCTCACACTAAACCAATAATTAATCAGTTATGACAAACGTTTTTAAATGTAATTGTTCTTAATTTTGCATCAACAGTCAATCCCGATATTGTCCCATAATTTTTCATCACACAAGTTCTGCGATTATACGTCCCCAAAAAATTACTCAAAAAATATCCTAGTCCAGATGAAAAAGCCAATCACAGAGCATATAGAAACATCGACATGCACGCAAACAATACTAATTATTTATTACTCGCATTTAACGAGCCCAAAATCTAAGTTTTTTACTCGAACAGGCAAATCCCAGATAATGTCACGAACTTTCATCATGCTAAATCCCGTAACTAGGCCACAAAAAATCTCATTATATTACCAAACCCCAAACGAAGAAAACCAATCATAGACTCATAGAGGACGTAGGAATAGAATACCATACATGCAAGCCAAAATCTTGCCAAGATCAGAGGTGGGAGTGGCCAATACACGAACCCCTATGACCGCCATTGTCAAAATCCCCACTGTATTTTCCGGATTAGACTAATCTACCCCTTCCCATCAGCTTAAGTTTTTAACACAAAAGTGATTTCACCTGATAAATTTACGTGCGCGTGGGACGGGGGGTTTTGCACCACAGATGAGATTAACAGCATCGGGTTGGGCTTGGAAACGGGACGGAGAGTAATCGCCGTTCCGCATCCATTCTGAATTATCCATGTATATCATTGTCACCTGGTTTTCATCAAAAAAGAAATGTAAGACAAGTTTAACCATGGACAAACACATGATCAGACATAAACAATAATTTTCTCCGCATTTTCTTGTTTTTTTTTTTTTTTTTTTTTGTACTTGGGTTGAAGAAGAACGAGATGAAGGGATTTTCTCAAGGCTAACCTCAAGGACCTTCGCTGGCGAACTTGTGTGAGCAAGTGGAAAAGTAAAGAGAGTCAGGGAGATACAGTAGAGATCGCGTTGTTAACGACGATGCACGTGGACGGTACCTTCCGCCATCAAGGCAACTGTTCTCCTTTTATGGGGCACAAAAAGTCGCCTCAAGAAGTTTAAGATTGTCGTTTTAACTAGAATTGCAAAATGATTTCTTGAAGGCCACCTCTGTGTCCCAGCGATGCTTAATCCGACTTAATAAATCTCCAAACAATTTTTTTTTTTTTTTTTTAACTTCTTTAAGAACTATGGAGGCTTTCAATCAAGTATGGTTTATCATTTTGCTGACATATTACGCCGAAGAGCATATTTATTTACAGAAAATGATATAACTTTCAAACTTGTTAAGCTAATACCCTTGTCCCAAGAAGCTCTTGCCATGGATAATTCATCTTCTCGGAAGATTATTAGAACAAGAGTACAAATGTCTTATTCAGTCTCATTTTTAGATCTCATAGCCCCATGCTTATTAAACATGAAGCTTAGAGTGCTTGAGGATGGAACATATGTTCCATCGTTAAAGAATCTGGGTGAAATGCAAATGCCATTGCCCAGCTCGAACACCTGTTTAAATAGGCACACATCCATGGATTTCACTGTGCAAGTTGTTACCTGAAAAAAAATCCACCTCTTTATTGAAGAAATCTCAAAATTGTACAAGGTAACACTCGAGGGTATGGCACAATTTTGCCGACTGGCATGTTTAACTTAATTAATTACACAACAAATGACTGATCAAGCACGACAGGTAACCTAAATTCAAGGGGTCGTTTATACAACCAGAGTTGGGGCAAGAGATGGTCTATGGTTTCTACTAATGGGTAGTTGAACATAAACCTCGTGAACATCCCGTTTACAAACATCTCCGCTGTCCCTGTCCATGGCATAACAAACATACACGGTATCAATCACATTCTCCAGCACATGAACAAAGAAGCTCAGCACCACAATTAGCAGCACCCATGCCAGAGCAGCCACATAGTATGCTTCCGCCTCGAGATGGCTCACAGCCTTTAGTATAGCACAGACCTGCTTATGCACATCCATTAACCTCAAACATTAGAAGCAGAAAAGAGGGCAAAAAGTTAAAAACAAAAAAAGAAAAAAAAAAAAGAGGCTTCAAAGTTCAAACAAATGTTAAAGTGCAGTGAGTTACAAAGAATAACAAAGGGAAAAGAAACCATCCATGTTGGTCTAATGATAATTGAAGCATCTCAAATTACTAGGGTCAGATGTTGGCAACTCAACCTAGCCATATTTTGGTAAGGTAGAGTGGCAGTGTAACTGTTGTCTTTCTGATTATATTCTATGCATACTAGTTAAAAAGGTATGCTGATACAAAAACCCTCTACTTTGAAATCCAAGGTACAGTATAGGAAAATCACTAATCTCTACACCAACAGTAGCCAGCAACCACCCCTCCCCCAGGTGCGGCGTGGTTTAATTCCATTTTTGTCAGTCTCTTGTCTTTTTTATGGGCCAGACACACACATACACCAAAAGAGAAGGTTACAGTTGAAATGATTATTGTCATCAAAGTGCTAAGGAGACATATGAGTAAAAGAACTGGAGATATATGCAGGGTCACCTGGCCTGTTAAGATGCAACATGTGCAAAACAGAGATAGCTTCCTCATATTACCGAGATCCAGTTATAAAATACTACTAATAATAAAAAGATAGAAGATCCACTTGAACCAGCAATTAATGGCAAGAGAAAAGATTAGGGAGTTTGTAAGACTACGTACCACAATTGCATATATTGCTGAGAGGACAAAAACAATTCCAGCCAATAGACGGGTGGAGATGGTCTCCACAAATACAGCCGACAGAAGATTCCGTTTTAGAAGCTCATATGTCATTCTCGCAGATGTGCAGTAAGTTTCACCAGTTATTGCCACGAAATTGATAGTAAACTTGTTAAGAAAATCAACTGCTGACAGGAAAACATTGGCACAGCAACGTAGTATAAGGTTCACTATCCCTGGAACGTCTTCTTGTCTTGCAGTATCAACAGTAGCACGCACCACACGCACAACACCAATAAGTAGACCAGATAAACATATTGTGCCCGAGGAGGGGCCGAATGCATTTCTGCAAATGTTTGCAACAAAAATATGAGAAAGGAAACCATATCACAGTCACTGTTGAGATTTCTCTGATTTGAAAAGCATTCATCAAGGTCTGGTTAATTCTTTCTCCTTCACTTTTTTTATTTTTTTGGCATCCTTTCTTAACTTTTCCTTGCACTAGCAGACCTGGAAACGTGCTAAAAGATTTGGTCATACAACTAGAAATGAGGGGAAAAAACAAACGACATGAGAAGCAATGCCTGTTTTCAAAAAGTGATTACATAAACTTATTACCATATATGCAAGCATTTGATTGACCACATGATAAACGAAACGATTAATAAGTGGAGATTGATTGAGTGATTGAACTAGAAGTGCATAGTTAAGACCAAAAAACCGCTGACTTAATCTGTAATAGACATAATGAAATTCCAAAATTATTTTTCTGACAAGTAATGAAATTCCAAAATTCTACATCTCAAAGGCCCGAGCTGGACATCTTAAAAATTAAAAGAATTAGGAAGATATGTCTTCTATGAGGAAATGATCTCCATATGAAACTTGTTCCAAGCTCATCCATTTTTTAGATAACCACCACGCAGTATTTGTGTTTAGTGACACCATATTCTGAACTTCATCCCAATCTCCAACAACTAATCTTCTAATTTCATTCCCCCCTCAGGTACAATACAAATCTATAGACATAACCACACAATATCTCAGCGTATAGAAATGCAGTCACACCACAATAGACTAATTATAAGAAAAGAAATATTTCGGCCAAACAGAGAAAGATATAACAATGGAATTTCACCTCAAAGAACTTCTTATTCTTCGCCTAGGTGTCTCATCCTCCTTGGAGAAATACCACTGTGAAACAGTCCCACTAATCACATAAACCTGCACTTCCACCATGACCGCCGCGGACCAGAACATCGCAAGTATCGCAAGCGCATAGTACGCGGGCACCCACCCATCTTGCTTCCATACACAAGTGTACTCTCCACTGGTTTCCCTCGGCACAATCTTCCCATTCTGCCTCGCAAACACCAAGAACACCACAATCGGCACGTAATAGACCACTAACCCGAGTGTCAAGCACGGTAGGACCCAAAACAAGCCCAAATTACTCCACAGCGCGTCCGAGGCAACCCCAATTATGCTCACGGTAAGCTCGATTCGGTGCCAGTGGACCACGAAGATCCAGGCAATCACGCCTATGACCAGGAAGACGAAAACAAGGGCCAGAATCCGATAGGCCAAAGGGAACGCGTCACTGCAAGAGGAGCTAACGGTGCAGGCGACGAACCAGTAGACGTTTAAGAAGATGGGGATGACAATAAGGAAAGGAAGAGACGCGTAGACGATTTGTTTGGTGTAACGTTTGAGTAACAGAAGCAAAAGCAAGCAAATGGGTATGCTCAAAATGAAGGTAACCACGAGGGTCCATATCAAACTTTCCAATATACTGGAAGACAAAAATGAATAGAAGCGAACCCAATTGGCGTGTGTATCTGAGAGTGAGCTTTCGATACAAGAGGTGGAGTTGGAATCGTAAGAGAAGGAGGAGAGGTCGGAGTAGTAGGTGTTGCTGTGGAAGATGGAGAAGATGCCGAAGGCAAAGGTGGAGAGGACGAAGAGGAGAAAGAGGAGGAGGAAAGGGAGGTCCTTGAAGGGCCTGGGCCCGTAGTTGTAGGAGATCTGAAGGAACTGTGTCGGGTCCGGCTCCGGTTCTATTGGTTTGTCGTCGAGTGGAGGAGGAGGAGGAGAAGAAGGAAAGGGGTGTTTGGAGAGGAGAGGCTGGGTGGGAGAGGAGGAAGAATCGCAGAGGGGTATGGGTTTGTCGGGTTCCTCTACGCTACCCATTACACACACAGATGATTATAGGAAGCAACACTGCTCTGTGTTTGACCTATATATGCAGGTGAGCAGGAAGGGAAGATGAAAGCTTAGTTGGGTTTGGCGCTTGGTGCGTGCAACTGTACAGCATCGCAACTATGATTTCTGGATCAGACCAAAAAGCTCTAAGGCTGTGTTGATTTGGGGATTTTATGTGTATGAAAATCATGGTGTGGGTCTCAAAAGCCTATCCAACATTCGAAAGTTCATTCTCAGATTGATAGCGTGTCAAACAAAATATATATGCAAATCTGAATGATTCAAAAGGCTGCACCAAAAACAAAGTTATTAAGAAGAGGGTTCTTTTTATCAATAATAATCACTGTTTTAGCAGTTTTGATGTGAGCTTTAGATCCAAAGGGAATCTGAGTTGCGATGTTGGGGCATCAATAGCCGAGCAGCACCAATTTGATTGCTTAATTGTACCGTGAAGCCCAATAACAAAGGCTGTGTGCATAATGAGCCTTAAACAAAAGGGCAAGTCAAAATCCCAACTCAGACGCACATTCTAACCTCATCATGACAGCTTTTTCTAAAAAACAACCAATGGTATGAACATGCAGATTGCGGTGGGGGCTTTTTGAATCACACATAATTATGTTTTGGTTTGGTCGGTCGTCTTATACGAATGATAATTGTACAATCAACCTCCATTGTTTTTTTTGATAATGATAGGATCTGTTAGCTCTCTGCAACAGTTCCAGGCTGTACTCGTAGGAATGTGTGAAGGCCCGTGTCAGCAGAAGGAATAGTGGGCTAGCTACACCTTAGGATCCAATGTTAAGCTATTTCTTTATCTTATAGCCAATTTAAGAAGAGGAGAGAATATTTCTTTGGACATTTGAAAGTCAAGCCAGATTAGATCATATCATGACTTTGCATCGCAAAATAGAAAGTATCAGGCCCCAATTACCCAACTTAATCACGTTAATTGCGTTTCTATGAATTTGGATAATCTTCATATACCTATTAAACAATTCACGATTGTAAATATATTTTCTCATACATTCATGATGGATAATCGTCTGGAATAGAAACTAAGAAGGGAATTACATGAATATGGTAATACTGGAAGAACTGGGTCGGATTGGGTGATGGGTTATCCTAGAAAGATATGGATTTGTTGGATTGTGGTACCCATTATACACGCATGAGGAAAAAAAATATATTCACGATTATTCAGAGTCAACCCTCATCTTTGATCATTTCTTCCATATAAAGTAGAGTTGTCAAGGTTCAATGATCCAATGATATTGCTAAAAAACTTGCACATAAATTGAGCAGATATAGCTCTACAAAATGTGGCCAGAGGGGAGGGAGAACGGCATTATATTGCTAAAAAACTAAAACTTGTATATAAAATGATTATGCTCTCCAACTTGTTAAAAAAAGGGCTTTTTCTCAGGTTCATTCTGTATTACCTACTATCATCAAGGGATCATCTTTATATCTAATCCGTAGTGGTATTTTACAAATTGTATTCCTTGAAAGCCTGAGACCTTACACAGTTCTTGGAGAGGAAACCTGCCCTTTTGTTCAAAAGCACTCATGGATGCCACCAAGGGATAAGATTCTCACCATGATGTTTGTTGTGAGATTGTAATACGATTCTTTCTTCTCTTTTCTATGTTTTTTTACTCCTCTTCAAATATTCTTTTCAATAATGACCGATGATAACAATTCAATCCCAATATTAATCTTCCATCCAAAGTTCCCATATTCCTTTACAATAGCACCAGGACAAGCTTTGGTTGTAAGCTTGTGAAAGTTTTGAGTTAGGCTTTTGTCTTGTTTATCTTTTGTAGGCCTGAAGATGTTGCGACTGTAGATGTGAATGCTGCCAAAGATCTTCTGGGTTCAGGTCACAGTTATTTAGATGTGAGGAGGGATTATCATCATCATTTTGACATCATAAGATGCAAAAATGGCATACAATGTTTGACAGGGATTTATGATAATAACGTGTCGAAGCATATTAATATAATTCTGACAGGACAGTGGAAGAGTTCAACAAGAGCCACATCGAAAAGGCACTGAATGTCCCTTACATGTTCATCACCCAACAAGGTAATACTGAATTTTGTTCATCACAGTATTCATACTGTCCAGTACTTTCATATGCAGATCAAAAATATCGCCTCGACCTTAAAACAGCATAGAAAGGCTACTTGACAAAATTTCCTAAACTTTAGCAGCTGGGCAAAATCATTGCCCATGTTAACAAGAGTTGCCAAATACAATATTTTCCAAGTGGACATAAGGCTATCGGATCTGGTAGGACCGGGCAAATTTCATGGACATGTTACAAGGGGAATAGAATATGAATGATATATGTGAACCAAATTTGCAAACTTGAAACAGAAAAGCTGTCTTTTGTTCCTGAAGAGAGGGGACTTAACTTTCCTCATCCCACTTGCTCTTGGGTATCTCTCCAGACTCAGCAATTACAACCTTCTTTCTAGGCTTCCCACTGTAGGTTCCTGCCCCACCTTCAATTGCAAACACAATGTCCATGCCTTGAATAACCTTGCCAAAGACAACATGTTCCCCATCCAACCTGGATGCACATGTATAAAAGCACACATTATATGCATGAATCTGCTTTGGGCATGATATGCATTATCAGCCACAGATCCAGTGAGGAAAAAGATCTTTTAGATCTCTTTCCTTTTTTTTAACTTCCCTGTTTGTTGCAACTCCCTAATATCTCTAAGATCTTAAGCTTTTTTTACTATTCCTCTCTAGATCGTATATATCTTATTTATATTATATAATATATTATATAAGTTGTTTTGCTGGAGTTGATATATTAAGAAGATTGTCTATCTAATATGAAGACTCACTTTTGGCAACCACAGCTGCCCCCAGTTTCATCAAACAACAAAACCCGCAGAAAGAATTAGATCTAGATGGTAATATAATTAATCCAGAAAAAACAAAGTGAGTTTTGGATGGTCCTAGAAAATATATATGCATGACTATCAGAAAGGATTTAAAAAAAGCTGTTTCTGTAGCCAAAAACAGTTTAGGATTTTTATACATTTTTCTTAATATTCAAGACTGCAAAACCTAGATAATAGCTTACCAGCTGGTTTTAACAGTAGTGATAAAAAATTGAGCGCCATTTGAATTAGGCCCGGAATTTACCATGGAAACAACGCCTACAACAATAAACATCATTTCAGAGAAAGGATAGTAAGAACAAACCAGCCACAAGTCATACATAAACTATTACACAGCCCAACCACTAAAAGGTTTTGAAGTTAAAAACCTGCATGTGAATGTTTTATCTTGAAATTCTCATCTGCAAAGGTGACACCATATATAGATTCATACCCCCTACCATCACCATAAATGATATCCCCACCTTGAATCATGAACCCAGAGACTATACGATGAAATGGTGTTCCTTTGTAGTAGAGCTTCTTTCCACTGGCACCCTTACCTTTCTCCCCTACATTAAAGGTGAGCAAGTTAGTATAATCATAAACCAAGAATAACAGCAACCATCAGGTTAACTACCACATAACACAAGTAAGAATACCCCAAGTACCTGTGCACAAAGCCCTAAAGTTTTCTGCCAAAAGAAAAGGCAAGAAATCGAGTATTAGGCAATTCAATTAACATGTCATAGCATGAAAAGGGTAAAAACAAAAATACAATTTACGAATTGGCCACTAGTTGAGATGATTTAGGCAACTAAAATACAGGATGTACAAGATTAGACACAAGCTCGAGAACATACCAACAGTTTTTGGTACAACTTGGCCATATAATCCAATCACGATTCTACCTGTGATAATACATAAGTAGATTGGCAGTTGAACATATAAAAGGCAAAAGAAAGATAAGACATTGGCGTATAATATAATTTCCAACACTGTATAGTTTAGGGTTTAGACGAGAGATCTTTTCCATCTGATAGCTTATTGTCAGAACCTGGATTGGTCCAGCAGCGTAAAAAGTTATCATATTTCCAAGCAAACTGGTTTAGATTTTACTGATAAAAGTAGCAAGTCCCAGTTTTGAAAGAACTGAGATTGTAAATGACTTCAGTATGCCCAAATGAAGCTGTGCACTGATATCTGTTAGGAATATTGCACATACCTAAGTCTTCTGTGGTCTCCAGACCACCAAATAAGATAGACCATGTCCTTGGAAGAACCATTTAGAAAGACTCTTGAGAATCAATCATAAGCCATCAGTAGTTTGATTCAAACGCCAAATAAAGCACACATTATTGCCAATTGATCATTTGAAGACTCGAGGGGGAAAAAAAAGAAAAAGAAAAATTTGAGGAAAATTCATAAAAATGAAGAAAAAAAAAACAGATGAAGATTTTGTGGCACAGTATCATGGAAGACTCCAACAGAGTGTTTTCATTACCACAATCATATGTACACAAAATTGACGCAGGAGTTTAAGGAGGAGTGACGACTTGGGATAGAACTTTATTAACAACATAATGCTATTGCTCCTTTACTTTCAGTTATGATGAAATAAGAAAGAATGACGTATCCATCTGTGGATGTAGAATCAAGAGCAGCCAGGTCCTTGTTGCTACAGTTAAAATCACAGTTTTAATGTGAAAGCTGTACCTTGACGCTGTTTATCAATATTAACATCCAAGTAAACTCTGTGGGTAATTTCAGGCACCTCTTCTGCTTTCTCTTCAACCTACACATTAGAGGAAGCAATTTTATACATTTATTAATATTGCCATTAGACAACGATAATGGTACATAGTAGTCACTCAAGGAATCCACATATCAAAAGGTAACTAAAGGCATAATAAAATAATGTCAAAAGTGTAGCAAAAATAATTTTTCTTATGCTCGAGTAGACAGGTAAAGTCGCTACTCCTCATAGATGAGTTACCAGATGTGAAAAGTTTTTTTTTTCAAAAGTGACAGACTCCCGGGACCTCATCAGGAGGTAGTAGCTACAAAAATAGACCACGAAGTTACAATCTGGCCTTTTTTAACCGATCACCCTTAACCTCATCCCAGTCTGGTGTACACGGATAACACAAATCCATTTAACACTCTCTTTATAGAACAATATAAGACCAAATCTTTGAAAAGAAAGTAGGTCCAACGGTTCTGATGAAAACTATTATCCTACCAGAATCCTCATTGAATACCTCAGCAATGCATCTTCTCATGACACTAACCCAAACGAAATAGACGCTTCCTTGCCCTGATTTCAAGTTGTAATGCATTATGGCAATGCCACAGAAACAATTCTTCCATCCGTACATTTTTGTAAATTGTCATGCTAAAACTTGGCTCGTTAGGATAGTGATATGAGATGAGATAGTTTTAGATGAGTTGAATAAAATATTTTTAGAATATTAATTTTTAATATTATTATTGTTTTAGGATTTGAAAAAGTTGAATTGTTTATTATATTTTGTGTGAGAATTTGAGAATGTTGTAATGATGAGATCATATGAGATGAAATCATCTCTGTATCCAAACAAGGCTAATAATTCTTAGCAATTACCCCATACTTACCCTCAATCTTTCGTGATTCAAGTATATTATGTGAAATCATCATTTATCTCAAAAATTTAAACTGATGGGAAGAGGTAGATTTTATTATTTATATTATATTCTTAACACTCCCCTCACGTGTGGGTATTCTCTTCCTCAATAGGTAGGCCCAACACATGAAATATTTAATTAAATAGATAGAATATAGAGTCAGGATTTGAACTCAAGATCTCTGTTCTAATATAATGTGAATCACCATTTATCTTAAACCGATTGAAAAGGTCAATTTTATTATTTGTATTATATTCTTAACATATTCTACCCATTTTTACCAAATCTAAGTCTTGAAATTCTCTACCCCACATATTCTAACCAAAACGCCTTCGCATTATTTTCGACTTTCGAGTATATTGAAATGTTAAATGAAAAATGCAATCACATATGAGATTGCAACACTTAAAAAGTTTGGATGCCTCCAACTCCTCCCCAAACCCATAACGGAAACCACTTCATCCATACATTCAGGTAACATAAACCACAACCAAACAACAACCCATCATGACAAATCCAATCCCAGGTCAATTTCGCAGCAGATACAGCTCAATACTCAATCCCACTCCCACAATCAGATCTACACAGACGAAACGTGATGAGTTGGTAAGCAAACAAGAACAAGCGTACCTGCTTGGTCTTGGTCTTGGTCTTGGTCTTCGAGAACGCAAAGATGAGGAAAACAAAGAGGACCAGGTAGAGGAGGAGGCACCGTGGCTGGACCAAAACGGATATCGTTCGACGCATCGTTTTGGCACTCCCTTTATCCTTCTCTCAGTGTGTCTCGGATCAGCGACTATATCCACTGGTTTCGTGGTCCTCCATGTAGATAACTCAGACACCACTGACCACTCTCTCTCTCTACAAGGACCAAAATGCACCACTGTCACTGTCAGTGACCTTACTCTCAGAGTAATACTGCAAAATGCTTTGGGATTCCGGCCCATTTTATGTAGAGGACACCTTTTTTTTCCAGATTAATTTTATATAATCAGACCATAATAATCAGATAAAATTGTGTAATGCTACATTCGAAATATCGTATAGTTTTTTTTTTTTTAATTATTATTAAAAAATTAATTATTTTTTTTATGTAAATTTTATATTTATTATTTTTTTTAAAGTGATTATACGCCGCTTATACACTCACAATTATAATTATCATTTTTCATAAATTTATTATATCATATAAAATTATATTAATTTGTAAGTTTATGGTAAATAATTTTTTTTAACAAATATAATTCTTAGTCATACTGATTTTTTTTTTTTTTGAAAAATTTCATATATAATTAATCATGTCCATACGTTTTTATGGCAACCAATTCTTATGATTTATCGAGTACCATGGTAACTTTATTTCTGTAAATATTTACTTTTTAAATAAAATGTTTGGTTTTTTCACATAAGTATATTTTCGCAAACACAGCATTTGTCATCTTCATCTTTGATGTATATAACATGTTTTGGTAACTAATAAATGATTATGAGAGTCGTTTATGAGGAGTCCGCGAGAGAGGCCCAAGTAGACAAACAGATGGGCCCATCCGGAATGAGATATTAAAGTAGGCTTGAAACCTTGAAATTGTCAATCCAAAGCCTGGCCCAAGAAAAACAGTTTCAAAACGGGGAAAAAAGGTGGGCAAAACAAATGAATTTTTGTATGTAGATAAAAGTAAATGATTTTTCTAGAAAAATTAAAATTTAAATAAAATATTATTAAAATATATTTTTTTAATATTATTTTTTGTTTTAGAAATTGAAAAAGTTGATTTTTTTATTTTATTTTGTGTAAAAATTTTAAAAATTTGTAATAATTAGATGAGATGAAATGAGTTAGAGAAAAATTATAAAAACAAACTAGCCTAAAAATGAGTCGTCGTTGGATGCTTAATTGGCCGGGTCTTTCAGATTTGATCATCAATACCATAATTTTAATTAAAACCAATCAAACTTGCCAAATCCATTAATTATCATATTGCTGATAAATATTATTGAGCTGAGTGTTCGTCTCTTTTGAAATAATTAAATTTTTTTAATTTTTGGAGGATTAAAAGGATATTGGAGGAATTAGATGAGATGATAAATCTGTTAATAATAGTAAAATAATTTGAGTTAAGATCATGTTTTATTGGATTTTGAAAAATGAATAGAAAAAATAAGTTGAATAAACATATTATAAAATTAAAATCTTGTTATAATATTATTTTTGTTTTGAAATTGTAAAAATTGTATTATTTTTTGTATTTTATTTAAATATTTGATAAAGTTGTAACTATTAAGTAATAATTAGATCAAAAAATTAAATATTTAAAAAATATTTAAAAAAAATTATAAAAAATTTTGAGAAGGGATAAGATATATTTCCCAAACGACCACAAAATTTCATTCACGAAACGATAAAATAGAAGTAACACGACATTTATTAGAAGACTGATCCAACAAGCTGCTAATAATAAAATGAATAAAACTACTTTGCCTTCCACTTTGACCATTTCATTTGACTGCTGGTTAATTTTTTTTTTATTTAATAATTAAGGAAATGATTTTAAATATATTAATATATTTTTTTATTTTTTAAAAAAATTAAAATATATTAAAAAAATATTTAAAAAAACAAGCGCGGTAAAAAAATGGATAGTGCTACTGGGCAGAGCCCCAGTCATGCAGTGTATTTTTAAATTTTTTTTTTCTCTTTTGTATTTTTTTCTTTTCTACTTATAAAATCATTTTTTGCCCAAATAAATTACGGCCACAAGCTGTTTATTGATCTGGTAAAAAAATATCTTTATTATCTCTATATATGCTGTAACCAACCGGATTTTTCGATAAATGTTTTTAAAAAAGTATTAATAAAATCCTTCCAACAGTAAAAGACTCGATAAATTACATGCTTAATTAGCATGAACCTATGTAGGCTGTAGCTAGCTACCAATTTATAATGACAAGAGTACTACTTCTTTCATTTATGAAATATATATTGTTTTTTGATTAATAGCAATATCTCAATCAAGATTATATATATTATTACTACTATATATATATATTAAAGATCAGATTGGGAATTGCCTAGAAGATCAATACCAGCTAGCTATAGGGTAGGTTTAGGGAAATTAAGGTATGGTTGTACTGTCGCATTTTGGCATATTCGTGGAAGAAGAAATTAAATTGATCCTTATAATATCATCATGATGTTATGGACTGGCCTGTGGTAGCTAGGCAGGAATCTATATAACTCTCATAAATTGGCACACATGGTTGCAGGCCAGCTAGGCCTAGTTATCTGTAGGCCATGTGGGAGATCACTCATCAAGAGCCAAGAGGAATCAAGATCAAAGCAAGGCGCCTGATCACTTGAACATGTTTATCCGAATTTGTTTATTCTTTTTGGAAGCTATACAACCAAGGAAATTAATGAATATTTCATACCAAACACTTGGGTACGTACGTACGTACTGCAACTTGTGTCACACCGGCCATTATCCATGATGAATCCCCCATGCAACACGTTTCGAGTAGTAGTACTGCATCTAATATATATAATTTGCACACCAGTTTTTATTTTAGGAGAAATCATGTATTAATGATACAATGACACGATGGCCCCATATATATATATATGCAAATGGATCAAGCAATATCGATCATGCAACGTCAGGAAGTTGACAAATATATAGTAGGGTCATGCGGCATGCATACCTGCATGCAACCTAGACCAGTCATGCTCCATACTGCACCCAGAAGAAGAAATATCTGCAAAAGAACAAGAAATTGTATTATAGATATTGTCGCATACAACATTGGAAACGTACGCGTCTGCTTTTAATTATTTGATCTGTTTCAACCTAATCTTTGTGGTCCCTGGGAATTGATCGACACATGAATTGCATTTCTGATCAGACTAGCATGCAAATCTTAGACAGATTGAATAATCTTTGGTCACCAATTATTTTGTTTTGGTCTTCATTAATACATCAATTCTAACGGTGCATGCATTGAATTACAAAACCACGCGGAACGTGTGTTGAGACCAAAGTAGAAGTCGCATTTGGGATCCATGCATGGACGGCTGGAAAAACGTCGAACATGATAGACTTAAATCGATTAAACTAATTGTGCAGCACTAGCTAGCATGTACATGACTAATTCGAACCGCCCACAAGAAAATGGTAGCCGTTGTCAATCAGTCAACAATTTTCAGGATTGGATGTTCAATATCATATATTCATGCCTTTGACGATTTGTATATATATATATATATTGCTGCCCTACACAAAGAAGCCATTAGTGCTGATTTCATGACGGTAGGGCCACCTTAATTAAGTTTGAAAAAACGATGCAATTTGGGCTACGATCGAAGAAGACGTACAGGTACCTGCAGCCTGCAGGACTAGATGCAGATCGATCGATCATTACAGCGTAGCTAGCTGTCATAACTTGTACCCAACAGGTAAAAGAAAATTTGTTTATTTTTTTTTCAAATATTTTTTAAATTTATTAAATATTTAAAAAAATCAGGAATTCATTTTAAAATTCTTACTTAACAATTAAGTAAAAAATAAAAAAATTCAATCGGTGTGGAAAAAGCATTTCCCTTTTTTTATTTTTTTATTTTTTTATTTTTATGAAAGGCATGCGAGCAAATTACCTTTTCCTTTTCCTTTTTAAAGAACGATTCCGCTTAATTACCTTATCCTTTGTTTTGTTTTGATAACCCAATTGGTCCCCTGCAAGATTGATAACTACGTGTGCTTTTCAGATAAGATCGTGGCATGTGATTTCCTATCGCTGGCCCATAGCTTTTTGTCGTATGTTTGATACGACAGGCTGTATGGTACTGACCGTGACTACCACGCATCAACATTGTACGGCTCTTATTGCAATTGTCCTTACCACTTGAAGAGCCATTTTCCTCTCCCTTGATGGGATCCAAATGTGCTTGTCTCTACTTAACCACTCTTAACTCATCTCAATTCATTATTACAATTTTTTTAAATTTTAATATAAAATATAATAAATAATTCAACTTTCAAATTCTAAAATAATAATAATATTAAAAAATAATATTCTAATAATATTTTATCATCTCAACTCAACTCATTGCACCCTCAGATCGAAATCTTCTACCGAAAGGCAAATGTCTTTTTTTTTACTTTTTTTTTCAATCATTTTTTTAAACACTTTAAATATTTTTTAAAAATATAAAAAATTCATAAATTCATTTAAAAATATTCCTTAATCACTAAGTAAAAATAATAAATAAATAAATAAAATACAATTCCAGTATAAATTTTTGATAAAAAATTTATGTGGAAATAGTATTTTCCTTATTTAATTAAGACAAAAAGACAAGCGGATAAATTTTATAAAATTAAATATACAGAATTTTTGTTTTTATAGTTTATTATATTTATTTTATGATAAAAATAATTTTAAATTTATCGTATCATGTCAAGTTTTAAATTTAAGGTACATGTCAAGTTAATTTATTTTATAGACTTTTGTATAACACATTTATCACTAAACTATCTATCTTTAAATAATAATAGTTGTTGTATGCTTTGTATGTATCAAGTGATATTGATTAATTCATTGTCTATAGCTAGTTAAATATTATTTTATTAAGATTTAATATGCAAACAAAATATTTTTAATGATATATATAACACTCTATAATAGCATAAGACTATATTTTTTTCTCTAATACAACTTTATTACGTTAGAAAAAAAAAACAACGATAGATTGCATCAATAATAACACTCGTGTAACATAATTAATGTGGTATACAAATAATTAACGCGGCTAACAAATAACACTTTATATAGATATATAGAATAATTATACTTATCATCTCCACACATCTCAACTATTTTATTTTTTTTTTTCATTTCTCTTATAACAAATATGTGGTATATGGATGATAAGTAGAACAACTCAATTAGTTTAACAGTAATAAAATAAATTAATAAAAATAATTTTAAAATATATAAAATGTGTGGTGTGGAAAGATGAGTAGCATTCTCTCCCTTTTCTCTCTACACAGCCACCCCTCAAAAAACTCAGGCAAGAGGAGGGGGGTTGGAGTTTTGGCTCCTCCCTCCATCCTCCCTTCCTCTCTCATCCCTCCTCTCTCTTCTCTCTATTTTTTTTTTAATGGTTTTGTTTGCTTTTTTCGTTCATAGTAGGGCGAAATGCAAATCTATTATTCTCAGAACCCAAGCGACCACCACGCACCCCACCGCAAGATTTCCAAAGCGCCGATCCTTCAGATGGACGAAGAATTTCATCGAACGAAGTGGCGCGTGAGCCACATGCGCAGTCCAAAGTGCGTGCGTGACATCCACGCACCACCGCAAATGGAACTCTGTTGCCGCCACACACAGCTTTTCTGGAACCAGGACCATCAGTTTCTTTAGACCTGACATTCCATCGTACTTCTAGGGTGGCGCGTCCCTGTCTCGCTATTTTCTCATATATATTTTACGTTTGATGTTATTTTCTTTGTTTTAGGTTAAAATAATAATAAATAAAAAAACACACATAGTCTCTTGGATTTTTTTCCATAGAATATGTCATCTACTCCGTCTTAGACATAATGTGTGGTTGTTTAATTCTGTCTTAGGACAGAATGTGAGGTTTGTTAAATTTGTCTTAGGACAGAGTGCTATCTCTCAGACGGTTTGTCTGTAGATAGTTACATCAATGGACTAGACCATGTCAGTCACAAAGAAATTTGTGTATTGAGAAGTTTTAAAAACAGTAGTTAGCTCGTATTCTATATGTCTCAAGTCAAAGTTATAATGTCCCATTATGAATGAATGAAGTTTGTTCTACCTTAAAAAAAAATAATATTGTGCCACTCACGTAACACTATTATCAATTTATCATGACAAACACACACACATATATTGGGCGTTCTTGTTTAATTCTTAATCTTTTGATTTCAAATATAGATGCATGTATTAATAGCGTTACCTAGGTGCTACGCTATTGATGCGATAAGTACTAAGTAGCTATTTATAATTAGATAATTTAGATCGATGACACTTGTAACGATGTCAGCATGACATGACTCGCATAACACCATTGATGTGGTGGCAAATATGAATTGGTCATAAAAAAGATCAAATTTAAAAATCAATCCATGATTATTACACTAATGATGTTATAAAAATACCAATAGCTTTAATTCTCATAATTAACTCGAATATTGATAAACGATAGTGATATTATTTTATCGTCCGTTTTGATTTTTTTTTTCCACACTGAGTAGATGGGATCAAAAGTAAAGTCGGTATGAATATACCATTTTGTAAAGGATAAAAGTAAAACAAAACACAATTACAAAATATAATTAGAAAAAAAAATGAATATTGTGGCGTGTTTTACTCATTATTTTATTGCAACATGATTATCCATAATTTTTAGTTAATTTTCGATGTAAACATTCTTTAATTTAAATGTTTCAGAAAAAAGTTACTATTTTTTATTTTTATTGTTCAAGTCGGGTAATGGACGGGTATGAACTTGGATGCCGTTAAGGTAAGTTACCGTTAATAACTTGAATGAAATGCAATCTAACCACCATGAAACGTGCCGTCATTGTTCACGTGCAAGGGAGGATAGCGCTTGACAAATGGCACCAAATGAGCAGCTACTTTAAAGAGCTGCCTTGTCTGCTACAGCACGCGGAAATGCCTCTTCTCTACTTTATTGCACTTTTGGTTTTCTGTGTGCTTCCCACACTTTTCAGTTTTCAGCGGAAAAACTTTTCTCCGAAATTGTGAACATTTCAGGGAGAATATTTTGTGTGTATATATATTTTGGGTAAGACATTCGGCTATTTTTTTTTTCCTTTTTGTTTAATATGGAATTTCAGAATAAATCATTCTTGCATAATTTTTTAAAAAAATTAATCAACCACCAAAGTAATTATATAATTTAATTAAAAGTAAATTTAATTTTATAAAAATACCTTATATTTTAATATAAAATTATAAAAAAATTATAAATTTAATATTATCCTTGTAATTTGTAATATGTATATCACACTTAAATACTAAGAAAATGAACCTCTTTCTTTTGACACTGTTTTTGAAATTCAAAGAGCTAAACAATGTCAATTGTTGTAAAATTGAATCTATTTTTAATGAAATAACATGATTACGTTGGTTGATTGAATTTATTTTCTTATAAATTTTACAGAAAGATAATTTTCTAGGATTTTTAGTCTAGATTTAAATAGCAAAAAGAAAAAACAAAATAATTGAATAGTAAAATAATAGTAAAAAAATTGAAAGGGTATCATTACCCATATATTTTCCTACAAGCCCAAGCGTTTTAATTTCCGTTGATTTAATTTCTATCCAAATTCATTTGATTTACGCTATACATTCTATATCTTCAATTGAAGAAATGCACACCAAGATCAGAAGTCATAAGGCCTTAGGGCTGCAACCCGACCCAGCACAAATGGGTTTGTACCTGATCCGACCCGAACAGTCTCGTTTAAGGTGCCAAACCGACCCGACCCGACCTGAATAAAATAGAATTGGGTCGAACCTGCATGACCTGACCTTTACCCAAAAAAAAAAAAACTAACTTTCTGCAGATCGATTTATCTCAGATCTAAAGACAAATAGACAATATCAATCTCAATCTCAAATTCTTCTCAATCTCAAGAAAAAATCCCAAAAAACAAAAAAAATGAAAAGAGCAAAACTTTGCAGAAGAGTCGTTTGCAGAAACTCGATGTAGTCGTCGAATCGTCGATGGCTTCGCTGTGGTGAGAGTCATTCAAAATCTCGGATAGCAGCATTTCAGCCGTCTTTTCTTACACTACCGACATGAGAAAAATAAAAGAGAAAAAAAAAATTCTCAGGAAACAAACACAGAGAGAGAGAGAGGATAAATACGAGAACCCGAAAACTTCCCAGAGCTGTATCTCGCCAGCCTCATAGTTCCCTAAACATGGTTGTGTTGTAGGCTCAACAACGGCGTCAGAGACCTTCGGGGATGGGAAGATGAAGAAGGTGAGCATCATTCGATAAGAGTATTCCTCTATGATCTTTGAGATCAAAAGGGTACCCATACCAAATCCATGGTACCGGGCTACAAATCCATGAGAACAGTGCATTGCCCACCTTGGATCTAAAGGATCTCATGGAGAAAGCGAAACAGAGATAAAATAGAGCAGGAGAGGAGGATAACAAGGGCAAAGAGAGAGAGATGAATGAAAATGAATGATCCGTGGGTCAAGACTCTGGTGATTCAATTAGGTGAATCCATAGAGAGAGAGTATTATTGATGAGTGATGTTGATGGGGGTTTTCTGTTTTGTGCAGATTTTTCAAACTTTTTAAAGTTTAGGGTACAATTACTACATTTTCTTTAATTAAAGGGTTTTTTCCTGCAAATTTAGAAACGGTGTGGTTCTTTTCCTCGATGGTCGGTTTCGACCGATAATAAATATAATAAATCCAATATTTATTTTGATCCGATGAACCCGACTAAAGTCGGGTGGGCCTACGTCGGACCTTTCGGATTAATCGGGTGAAGTACTTTTTTGCATAGGCCTACAAGGCCTGATCTCCAAATGGAAAAATCAGGTTAGAACCCCTACTCCATATATCAAAAAATTGAAGGAATGCACAACATTGTTAGCTGCTAATCTATTTAAAATAGACAGAACATTATCATGGTCATAGTCACGTCCAACGTTTAGATATGGAGGTTGTATAAGATTGAAGCACCATGATCCCACAAGGTAAGGGTTGAGTATCCATGCAATTGTTCCAAAATATTCAAAATTTGAAAAGTAAAAAATATGTATGAAGCAAAATATAAGTAGATGACTTAATTGAGCGGTATACTATAGTTTTGAATTTTGTTCCGTTCTATTTTGACCGGGATTTTTCATCTTGATATAATACCTAGTAAAGTATATTTATTCATTCCGTTTCGTTCCAACATTTTAATCCATTTCGGCCATTATAGAACATGTTGGTTTAAGTGGCATGAGAAGCACACATGCTCATCGTATCAAAGTGCTAGTTCTTGGTCTTATAGAATCATAGATCATCTCAACCTAAGAATTTGGCAATACAACATATGTTGTTAAGAGGGGTGGAAGGGATACTTCCTCCCAGGATCGGGCCTGTTTTTGTAGGGTATTTGGGCCTTGAATCAAATGCATCTGGCCCAGCCCGATATTGCGAGGAGAAAACCCTAGCCCAAGTGACGCATTAGAGCCGTGCCATATTGAATGCACCGGCATGGAACACGAGCTAGGGATTCCCACAAAAGGTCCTGTTGCGGACAAGATATTGCCCCATCAAATGAGACAGTATGACAATCTAAGTAGACAAGATCCTGTCAAGGAGAATATAAATCACAGAAAGGTTAATCACTCTGGACACACTCTACTCTTGATTTTCTTCTCAATGCTTAAAACCTTATGATTTTGGCATCGGAGGTGTCACAGACACACCCGACCACCGCACTGTTCTCTTTTACATGCATTTGGAACTATTTGGGACTGATAGTTACAAAACACGCTTTAATAAGAGGGAAAAACACAAAAAAAACTCTACAACTTTCATATTTCATCTCAACTCATCACATCTTAGCTCACTATCCAAACGGTAGTAGTAAAAATTTATTTTTCAAGGGGAATAAAAGTTTTGTCTGAAACTGCTAATTTGAAAAAATGCATGACAAAATCTTATCTTATATTCATACAGTAGTGCCAGACCCGCTTAAAATGTGTCAATTTTTAATTTTTCTAAAAATATATGCAAACTGGCTGTAGGCAGTCATTAAATTACTCTTGGAACATAAACTGGATACACTTCTAAATTATTCCCATCGCCATCGCCATCGCCATCGCCATCTAAAAAAACTCCTAATTGGGTATGCTACATCTCGCATTATTTAATTTATTTGTAAACCAATTGAATCTGATTTTAGAAAAAAAAAATCAAATGAATTAATTAAATTGGGAATTATGGAACCGTATGGACCAAAAACTCAATTGCAAGAACTGCACAAATTATCGGTCTCGTAAAAAAATGCATTGACCCCAGGATACAACTGCGTTCGCATTATAAAAGTCGATACCGGAGGTGTCACTTTTTAGGATTCCAAATATTTTAAAATTCCCAAAAATTCGACCATAAATATCGTAATGTTGCCTCAGCTTCAAACCCAACCACACCCAACTTCTCTCTCCCCTCTCTCTCTCTCTCTCTCTCTGAGACTGGTAGCTGAATGGGCTTCTTCGAGCGCTCTTCCCCTGTTTCCTCAACCGCCCTCAAATGGCTAGGCTTTGTAGCTGCCGTCTGGGTCCAATGCATCTCCGGCAACAACTACACCTTTTCCAACTACTCCGATGCCCTCAAGTCCCTAATGAATCTCACCCAGGTTGAGCTCAACAATCTGTCGGTGGCCAAGGATGTGGGTAAGGCTTTTGGGCTTCTCGCCGGCCTTGCTTCCGATAAATTCCCCACCTGGTTAATTCTGGTTATTGGGGCCGTCGAAGGGCTTGTTGGATATGGTGCGCAGTGGCTTGTTGTCAGTGAGAAGATCACTCTTTCTTATTGGCAGGTAACATGTTAGAAGCAATAACCAAAATTGACTCTGTTTGCTTCTCGAGAAAACGTAGCGCTAGAAAAACACACCGAATCTCGAATGAATTTTCTCGAGCAGAGCATGGTACTGTAAGTGGTATTGCACAACTTGGAAACCACGGCTAGCAAAAAATATTATTATCTTTTGCTACCTCACATTTGCAAAAATTCACATTACATGATTACCATTTACCGGCCGATTAAATATTCACATATTTAATTATCTGTATTTTAGAAAATAAATGAACGAACATCAAATGCATTAAAAACACAACTGTGAATTTTGTTCTCTCATTATTTTCGCTTACGTTTCTCAGTAAAAAAACAAAACCAAAACCAAACAATATCAAGAAAAAACCGAGAAAATTGGAAAATCCATAAGGGCCTATATACACGGCAACACCCTAGTCAAAACTGATGCTGCTAATGTTTTTGTACGGCAACAGATGTGCATATTTCTGTGCATGGGAGGCAACAGCACGACGTGGATGAACACGGCGGTGTTAGTGACATGCATAAGGAACTTCCGCAAGAACCGGGGGCCAGTCTCGGGCATACTCAAGGGCTACGTGGGCCTCAGCACCGCCATATTCACCGACCTATGTGCCGCTCTTTTCTACGACGATGCCGCCTCCTTCCTGATCATGCTAGCCGTCGTCCCCTTAGGAGTCTGCGTCATCGCCGCCTTTTTCCTCCACGAATCCCCTCCCGTGGCCACATCCGCCGAAGAGCAAGAGGAGTCCCGTTACTTCTGGGTCTTCAACATCGTGGCCGTCGTCGTCGCGGTCTACCTCCTGGCCTACGACTTCATACCCAGCCCCAGCACGGTGTTCTCTCAGGTCTTCGTGGCCGTACTGTTGGTTCTCTTGGCCTCCCCGCTGGGAATCCCGGTTTACTATTTCTTCAAGAACCGGTCAGGACAGGGTACGGACATCGAGGGACAGGTTCGAGAACATCTGTTGGTAAAGGAGGAGAAGGAAGCGACTGAGAGTCAGGATAAGGTGGAGGAGGTGGCGAAGGAGGAGAAGACGATGCCGGTGATCGGAGAGGAGCACTTGGTTTTCGAGGCATTGAGGACCGCCGATTTCTGGGTAATGTTTATATCGTTTCTGTGTGGAGTGGGGACTGGCTTGGCGGTGATGAACAATATGGGACAGATTGGGTTGGCCCTCGGCTACACCGACGTGTCCATTTTCGTTTCGCTCACTAGCATTTGGGGGTTTTTCGGCCGAATCATTTCGGGTACCGTTTCGGAGCATTTCGTCAAGTAAGTACCAACCCTCCTAATCTCGTCTTATTACTTTTCTTTTATAGATTTATTGGATTGCTACGTCCACAAAAAAAATTATACAAAAATAATCTTATAAATTGATGTGGATTCATCTTATCCGTTATATTTATTTTATAAAAAAAGTAACTTTATAATCTCACAAATCATATTAAACTATATCAATTTATAAAATTACTTTTGTTAATCAATTTATAGTTAAAATATTTTTCTTTTTTCTTTTTTTTAATAAGACATGCCTGCCATAACAATAAAATATCGAGTAGGAGGAGGTCATACTCGATACATCATGTCTAAGATTTGTTACTTTTACCCCTACTGCTATCTGTAATTTTTTTAAAGTATTTGGTGGGGAGTGGTTTTATTAGAGCCAAATAAATGATTCTAGACTTATAGTTTGGGTTGTTGGGTTGCTCCTTTCAATTTTGGTTCCTAATAATATTTCTTGTTCTAAATTGAAGTGAGTAAATGTAAATCAAGACTTGTAAAATTTTAGGGATCACCATTCGGACAACGACAGACTTGAATGAGCTAGTCGTTACTTTGAAAAAATATTGGGAATAATAGTCAAGGGCATTTTATTTTATATAGTTGGTGGGTAACCGATTTGGATATATTCATCTTATTTAATTATTATAATTTTTTTAAAAATTTTATATAAAATATAATAAATTATTTTATTCAACTTTTTATTTTTATCTCAAATTATTGTCAAAATCTTTCCTCGGTTTTCCAATTTCATTTATGAACATGAAGACTTTAACAAGACTTTGTTTGTTTTCAGAAAACATCTCATCTCATCTAATCATTATAATTTTCATAACTTTTAATATAAAATAAAATAAACAATTTAACTTTTTCAAATTCTAAAACAAAAATAATTTTAAAAAATATATTCTAACAATATATTATTTAATTTTTTAATTTTAATTTCAACTCATCTACGAAAACAAACGAGCTTTTATTGCCTTGTCCTTTTCCGAAATGGTGTCCTTTAGGACTAAAGCAGTCCTTTTTCTGTAGCATTGACGACATCCGGATAAATAAATGTCTTCTCAAATTTTAGCTAAAAATTATATATTTTTTAAATTTTACTTATCTTTTTAAAACTTCTTACATGCACTTTATTCTATTAAAAAAATATAGTATATGATTGGAAAAATAATTTATTTTATGGAGTAAAATATAATATTTTTAAAATATTTCCTAAACCCTTCTCTTAAAATAGTCAACAGGATGGAGAGGGATTTTAGTCAAAAAAATAATTTCTTTTATTAAACTTTAGAGAATTTGATGGAATAGGCATCCGGATGTTGAAGGCTTAAAATTCAGTTTTTACATTCGGGAAACAAATACTTTTATGAAGAGAAGTTTAAGGAGTGTGACAATCTAAAGGGTCGTTCTTATATATAAGTTAATATAACACATTTAATGGAATATCTCATATTTGATTTTTCCATTAAATACTCTTTGGGCTTAGTGTTTTCGTTTCCGTGCCATTTGGATGGAATAAAGATATATATGATGCAATTTATTCTGCTGCAAATTTTTTCACGTCGGCAGACTTGACTTCTTATTTTCTACGTACAGACGTGCAAGTGGGTTAGCACCCCCTTGTTCGTTGGCTGGATCTAAAGCCCTAACTTCTGGACCGTGACCCACCTGTCCTTGGTCTTAACTGCATTGTATTACTGGTCAGGACCATCATTTTCACCTTGGGTTTTAATATCTTGGGGTGTCTTTGATCGTTATACGAAGTCTTCCCTACTTGCCTTAATAGTCTTGGACACCTTTTTCAAATTATAGAGTTGAATTTAATCTCATAATGGGTTTGGTCCATACATAATGAATTTAGTTTAACTTCTGAATATCGACTTTAAACAAACTTTTTCATGAACTTTCTAGTAATTTATCTCTTCCAATATTCTCTGTGTTTTGACGCCATTGTAATTTTTATTGATATCTTTCAAAATGTTATTCTTCTGTCTAGATTTTATCATATTCAATAACACATATTCTTGTACGTAGCATATTTATATTATGTGGTAGACATATAAATCTACTTAAAAGACATTAAGGAATAAGGCATATATAAAACTGCATAAAATGTGCTATATGATAACTTTAACATGAAGAATAATATTTATCTTTCTTAAAAGAACTCTTCCGTTAAACCCTCTTTTACGGGCGGAAATTAGCACACCATGTATATGTAATTCCAAACACCTTACACCTTAGTTATAAAAATTCAAAAATTTACGTGTATTCACGTACTTTTTACGCACTATATTAATCATCACTTTTTTTTAATATAAAATAACTATTTTGACTAATTACATCACTGGAATGCACAAAAAATACGCAAAAATAACTGTTATATGTTGCTTAACTCTTATAAATTTGAGCAGTGACTGTGAATAAACTTTTTCATGAACCTGTTTTGTCCGAATCCTTGCTTGCAGGAAAGCTGGTACACCAAGACCTCTTTGGAATGCAGCTTCTCAGATTGTAATGGCTGTTGGTTACGTTCTTATGGCCTTGGCTGTGCCTGGTTCCCTATACATTGGTTCCATCGTTGTTGGGATTTGCTATGGCGTCCGTCTGGCCATTACGGTCACGGTTGCGTCCGAACTATTTGGCCTAAAGTATTATGGTCTCATCTACAACATTCTAATCCTCAACCTTCCTCTTGGGTCCTTCCTCTTTTCCGGGCTTCTTGCCGGCATATTATACGACATGGAGGCTACTGCCACTACTGGAGGAGGCAATACCTGTGTTGGAGCACATTGTTACAGGCTAGTGTTTGTGGTGATGGCTGTTGCTTGCATTGTTGGGTTTGGTTTAGACATTTTGTTGTCAGTTCGGTGCAAGGCTGTTTATGCCAAGATTTGTGCCCGCAATAGGTCGAAGAAGTCCTTACCCAATTCCCGAAGACGATCTGTTAAGGATTGAATGGCAAGAATTTGGAAGATCGATAGGGCTTGTTTCTTCCCTACCTTTTTTTTTTGTTGAAAGGCAAGCAATATTTCGGTTTGTCATTCTTTTGAAGCAAGATTATATCCTATATAGAGTTTGGTATTGTGTCCCTTACATGTCTGTAATTTCATTTTGAGGTTCAGAATTAGAGTGTGGTAGGTCAACCATCGACCATTGAGAGCTCGGGCTCAATGGGTTGCTTTTGATACATTGGGCAGCGCAGAGCATGATCCATAGTAATGGGCTCTCATTTTGTAATAGCCTATAGTTGGGAGGATTTCTTACGATGTCGTATACGTGCAAGTGCAAAAGCTCCACGATGCTACTTACCAAGTGCCAGGGATTAATTGGGCCCTCGGGTGTTTCTTCGCAATCTTGAACTCTTAGATCGGTGAGCCTTTCTTCTTTCCGAGTATTTTGTCACTTTTTTATGGATTTTAATGAATATCCAAGAGTCTATTAGGAATAAGTCTATGAGAGTACTTACTGTTCTTTTAAACAATATTCTCCTTTATTTTTACAATTTCTCTTAATTCATCATATCTTATCATTACAATTTTTTTAAATTTTCATATAAAATAAAATAAACAATTCAACTTTTTAAATTCTAAAACAAAAATAATATTAAAAAATATATTTTAATAATAATTTATTCGACTTTTAATTTTATTCTCATCTCATTTCATCCGTAAAAACAAACATTTTTACACTGCCTAGAAATTTAAAATCTGAACCGGAAGAAATCTCATTTAATTTGAAATCTGTGACCGACAAACCTACAACACGAAGCAATAGAATCATAGATTTTGGGTTTTTTTTTTTTGGTCCAACCTTTGTTTGGGGAAGGATGTTGTCTAGCATAGTTCCAAAATGGTCCGTCCCTCCTACATTCCCGTATAATGCAGGCGTGAGAAGTTGAGTTATGAAAGGTCTCAGACACCTCGCCTGAGAATCTGAGACGCTGGCACAGGCCATGGAGGGCTATTCGTAATTTCGTATACTTGGAAGGAAACATGCTTTCATGAGCATCCTTGCTTGGAGGTAATTTGTCCATGCCAATTCTCAACATAATGTCCATAATGGCTGTCAGTACAATTATATGGCAAAATTGGTGCAGCTTTTAAACCCACATTGCTAATAATAAAGAAACAGATTGGTAGGACTGGACAGCTTAGGTCGTCCATCTTATAATTAGGCTGTATTTGGCATAAATACACCATCTGCGTGCGGATACCATTTATTATGTAAGTCCTGCGGAATCTGAAACCTGGGAACACTAACTTAGCACTTAGCTGTTCTCCAAATACCCATCAACGTAATGGGGACTGCAGAATTGGTAAAGATCGACAAAGCCAAAATAATGATGAAGAAGATCATACAGATACTATTCATTAAATAAAAAAGGAATATCCCAAACTCAAATGGAAGTGTTTCGTACGCAGTTGGGTTACAGCCTCAGGAAATGATAATATAGATAGCAAGCAGTATAGAGAATTAGGAAGGGAGGAGTCACTGAAAATGCTAATTGCCATACACACAAGACGAAGAGCTGAAGCTTCCCTATATATTGGCTCTTGATTATCATGTTCACAAGAAGCTCTCTCTCTCTCTCTCTCTCTCTCTCTCTCTCTCTCACACACACACATATATATATAACATGTGAGCCAGCAAGCACGGCACGAGGTTGATCAGAACCTGCCACTGTTCCCTTGTGAAACACGGAAACCCAACTCACCAATCCTCAAGTGGTACACTCTTCCTTTGCCTTTCTCTTGCAAATTGTAACCTCCGTTATTTAGGACAGTTACTTTAAGGTGTGGGAATGGATGAAACATATATTCCCATGAACAGAAACCTTAAACCACTCCATTCAAATCCATGAATGCTAATGCTGTCAGACCGCTTCAATTTCTAAGCAGAAACAGCACGATGGTTGCTCTTGCTTTTAGTCTCTGGGCTAGCTTCCTCGTATTAGGCCCTCTCTTGGTTGCTTCATATGGTTGGTCCTCTCTCACGACCCATCTTTTTTTATTGGTTGAAAATATTATATTTTTATTTTGGGTTCTCACTGAAATTCCCTTTCTACTGTACATGCAACAGATGGGCCTTTATACGATCACACTGCTTATACCGAGGTAGGTATAAATATTGAACAAGACAAATTCCCAGTAAAATATTCAGTTGCGTATTCGTTTGATACCCAACAAACAAACTCCTCAGTTTTAAGGTTGGGTTGGGTGTAGGAATTTGGTGGTGGTGGTTTTTCTTTTTGACGATGTTAATTACATGTTTCGTTGTTTGACAGTGTAAAAGCCAGCCAGAGAAGGCGCTTTACCAGGGAGGGATTCTCAAAAGTCATGCCGTAAACCGCATTGGCGTTTCTGCAAGTAACGCTAATTCGCAGTCTTTGATATTGAACGATCTTACCCAGGGCACCATTTACTCTTTCTCCAGTTGAGTTTTTCTTCCTCTCCATTTTCCTTGAGAGCATGATCTAGATACTTGCATTAGTTTGTGTTTGGACGTTTTATGGCAAATAGCTTCGTTGATGCCATTGTTTGGATGCGAAAAAGAGTAAGGAAAAACAAAAGTTCCGTTGCCGGGACTCGAACCCGGGTCTCTCAGGTGAGAGCCGAGTATCCTGACCAACTAGACTACAACGGATTCCTGAGATATGTCCTCTCCCGCAATTGTACATTACTATGTCCTCTTTTTGGTCTCTTTTTACTTTTATTATTTTTTCCCTTATCAAATATGTGATGTATGAATGATGAGTAGAAGAATTCTTTTAGGCTGTGTTTGGATGTTGAGCTGAACTCAGCTGAGTTGAGTTCTTTATGAATAGTAGTGAATTGAGTAGTGGAGGAAGTTATGTGAGGTCCATTTAAATTGAGTTTAAAGTATATTTGGATATTAAGATGAGTTTAGTCATTTTTATGGAAAATTGAAAAAAGTTGTGGATTTCATGTATAAAGATGTTTTAAGTTGAAAAATGTTATATATCCCACGTGTAAAATGGTTTTGAGTTGGGATGAGTTTAATAATTTAAGAGTTGAGTGTTTAGATATCAGATTCAACTTAAAATTAGACTGCGCTCAACTGAGTTTGATAACAAACGGAGCCTTAGTTTAGCAAAAATAAATAAAAATCAGATGTGGTGTGTTGCGTAGGATTAACTATTAGAAGATCTCAAATCGAAAAACTGATTGAAACAGTTTGATGCGGTTGGATTCCATGACTGATTTGATCGCTTTGGTTTATTTGAACAAATTTCTTTGTATATATGTCCGGTACGGATTTTCATGTTTTGTGGACACAATCAAAGAAAACCGAATTATCATATTTATTTTCCGAGCCTTCTGTCTCACAAAAATAAAAGAAGGAAAATCTTAAGAAAATAAGAAAATTTTATGTCTCACAAATATCATTTATGTCTCAATTCACACAATTTCATTAAACGGATGTCTTATATGTCAATATCGGTGCTCGATTTGGTACTCGAACTCGCTTGCAAGAAGACTTTTCCTTATTTTTAATCTTTTTTATATTATATATATTATTTACTCAATGTTATACATATTATAAAATTAAAAATTATAGCATGAAATCATTATTTATTATTTTCTTATATAAACTTACTCTTATACATCTATTAATATCAAGTTATTATTTACCCTTACATATATATTAAGTTTCATATTTATATTTATATATATTGCATAGTAATTAGTGACTTTTACATAGTATTCATCAAACTTATCATAAGTACTTATATGCATGTTTTAGGCTTTTGGCTCTTACTTATGGTGTTATATGCATGTTTTTTTAGGCATTGTTATATGCGTATATTAGACTAATTAATTTATTTTAGCTATTTATTTTGAGTCTTTATTTTATTTTATTATATGCATGATATTTTGAACTTTAAAATTCATATTTGGGCTAAAAACAGGTTAGGTTACATTTAATTAGAAAAATCAACCAGTCCAACAAAAAGTACAAAACCGAATCATCACTGCAAAACCGAACGAAATCCAAAAATCAAAAGTACCAATTCCCTCGATGAACCGGTCTCTTCGGGTTCTACTAATTTCAAAATTGAATAAAATGGTTGGATTTGCCAATAGGCCCAAAACCGAACCGAGTACACCCTACCTATTTCCACGCACATTCACTCGTTAGTGTTTGAGAAATGTCAGATTATAGCTGCAGCAGTCGCAAGGGACAACTAGTAGAGAAGGTCATGGAGCAACCTGGATTTAAACCATTATGTAGAGTTTTATCAATATATTAATTGCACGTCACACTGGTAGATAATTACATTATCTTTGGTGCTTGATAGGTTGGGTCAAGATAAAAGGTGCAGACTCGGCTGTCATAAGGGCAAGCCTGAAAACAGAGAATAAGACGTCTTACTGTATTGGGACTGTTTTGGCCAAGCGTGGATGCTGGTCATTTCTCAAGGGTGGATTTGTTCTGAGCTCTCCATCTAATTTCTCTGTCCTGTTCCTTCAGGTAAATGTCCATTGAACAAGTTGTAACACTGCTCACAAGTTTTCTCTATTGGGTAGTCAAAGTGTGAAATCTGGTACCTCCTTCAGTCAACGTTTTTCTTTGTTTTGGTTCTACAGAATCCGGACAATAGAAATGTCAGTATAGAAATTGCAAGCACTTCAGTACAGCCATTTACCGAGGAACAATGGAGAACAAGTCAGCAGTATATGATTAACAGTGTGAGCAACTAAACAGAGCATTATTAGCTTACTACATTAACCATTCCCTGTCATGTCACCAATTTTCCTTATCAGTTATAAATTGATTTACTAGACTAATATGTTGTTGGAGCATAAAATGTGCCGATAGACTTTTGACTATAAAAAGGGTTCTCATTGATAGAATTAATTATGCTATCAATATTTTTGGGTAACATCTATTTTTTCAGCAAAGGAAGCGTGGGGTAACAATCCATGTCTCAAATGGACATGGAGAAGGGTTGCAAGGGGCAGCAATTGACATAAAGCAAGTGTCAAAAGACTTCCCATTTGGATCTGCAATAGCTCAGACCATTCTCGGAAATTTGCGGTATCAAGTAAGGTTCATAGACAACATGTAAAGATGTTAATCCATGCCTGTAGCTCTTACTGTTTATGTTCATCTAACAGAAAAACCCTTCATGTTTTCCCAGAATTGGTTTATCAAGAGATTCAATGCAGCCGTATTTGAAAATGAACTCAAGTGGTATGCCACAGAACCAGAACAAGGAAAGGTCAACTACACCATACCTGACCAGATGTTGAGATTTGTTCGCGCTAACCAAATCATTGCTAGAGGACACAACATAGTCTGGGAGGACCCCAAGCACATTCCTGCATGGGTTTCTAACCTAACAGGTCCTGAACTGCAATCAGCTGTCAACTCACGTATACAAAGCCTACTGAACAAGTACAAAGAAGAATTCATTCACTGGGATGTTAGCAATGAAATGCTTCACTTTGATTTCTACGAACAACGCCTCGGCCCTAATGCCACATTGCATTTCTGTGAGGCAGCACACAAGTTAGACCCTTTAGCAACACTGTTTATGAACGACTTTAATGTGGTCGAGACCTGCAGCGATATAAATTCAACCGTTGATATCTACATCTCAAGGCTGAGAGAACTCGAACGTGATGGTGTTTCAATGGATGGAATTGGGCTAGAGGGTCACTTTGATGTACCAAACCCTCCTCTAATGAGAGCTACCATAGACAGGTTGGCCACACTTGGGCTCCCCATATGGCTTACAGAGGTGGATATTAGCAATACTCTCGATAAAGAACAACAGGTGAGCGAGTCTGAGCGTAATTCGTTAGTCTTTCTTGTTTTCGTCTAGGATAATTTTGATGTGGCTATATTTGCATGCTAGCTTAATACTTCAGTTTTTTTAAGCAATTGAAGAAATATCAATTACCTTTTCCATCATTGAATTGGGATTTATATTTCTGTGTACAGGCTATTTACCTTGAGGAAGTATTGAGAGAAGGCTTTTCACATCCTTCTGTGAACGGGATAATGCTTTGGACGGCGCTCCATCCTAATGGGTGTTACCGAATGTGCTTGACAGATAATAATTTTCAAAATCTCCCGGCTGGAGATGTGGTTGACAAGCTTCTGAAAGAGTGGCAAACTGGGGAGATCGAGGGTGAGACAGATGAGCATGGTTCATATAACTTTCGTGGCTTCTTAGGAGAGTACCAAATAAGTGTCAAATATGGCAATAGGACTGCAAATTCTACGATCTCACTCTGTCGAGGTGATGAAACTAAACATTATAACATTCAGATATAACTCTTGTATACCCATTACTCGCACCAACCCTGTATTCATGATAGAAATTGGTTTAGAAAACCTATAGTTTCTGGGGATATAAAAAACTGTTATCAATATACTCTAGTCTCCTATTATTGTATAAACGGTTACTTTTTCTGGCTGAGCAAGCAGAAAAATGTCCTCTCAAGGTGTTCAATCAACAATCCATCATAAACAGAGCATATCTGCCATTTGGACTTTCAAGATGCATTCTTGTATCAGGAGACTTTTTGCCTCTTTAAACTTCAATGACTTTAACTGCATATAGGGTACCTTTCACATTTGTTTGATACAGACTGCAATAGATTTTCTTGTGAAACTCCATCTTGTTCTTGACGCTGTCCAGTAGACAATTACTGAGGGGCCTAAATGGGATTTTGTATTCAGCTTGATTTGTGTCTATGATCAAGATTGCAAGTGGGAAGGACCCACAAGGCAATGCAATCCAGCCTGATGGATTTGCATAATGAAACTTATTATTCTCTGAACTGACGATTGCACTGTGATTGAGAATCCGAAGTTATTATTTTGTCTATGACGTGCTAAATATTGAACTAATATTTACTTATTTCACCAAACAATCTGATCATCTCCATGATCTATGTTATGTTTCTCTAAATTTGCGTATAATAGTCCCCAAGAACAAAAGAAAGAAGTCTCGAGTAAGTGTAAACTGATTGACATTGTTATCATACTGAGCTGACATTGAAAGTTGTGTTTTTATAATCATGGCCGCAGCAAATTACCTTATCCTGTCAAAAAACTGTTTTCATGTTTAATGGAGGTTGGCCCTCCATGCCCGCTCATTTATTTAGAACACTTCTTCTACTGTAAACGGCGAATAAACGGCATTTTTTTAATGACACGTCGGCAGTAAATAAATAAATATAAAAAAAAGGGGAAAATAAAACAAAACAAAACTCTAGTTTCGTTTCTCTTTTGTCTTCGATTCCCGCTCGACCTCTCTTGTCTTCGGCCCGACATTTTCGAAAGCTGCTTTGGTGCTCGACGTCGATATAGAGATCTTCGACTGGTTCTTTTCCTTCAGATCGTAAGCTTGCGTTGTCTTCGGCGTGGGTGAGCTTCGGCCTGAGTGAGCTTCGGCCTGGGTGAGCTTCTTCGGCGTGAGTGAGTTTCGGCCTGAGTGAGCTTCGGCCTGGGTGAGCTTCATCTTCTTGAGTTTGCTCTTACATTTTTGTTTGCAGGAGTTAAGGAACTCTAACAGTCTTCGGCTTCAAATCAACTCTCGAGAAAGCTCTGGGATTTCGTGGTGTTCAAGTTGAGCTGTGAGGTGAACTGGTCCAGCAGGTAGATATCAACTGGAACGCGTACAATGGTAAAGCAGCTTTTTTTGTGTGTGCTTGGAAACCCAGCTTCGTGTTCATGTGTTTATGCCATAGAAATGCAGATTCACATGAATGAAACTCATGTTTCTGTGTAAAAAAAAAAAAAAAAAACATTATATTCGAACTTGTAGTGCTTTGAAATTTGAAGGTCATTAACTTTTGTTTCCCATGAATCACGGCATCTTCTGAGCCCGCATTACAATTTTAATTAATTGCTATCTTTAAGTTATGGATGCAGTTATTTGTAGTTGGTGATGTTGGTGAATTTGCATGAACTTTTCTGATAAATGAACTTGCAATGGATTTCAGGACCTGGATGAGTGGCTATGTTGTTCCTGGTTCTGTTTGTTTTGGACATGGATGGATAGAAGCTTGAATAAAGTTGCTCAATTTAAGCTTGTATCTGATTTAGTTATTTTTAGATTAGTGTTTTAGGGACTCTTTTTGAGGACTGTTGCGTTATGTTATTAAGATATGAGATTTTCAATCTTTGTTTAAAGGAGGTGCTAATCTGTTTGTTTTGGACATGGATGGATAGAAGCTTGAATAAAGTTGCTCAATTGAAGCTTGTATCTAATTTAGTTATTTTTAGATTAGTGTTTTATGGACTCTTTGAGGACTGTTGCGTTATGTTTTTAACATATGAGATTTTCAATCTTTGTTTAAAGGAGGTGCTAATGGCTATTTTTACAAAATAGTGACTGCCTCTCTAAATACAAATTGACAATGTTGTGGAATTCAAGGCTTGAAAGTTGGTCTTTGATTTCTATATACAAGAAACATTTGTTTGGACCCTAGCATGTCAAAAGTTGTAGTTTTGAGACCTCATTGCAAAGCTATTATTACTGTTTGGTATGATTAAAAATGCATGCTGAAGACCATTCCACTTGTTTGTTCACTTAGAGTATTCTTCCCAGAGACTGACCTTGTTTTTATTGTACAATGTGTATAGGGCATTGGAAAAGGGGAAGAACACTCAAATCCGCTAACACCATCTAACTCAAACACCCCTACCTCAGTATGTTATTTAATATTTCAAAAACTTATTGGAAATGGTCTACTTATTGGAAATGGTCTACTTTATGTTAGGACATCCCTAAAACGGATCATATAAACTTTCCAAATCACATGCACAGTTACTATGGACCAGTGCCTACATGGTCACCAGTTTTTCTGCCAAATCCAGATGGCAGCCAATATCCCAATAACATTCAGGTGGTTTTCAACGTCTTTTTGTTTGTTATGTAAGTTGGGGGTTTTTTAGAGTTTAATTGCTCTTGTTTTTATTTATTTTTAAGCAGAATGTTGGTTATCTATTTCAATATGGAATGAGACCTCTGACTCCTCATATCGCTACAAGCTCCGCAACGAGCGAAAGAGGTTGTTAAGAGAATAGTCCCGATTGTAGGGAAACTGCAGTGCCATGTACAAACTCAATTGTTGATGAAGAAAGTAAAGAGGATAGACCCGAATCATGGGAAACCGACGATTGCACTACCGGTTCACTACAATTAGTGCAAACGGATGGTGATGATATAATTGAGGAGCCAAGGTCGGGGATGGAATTCAATTCTTTTGAAGATTTACATAGCTATTATAAGGATTATGCTAAGAAATGCGGGTTTGGGGTGATGACACAAATGAGTGAGAAGGGAGATGATCAAAGTATCAGATATGTCACTCTTGGTTGTGCCCGTGGAGGGAAAGCCCGGATTAAGAGTTTGAACGTTGCAAAGCCACGCCCGACAGGAAAGACGGATTGTAAGGCAAGGATTAATGCCTTAAAGGTTGAAGGAAAGATGCGGTTAACAACAATCCATAATACACATAATCACGACCTCAGTCCAAAGAAATCTCGCTTCTTTCGTTGTAACAGAGAAGTGAGTGAGACTGTAAAAAGAGTCCTAGATACAAACGACTTGGCTGGGATCCGGATGAATAAGAGTTTCGGATCTCTTGTCGTTGGTGCAGGAGGTTTCGAGAACCTCTCATTTTTAGAAAAGGATTGTCGCAATTATATAGATAAGGCACGTCATCTACGACTTGGTGCAGGTGGTGCTGGAGCACTTCGAGATTATTTTTTGAGGATGCAGTACAAGAATAATGGTTTTTTTGCATTGATGGACTTAAGTGATGATGGGAGGCTAAAGAATGTTTTTTGGGCAGATCCACGCAGTATGGCGGCCTACCAGTATTTTGGTGATGTCGTCACATTCGACACCACATACCTCACGAATAGATATGGGATGCCGTTTGCACCATTTGTTGATGTAAACCATCACGGACAGTCCATTCTTTTGGGAGCGGGGTTGATTTCAAGTGAAGATACCGAGACCTTTACATGGTTATTCCAGACCTGGTTGCAGTGTATGGATGGTATACCTCCAAAAGCTATTATTACTGATCAATATAGAGCAATGAAAAATGTAATTGCTAAGGTCTTTCCAAAAAGTCGGCATAGATTCTGTTTATGGCATATACTGAAGAAAGTTCCCGAGAAGTTTGGGTCATATGCTGCCTACAAATGTGGACTAAAAAGTCACCTAATGAAATGTGTGTACGACACTCAAACAATTGAGGAGTTTGAGAAATGTTGGGATGGGTTACTTAACACATACGATTTACATGAGAATGTCTGGTTGAAAAGTTTATATGATGAGCGTCAGCATTGGGTACCGGTATTCTTAAAAGAGCACTTCTGGACTGGAATGAGTACAACCCAGCGCAGTGAAAGTATGAATGCTTTTTTTGATGGTTATGTTCATGCGAAGACAAATTTGAAGGAGTTTGTCGACCAGTTTGACAGTGCACTGAGGAAAAAAATTGAGAATGAAAACAATGCCAACTTCCACACATTTAGCGTCACCATTCCCTGTATATCTAGATCTCCAATTGAGAAGAGATTTCAAGAGTTGTACACGAATGCTAAATTTAGGAAAGTCTAGCAGCAAGTAATGGGTGTGCTCGATATGGATCCATGTCTACTTAGTGAGGATGGTGTAATGAAAAGATATCTGGTGGAAGATGAAGTTCATGTTGAAGAGTTCACTAAGCTTGTTACGTATTCAGTGAACTTCAATGTGGAAGACTGCGATGGAAAGTGTTCATGTGGGTTATTCGAGATGAGGGGATACTGTGTAGGCATATTTTAGCCATCTTCAAAGCTAACGGTATAAAGTTATTGCCAGACCGGTACATTTTAGATCGATGGAGGAAGGACATTAAGAGGAGATACACGTTAATCCACAGTAGCTATGATGCTGGGGATCAGAGGCCAGATGGGAATAGATATTCAAGTTTGCTGAATATATGTTATCAGATGATAACTTATGCAGCGGGTTCCAATGAGCAGTTTGAAGATGCAAAAAAGAAGTTATATTCAATAATTGACTTGTACCGTGAGAATCAACACCCCCTATCTATGACTCAAACAGATTTGTATGCGAATATTTCTAATATTTTTTTTTTAAGTAAAGCTTGATAGTTAGTATGTCATATTTGAATTTTTGCAATTTTGTTTTTTTTTTTAAGTAAAGCTTGATAGTTATTATGTCATATTTAATAGTTCTACGCCCCTGGTAGGTTCGAATGCTGGTTGTACGACACTGGACACAAATGCTGTTGGTAGTTCAAAACTCGTACTAAGTCCAAATGTTGTGCGAGGGAAATAAAGACCTCCATCTCTGAGGAAAGCATCCAGGATGGAGAAAGAAATGCGGAAGGTTAAAGCCAAGCAGAAAAAAGCACCAGTCACAGGGAAACGTAAACATATGCATGTTTTAATATTTTTAATATTAATGGTATATATTATATACATAGTTATGTACATTAGCTTTATGATATTGTGCGTTGTTGTGGTATATATTAGCGAGATGAAGGAGATATACCACTCCCGGACACGTGTAGAAATTTATTTGGCCCATCAGAAGTAGATATCACCAGTCCTAGTGAACTGCAGGTATATTAATTGTTAAATATTTTGTTATATTGTGCGTTGTTGGTTGCCTATGGAAGAAGTAAATGCAAAAAAAAAAAAATAATAATAATAATATATCATTTTGTTAATCATCAACAGCCTGTTCAAAACAGCTCGATTTTTAACAATAGTGGAACCCAGTCCTGGGAAACAGTGATCGGAAGTCAAGAAAGTGTAATAATTGAAAATTTTCACTTAAAAATTTCATGTTTTACACTTTTCACTTTCTAATAGTTTCTTTCTACTTGGCTGCTTACAAATCTTTACAGATACAGTTTGGGTTGGATGGATCACAACCGGTGGAGCATGGGTTCGATGGATCACAACCGGTGGAGCATGAGTTCGATGGATCACAACCTGAGAATCATGGATTGGATATATCACAACTGGATTAATTGATATGTGCAAATGGCCATTTTTGTGTAAGAGTGTGTAAATGTAGAATTAGTAAATATTATTAGAGAAAAGTGTTGGGATATGGTGCTAATGGTAGAAGAATTAGTAAATGTTCCGGGAGTAGTCATGTAGAATTAGTGAATGTCATTTTGGTGATATTCTAAACATTATTGGAATTTTGGTGATATTGTAAACATTATTCTTATTTTGGTGATATTCTAAACATTATTGGAATTTTGGTGATATTGTAAACATTATTCTTATTTTGGTGAAATTGTAAACATTATTCTCATGTTTGTCATTGTCATATTATTTTCATTTTTGTTATATTGGAAACATTATTCTCATTTAGTGTTTTGGTAAACAACCAAAATGACTATGTTCAGGTATTGGTAAAAAGAATTTAAGTGTTTTGAGTATTGCCTTCACGTGAGGCTTTTTGCATCCGGATTAAGAGTTTTGTGCATAATTGTTATTGCATACAAGTTGCATGATGTTGAGAAGAGCCTATTCACCGATTATGTTATGATTTTGTTTGGATTTATAAGTGTTATTGTAATAATTAGATGCGGGTTTGTTTTTTGTATTTGCAGCCGGAAACAGTTTCTATTTTTTGATGTCTGGTTCAGGTATAACTTTCTGTTTTGAACATAATGGTATAAAATAAGAGAAACAGAAAATAGACTAACAATAACACAGCACTACCGGAAGACCTGATTGGTGGACCTGATTTGACCAAAACTGCTATTTTACCCCAATTTAAGCAAGTATTTTACAACAAGTATTTTACAACAATTTGACCAACAGAGGCAAATCATAATCTGAATTTACATAGCTATTATATCGCACTTGGACTAAACAACCAAAATGACTTCTAACACTTAAATTACACCTTCAAACTAAGCAACAACAAACAACCACTACCAAGTCACTAAGTAACAACAAACAACAACTACAACAGCCCAAGACATCCGGAGAAGCGTGCGTGAACGTGTTAGTCCAGCTTCTTTCTCAAAGAGCATCAACTCCTTCTTCAAAAATTCCTCATCTCGACCATCTTGCACCATCTCTCTCTTCTCAATCTCATCCTCCCTCTTACGGAGCTCAATCTCCCTCTTCTCAATATCGCGAAGTCTCTCATCGACCTCTTTCTCCTTCCTTAATAGTTCATTTTTTCTTTCTTGTAATTCCAGCTGCATGTATTGATTACCATCTGCCCATTTGAAAAACTTGCAATAAGGTAATCCCTTGCAAACATATATAAAAAAATGTTAGATGTTTTTAATATTAATCAATTTATTAAACATATATAAACATGTTACCTTCGTGTTGTAATTTGGACACCCAAAGAATGGTCGTCTTGGATTTCTGAGAGTATTTGAGTATCTGAATGTAGCTTGAAGATCGCAAAAGCACAATGGTTGACAAGTACGTTTACCAGAGGATGAAGAAGATAGAGTTGATAACGACATTCTAACATAAACCATAAGCACAGTGGAAAGGCACACATATCAAAAGATACATATTTCTGAAAGCATCATAACCTAAGTACTATTGAGCCACCACCAATGTCACTGGATTTATATGAGAAAGTTCAGTTCTGATTAAACTTCACAGTCCCAGACTGCCTGCTCTGCTTATACCTAGACTACCATAGCATTAGAAGGACAACAAAAGGTAACTACATACTTGTTACCTTAGTCTAATGAACAAGAAGCAATAGTCTGCCCCATTAGGCAGAGTAGTCTCATACTTACAATAGTCACTTTAAACAAAAAATAACTTCATTACAATAGTCTCATACTTGTTCAAATACAATAAACTCGATAACTAGGTCAAAGAATAAATCCACATTAATCCACGCCATGAGAAATTCGAGAACAATAAATAAATAAATAAATTCAATCTCCCTATATTACTTCTGACCTAGCAATTACCATACCATAGGAACAAAAACAATAAATTGTGATTAACTCATACTTGTTCAATATTTTTTTTTTATAAGTAATCTCATACTTGTTCAATATTACCTCTCAATAAATCACCTTACCTCTCAATATTACCTCATACTTGTTCAAAAACAATAAAGTAGAGAACAACTTGACAGTGTAAATCCACAATCTGCCCCATCAAAAATTCGACAACAAATAATAAATTCAAGTGTAGAAATTTTACCTCTGACCTAACAATTACCATAGGAATATCATAATCTCATTCTTGTTCAAATAAACTAAAGAACAACTTCACAGAGTAAATCCACAATCTGCCCCATCAAAGATTCGACAACAAATAATAAATTCAAGTGTCTAATTTTACCTCTGGCCTAACAATTACCATAGGAATATCATAATCTCATACTTGTTCAAATAAACTAAAGAACAACTTCACAGAGTAAATCCACAATCTGCCCCATCAAAGATTCGACAACAAATAATAAATTCAAGTGTCTAATTTTACCTCTGACCTAACAATTACGATAGGAATATCAGAATCTCATACTTGTTCAAATAAACTAAAGAACAACTTCACAGAGTAAATCCACAATCTGCCCCATCAAAGATTCGACAACAAATAATAAATTCAATATCAATATTACCTCTTACCTAACAATATTATCGGAAGGGTTAGGTTTCGAGATGAACAGGAAGGGGTGGGCTAGGATTAGGGTTTCGGGATGAACGGGATTGGGGCGGGCTAGGGCTAGGGCTAGGGTTTCGGGATGAACAGGATCTTCAGTGGGTTAGGGTTTGGGGATGAGAATGATTGGGTCGGGTTAGGGTTTGGGGATGAGAATGATTGGGGGCGGGTTAGGGTTTGAGATAGGGAAACTGACCAGAACGAACCTTTCTTTAGATTTTCCTTTTAGATCTTCGGAAGATGCTTTCGACGAGAGGCCGCGGTGGAAACGGTTCTGTGGGAGACGAACCCTAACCCGCCGCTGAGTCCCAGAGGGGGAGGGACGCTGAGTCCAGGTTGCTGCTTCGCGCCGACGGAGTCGAGGAAGGAAGGTTCGTGCGGAAGAAAGACAGATTCTCGGGAGGGATTTGAGGGAAACTGAGACGAGCTGCGAACGAGAGAAGAGATGGAAACTGGGGAGGAAAATACAACTGATTCAAGAGAGGAGTCGGGACACTGAGGCAAGTAAAATAATGTGGATGATTAAAAACAAAATGAACCGTTTTGTTTTGTTTTTGCCTTGCCACGAAAGCCACGTTTGCTCGCCGACTGCATAAGGCGCTTGCAACAAGCTTTTCTCTATTTAGAAAATCTTCTAGGGGAAAATTTTTCGAATCCATTTACCGACTTCTTATGGCCATATCAACAATAGAATGATTCCAGTTTTTGACTTTATGGTTGTTTAACTACCAAGATGTCTGGATTGTTCGGTCTTTCCTCCCGACTCAACAATTGATTTGAAGTCATCTTCTTTGAGATTACGAAAAAGAAAAAAACTAATACAATTTTAACATCATGTCATCATCCCATTCTTGATCCTTCAACCTACAATTTCACCGAACTGAAATGATGATCTGACGCCTTATAGTCTTCGAGAAATTCCTTCTTCAATAGCGGAAAGAGAAAAGGCTAAGCAAAGACTTGCAACGCCCGCAAGGCCACAAAGTGATCCCTCTCAGAAACACTCTCTTTTAATAGTGTCATCTCTCCTTGCTTTCCTCTCTTTTTACAATACAAAATACATACCCAAAAAATCCGAACAGATAAAACTGCAGATAAAAAACTGCAGCCCAAAATCAGAAATTTGTTCTCAATTCTCATTTGTTGCTTTTTCACTCCATTTGAGTCCGACTTCCGAGGAAACAAGCGAACGAAAATCTCAAAAATAAATATAAAACAAACACTTCAAGTATATAATACACCGAATTTTTTTTAGAAATGGACAAGAGTGGATGGTTGGTTTACACTGTAGCAGGAATCTGTCAGCTTTCCATGCAAAAGGCCAAAAAGCCCCAGTAGCCACAAGGGCTGCAAGTCTGAACTGAAACGCACTCACAAGTCACAACACAGCAAAAAGCCGTGATTTGAGGATAGATATTAGGGAGAGGCTACAAATTATGGAATGCGAGAGCAAACGACAAAGTAGCCAAGCCTATCAATGCAGACCGTACTGTTGAGGGAGAGTGTGGTCCTGATGAGTCTCCCATGGCCAAACCTGCCAACCATGACCCATCTCTCATCATGGCTTCCCCAGCTCCTGACCCTGATTCTGATCCTGACCCAGAAACCGAATATCCTGAACCGCTTTCTGATCCTTCACCGGACCCCGAACCCGAAACAGAATAGCCTGACCCGGACTGAGACCCGAATCCCTGTGGTGTGGTTGATGTCATTGGTGTTGGATCTTTAGAAGATTTCTGACTGCACACCAGAGAGTAGGAGAAAGTCATTACTCTTGCACACCATAGTAAATTTTAAGTATTCACATTGAAAGAAACTCAACAACCTAAATTAAAGCCCAGATGAGATAAATCTCAAATGAAAGACTAGATGATCTGAGCATAGAAGAAAGGACAAACAGAAGAAATCAAATCATTAAAAGGGTAATCTTTGGCATCATGGCATTGCCACTATGCATCCCCCACCAACCCCAATCGACAAAAGCTAAAAGAACGAACAAAGAAAAAAGAAACCAGATCTTGAGGTTGGGGAGGTATTGCCAACTAACTCCACCAGCTTCATATAACACACAAATCTACTTTCAGGAGTTGCATACTGGAAATATATATTGGAGATTAAAGTTAAGTAGACTAAAAAAAGAACTCCAGAAAAAGGAAAAACAGTAGCTTGTGAAACACGGAAAACTTAGAAGAATGAGAACGTCTTGTACCTGGGAGAGGAAGGGCAAAATGTCACAGTATAATCGGCACCGGAACACGTGAACGTACTCGTAGCATCATCGTACGCGTAGCTATACGATCTCGGACAAGCAGCCTTGAACATCTCAGAGTACACCGACGGCCTGCACGTGGCAGGTGTAGCATAAGAACCGCTGCAACAATACTCGGGGCTTCCAAACGCCTCGCACGCACTCTTGCACGCGTCCCCGTCTCCGACCCTCAGCTCCGATGGGCATTGTTGGTTCAGATCCGTGACGCAACCGGTCGAAGCGCAGACACCAGCCCCGCCGGTGCCTTCCACTATCATGGGAAGGTTGTATCCGTCCACCAAGCTAACGTCATAGAAGTCCTGCCCACCCGAACCAAGCGTGAACTCTGCGAGGGTGGCGGGTGGGGCGGCTCCGAGTCCGTTGCACTCGACTTGGCCGGAGCCGCAGTCGCCCGTGAGGCACGACCCTGATCCGGATCCGTCGAAGTTGCACGCTGTCCGAGCCCAGAACCGACCAGACCAGCCGGTGGGAGCTTGGAAGGAACGTGAAGTTTCCTTTGGGAGCTCGAATCCGGTGCTATCGAGTCTAGGGCTGCCTGCATTAGCGAGAATGCCAGGCCAAACAGTGTAGTCACATCTGTTCACAAACGTGAATGTAGCAGCCGAAACACCTGGCAAGCAGGAAAACACACACACATCGTAAATCTAGTTAGTGCAAATCTATATATAAAAATGTGAATGTGACACAGACCCAGTTGACAGAATGTAGAACCCATGAAGCAAGCAAAAGTGTAGTTGTCGATTTTTATGGATACCTCTAGTAGTGAGAAGTAGAACAAGAAGGCCCAGAATACTGGAAGTGGAAGAGGAGCAGCAAGAGAAGGGATACATGCTGTATTAACCGTTTAATTTGTTTTCCTTTTTGTCTGTCTGGTTGGTTGGTTGGTTGGTTAGTCTTTGGGAAAAAGCTAGGAAGGTGGGTGTGTCTCAGGTTGTGGAAGTGGATTAGATGGTGATGGTGAAGAGTACTAGGAGTGACGAAGTAGCTAGAGATCAGTCAATGCCGGAGGATTCTTCAAGGGCCTGGACCGAGGGAGAATAGCCTGAGACTCTGAGTAGGAGGCGGAGAGGAACTGAGGGTTATCAATTGGTCAGGAAAATCAGGAAAGAAATCCAAACCGTATAATAGAGTTGGCATTGATATATGCATATGTATATGTAAAATTATTTTTTTTGTATATTCATTTTGTTATTCAAGTAAAATTTTTACATTGACTTATTTATATTTAAAATATAATAATATTAAAATCTTATTATTTTTTTGCTAAAATCAATTTTTTATATATATATTTTGTAATTAGCATCCACTGCATACATTTGACATTAATAATATAAATACAATAATAACAAAATATAATTTTTTATATATTATATTAAAAATATAATAAGATGAAAAAACTATATATAATATATTATAATAATAAAATAAATGTGCAAGTGAATGTTTGTTGTATTGTTAGAGGAAGAAAATGAAATGATTGTGAAAGAGTGAGTGGGAGGAGAGAGAAATAATAATTAAAATATTATTTGTAAGGTGAATAGTGGTTATCCAAATTTAGATAAGTACTGTTCATAAGTAGCTAAATATTTGAATATGCATAAGCCAATGTGGAGGATCTTAGGGTCATATTATGCAAATATGACTTTGCATATGCATATGCATAGACCAATGCTATTGCCCTAATTGCCTCTGATCTCTGTTTCTCTCCCTCGTAATTTATTTATTATTTGTTGGGCAGAAACGCTGCCAGACGGAGGCACCTATAAAGTGAGAATAACGGAAACAAATAAAGTGGTGACACGTAGACTTTCCTCAATTGTTAATATGGGGATGCATACATGGTATCAACAGAAACGCTGCCCGAATCAGCCCCATTGTCTTTCTGTCTCTCCCTCGAAATCGATTTTCTCTCTCCCTCTAATGGTTCGACCTAGAAACCTACAACAATAATTACAATGGTTACGCCGGCATATGGAGCTTAGGGCTAACCTTGTTGGAGCTGTACTTGAGCCATTTTCTGTTCCTGCTGCCTGGTCAAAGACGGCGATCCTGATGTGCGCGATTTGTTTCAGCGAGCCACTGAGCTTGTCGGAGAGCGCGTCGGAGGTGTTCCGTAGCTTTATTCAGTGTTGCTTGCAGAAGGAGTCCAGACAGAGGTGGACGGTGACACAACTTTTGACCCACCCGTTTATACATACTACAGATCCGAGATGACCTTTGTTGGTTTTTATAGATTAGAATTTGGGGCCAAGTGAATTTGAATAGCTAGCCATTTTTAGAATTTTCTCTGTACATTCCTCGTTCTTGTAACTCCCAAAGAGCCTCGTTGGCTTTTAGCAATTAAAAAAATATATATTTGTTTTGCAGAAGATTAGTCATTTAGCCACAAATTAATTTTAAAAGTATATTTGTTCTTTAGTGAGGACTTGGTGACTTTCTTTCGAAGATGGAGATGGAGGGAAGTGAGAGACGTAGACAGAGGTATTGTCTTTCAGATCGAGTGAGAGAGCAGAGAGAGAGGGAGCAGATTTTTGAGATAATGCATTTTGGATCTATCTTTCAGAGATGGAGATTGAGAGAGCAGAGAGAGAGGGAGCAGATTTTTGAGATAATGCCTTTCGGATCTATCTTTCAGAGATGGAGATTGAGAGAGCAGAGAGAGAGGGAGCATATTTTTGGGATGATGCCTTCGGATGTATCTTTCATGGAGATTGAGAGAGCAAAGAGAAAGGGAGCATGGTTTTTTGTCTTCAGTAAAGAAAGAGGGGGAGGGCAGAATCGAGAGGCAAATAGAAAGTTTGATCTGCTGTTTTTGCGGGGTATAATTTGGTCATGTGCTCCTTACGTGTCAGCGCGCTATTGGTCTCCGTTATTCTCAATTTATATTTGTCTCTGATATGAAGTTATTCTCTTTGTTGGGTACTCAAAACTTCTCGAATGGTTGGATGAATAGTTTGATGAGTAATTTTATTGATTTCTCTGGCATATTATTATTTGTTATAATTTAATTTAAAAGATAAATTTTTAAAATTTACTAATAAATTTGGCTGAGCCGCATCGTTTCTTACCCCTTAACCGTCCATGGCTGAGCCACATGGTTGTCCCAATTTTGTATTATTTCCATTGATCAATTGTAACTCAGTAATATTATACACTCCAGTTTGTTACGTGACATTCTTTATTAATCTTTAGATAATTTTTTTTTAAATTTTTAAGAAATAAAAATTTAACGAAAATATGACGTTTATGTATAAGAAATAAAATAGAAAAATAATAAATACATATAACTTTTCACAACATATTACACAACCATATTTTAAAATGAATGGTAATTTAGTAAAATACTTGATAAAAATAATATCACTTTATAAAAATACCCTTACTTTAAAACATACATTATAAAATATGTTATGAAATATATTATGTGAGTATCATTACTCAATAAAATATATGATATGTATATAATATATAACATTTTAATTTTTGATATGACAGTTAATGCTCAATCAGCCGAAGTGCACGATTAATAAAAATATAATATAATATAATATATTATATATATTTTATAATAAAAATAATTTTATAATTTAAAGTATCCCATTAATTCACATGATTTTATAGATTTATTTTTGTAAAATCTAAAGCATATATTAAATATGAACATCTTTTGTTTTAAAGAGAATAAACAAATTAATCAGAAATATTCCAATCCATTGAAAGCTAGTGGATGATCCGGTCTCATTCCTTGGATTTAATATATTGTTTAATATAAGAGAAATGATATTTGTAATTGTGAGTGTGCAAGCGCCATGCAGTCGCTTTGAAAAAAGTAAATAAATATAGGACTCACATGAAAAGAAATTAATTTTTTAATAGTAAACCTCACTCTTTTTCAAAGTGACTGTACGACACTTATACACTCCACGATTATATATAACATGTCTCTTAATATAAAATAAGATTCCATCTCAGAACCATCATCAGCACAAACAATTTTGGAAAGTGAAGTAGCAGATGCTGACGAATTTAGTAGCTGTTGATGTATTCACGAAGCTGCTCATCCATCCACTACATGACATCCCATAGGCCATCCATAACATAAACAATAAACATCCATTCTGTGTAGGGCACCCATAACACAGGGAAAGTCAAAAAGAAACGAAGTTTCAAGAAATTCATTCATTATTGTTATTGTTAGTAATATTAGGACCCACCCCACATGGCTTTTCATTGTAATTTAGATAAATAAACATAATATATATATATATATATACACACTTCCCTGCTTATTTAATATATATAATAAGATCAACGTGTCTATTTCTTTTGAAATAAAATTATAGAAAATCTGATCCCTGTAGTTCAACACCGTAGAGATGAAAAATGCGATTGTGGTGACCGTTGATGCGTGGCATTGTAGTAAAAAAATTCGGGGTGAATAAAGTCGTTGACAGCTGCCGGTGTGGGACGCAATTATGAGGGAAAAGCATTGGATTCCAGATGGATTGCTCTCTTCTTTTCATGGTTGGTTTTGAACTATTGGTCTGCTCTTTACTTGAATATTTTGACTGTTGAATTTCTTGTTTTGAAGTGGAAAAATTAAACCTAGATTATTCAGCTCTCTGACGCACTTGTCTTCTGCCTTGGGAGAAACAAACTACTTTTCCAAAATTTAATATCCAATCATTTTCCATATTCATACACAATTTATCTTAATTTTATAAAAATAAATGTTTTGGATCTCCCATTTAGATTTCAAAACTGTGTCTCGAATGAATTTTTTTATTTAGTAATTAAGAAAATATTTATTAATAATATTATAATTTTTTATTTTTTTAAAAATATTTATAATAATTAAAAAAATATAAAAAATAAAATACACTATAGACTCATTCAGACCACTTTTCAATGGTTGTAATATGACTGTTTTATAAATATAGAATAATTATAAATGAGCAAAGATATATACACAATAATATTATAAAATAAAGATATTTTTTTTCATTTAAATCATAATTGTGTAAAATACTATAAAAAAATGTCACGTGTAAATATTTTCCATGATGAATATCCTTCTAGAGCATCTACGACACGCTCTCTCTCTCTCTCTCTTAATGAATCTTATTAAAAAAAAAACGTAAAATTTACATATTCTACCATTATATCTAACAATACTCAATCATATATTTCAAAAACTTTGCGTGAATAATTGGTTTGGATCTCCATCTTCATTTATGTAAAAGGAGAGAGACACCATGGCAGAAGTATTTGTTAGGCAGGATATAACGATTCCACCTGATTTTAGATATTTTTTATAATCAAATCCGTGTATAATAATTTTTGAAATATAAAAATAAATGTTACTTATAGTCTTCAATATTAATGTGCGGAATGATAAATAAATTTTTTCTAAATGAAATTATACTCGAACAAACTTTTAGAAAATAATTAACCTATATCTCATTATAACAAAATTCAAATGTTATATTATAAATTATAAGATTAATTTATATTATATCATAATCAAATTGTATATTAAGATTTATAAAATTAATTTTACGTTATATCAAATCTTATATTAATTTTACAATTTTAGTATTTATTGTTTTATTTTAATGATATATTGATAAAAAAAAAGTTGGAACCAGTTTATTCAGTAATACTACATGGAATACCGCCTGTGTGGATTCGTCTCTTACGCGATTACGCAGTGATTATACACTTCAAGATTGTACGTAAAATTATCCTAACAAAAAACAAGACTGACTTTTTATTTTCCGGCATTGAAGATTTAAAAAAACAAAGAAAGAAAATTGAAAAGCAGAAGGAAGCCATTATTATTCCCTCAAGTGACAAGTCAAGGGCCTCCACTGCCTTCCACCGTTTCGAGCAATGAGATATACGATCCGTTTTACATCATTAGGAGGTCCGCACCACACGATTGCAGAGACCATTCAAACCATTCTCCAAGGATTTCTTTTTTTTTTTTGAAGTGGACGATTAATTTATAGCCTATCATAGAGAATAAAAGTTTAAGGTAAAAAAATTCAAAAACTAGAATTGAAAATAGGAAGTGACACATTCCATCCAATCTGCTTTTGCTTTTACTTTTACTTTTACTTTCGAGGCTTTGTGTAAAAAGTGAAGTGAAATTGTTGCTTTTTGGTTTAAAGAATAAAGTTAGCTTTAACAAGTAATAAATGAAGGTAAAATTGAAGACAAATGAATTGTTTTTTGGATGAATTATGCAGATGGTATGGTGGGTAGGGTTAAATGGCTTGAAATGATGCACAGCTAGCTAGGACGTACTAGACAACTAGGGCCTGCCTGCCAACATGTGATGTGCCTCCCATGTTCTTCAGTTCTGTATTATTGTATTGTATTTATGCATATGCTTCGATTCATGTGAGGGGGGGGGGGGGGGCAGCCTGTTCTTCCTATAACTTCGCACTTGTTCTACAAATTTATATCGTTTATGTACAAATTACAAACACGAGGATATAAATAATCACCTTTAATATCAATGATCTCGTGTCTCAATATATATGTAAAATTAAATTTTTTTTTATTTATTTCTCTACACTATGTTAACTGTATTTAAACTTTTAAGTGTTGTTTAGATAGTGTGTTTGAGATTATATGACTTGATATGAAAGTTGAATAAAATATTATTTTTTAATATTATTATTATTTTGATAATTAAAAAAATTAAATTATTTATTATATTTTGTATGATAATTTAGAAAAATTATAATAATGAGATGAGATGAGATGAGAGAAACACTATCCAAACGAAGTCTTAATTATTATATCTTAATGAAAGATACATATTATAACTATTTGATAATCGAAAAATATAATGAATCAACTTTGACAATTTAGTTTATGAAATATAATATTTGCAATATAGAGTGTTTAAACGTCGTGTAATATAGAGTGTATAAACGTCACACACTCATTTTGCAGTAAAATTCACATGAAAAGAATTACTTTTTTAATGATAAACACTACTATTTAAAAAAAAAAAAAAAGTGCGAAGCTTGCACAACTGCATCTAATATTGTTTGACCACAAAAATAGTGGCCAAAAATTTCACAGGCCTAATATATGATAAGTCAAGTCCCTAACTTGAAACTAAAACTACTTATCCGAATAAAAAAATATAAAAAAACACAAGAGACTTCTCAGACATTTATTTTATAGAGAACTAATCGAGTCAAGCACGATCGGTAGAGATCTAAGGGTTCTGTTCAGAGATACGAGTCAACATTCTTTTTATAACTCTTCTTTAAACGGAGGAGAATAGGCTATGTAAAATTTGAAACTGAAATGTAAAAAAAAAATGACCTTCTCACATGGGCTTTTATAAAATAGTTGAATAAACAACATTATTCTATGAAGAAAGATACCTTACCACACTTCAAGGCTTCTAACTACAATAATTTCTTTATATAAAATGGTGGAATGGTGATGGTATATATAAGATGTGGAGAACCCCTATTATGGGCAATGCAATAAAGCAAAGGAAGCTATATACAAAACTTTTTTGTGAAACCCTCCCTCATACGGCCAATCTGCATCTTAGCCGCGTGATCTATTTACCCAACGACTGGAAGGAGTGGAAGACAAGCAGAAAGCTTGCACAACAGGGAAGATTACACCACTTCTTCGGTATGGTACTATCTGCCTGGAAAAGCTCAGGCAGGCCAATGTTAGTCAAAGAGGTTGTATAAGGAGCCAAAACAGGAAAATTGCCGCTATAAATTGCATTTGGACCAGACCTGAGGATGAAACATGTTGGCTTGCCATGTACATTGTGGTCTTGTTCACTAATGGTAGCTGTGCCCCATCCTTTCGAGCTCCGAGCAACTTTTGGCTGCACATTTCCATACAAGATCCACATATTTTGTAATGAGAAGTTATACTCGAATGTAATATGTTCACCACATACTCAAAAGAAAGCAACCATGTGACCGGCAACCCAATTTGACTCGATACAACAGCTAAATGAGTACGACTACTACATACTAAAATAATTCCTTAGAGAAGGAAAATGCCCAGTTGTAAATTGACCAGTGTTTAAAGCTTCTTCATTACCTGGAGTTTCTATGCAGCAGAAGCCTTTTAGAGTGTACTAAAGAATATAAGAGAGAAACTCAAACATTACAGCATTACCTCTATGGAAAAAGTAAACATGCCAACTACCATAGTTGTAAGATTAATTAGCACAGCATTGTTATGGTATTCAATTCTGTTAAAGAGATCAAATTCAAGCGAAGTTGAGTACATCCAATACAAAGAATTGAACTTAAGTGGCTGATTGAGAGTAATCAGCATAGTGTTCATATAGATACTCGCAGATGCCCACCTAAATGGAAAAACATTGGGCCATCTCACAAGCAATCAACTTTAGAATTCAGTTTCCAGATGCTGAAATCAACATCCCAGAAAGAATTTAAATTTGTTGACAGATCCATCTTCACTGCTTCATTTGGGTATTAATCCAGATCTGCCTAAATTATAAGAAACTAATCCTGGTAATCTTTCTACAGTTAAGCCTAAACTGCATGAAACCACCAGTGAAGGGTGGTGGCCTTAATCGGACCACTTCAACACCTAGGACATCCTTCCCGCTAAGTGTTCCAGTGTTTGTTTTAATATAACCTTATTTTCATGCTTCAAGAAAAACACATTGACACTGGGTGTCCAGGAACCACCACATATGTATTTATATTATTCCTAATCTCAGCTGCTTAATTCATATGAGCCACATCTCTAACACATGGTTTTGCCAATTTCTTTTTCAATTTTTACCTTTAAAACAGAAAAAAAGAAAAAGAAAAAAAGCAAACCGGGATGGCGCACAGGCTGATGCATGTGCACAAAGGGACATGAAATATATATAAAAAGAGAAATGATACTTGCAGTCGTGAGATTGCAAGCGCCGTACAGTCATTTTGAAAAAATTGAATAAATATGGGACCCACATGAAAAAAAATTAATTTTTTAATAGTAGACCCCGACCCCATTCTTTTTCAAAATGACTGCACGACATTTACGCATTTTACGAGTGTATGATATGAGATCCCATCATGCCCTTAAGCTTGATGATAAACAATAAAGAGAACAAAATATATATTAATTGAGCAATCAATACTTTATTATAAGAAAAGGATTGTTTTCTGCGAAGCCTTAGTCAATTGTCATGGGCATTAAATATAATAATGAAAGATAAAAACTAATGATTATTGGTATAACTGCACATGGACCAATCAGAAAGTAGGAAAATTAAATAATAACGAGTATTCAACATAATATTATTTGGTATTATCGAGTGTCATTTTATCAAGGACCTAAAAGCTAAGGAATTAATTACAGGTCCATCAAATTGTTTGGCCCCATGGACCAAAGTGTGGAAAACATACCCCCAAACACTTGCGAAATTTCTGGAGCTTGCTACAGTGGCAAATCATGCTTTCTAACGAAATGACTCTACTAACCCTAGATTTGGATAAGATGTTGATAAAAATAAATTCATATAATAAGGTTGATTGGTAATTTTACCTGGTATAAGGTGACGGGCAAAATATGATCATATAATCAGCGGAAGCGCAGGTGTAGGTACTAGTTTTGTCATCGTATGCGTAGCTATACGCGCGTGGGCAAGCGTACTTAAAAAACAACGAATAAATAGACGGCCCGCACGTATCGGGCGTAGAGTATGCCTCACTGCAACAAAATCTCGGATCAGCGAAGGCCTCGCACGCGCTCCTGCAAGCCACGGTACCACTCCCGTTCTCACGCGCCACCCTCAAAGCCGACGGGCACGCCCCGTTTAGGTCCACCAAGCACCCAGTGGCGCTGCATCCTCCGCCGGTACCTCCCCTGGGCACAACGAGCATCGGGAGGTTGTACCCGTCGACCAAGCTGACGTCGTAGAAGTCTAACCCGCTGGCACCGTTCAGCGTGAACTCAGCAAGCGTGGCCGGTGGCTTAGCACCACCCCCAGCGCACTCTACCTTCTCGGACCCGCAGTCCGCGGTTATGCAAGAGAACTTCCCGGTGGAGTCCTCGCCGCATAGGGTCCGACCCCAAATCCGACCAGACCAATACTTGGGTATGGATACGGTCTTGGATTTTCCACTCCTGAGTGAAAAGCCGGTGGTGGGGAGCTGAGGCGTATTGGCGCCGGATAGCAACCCAGGCCATATCGTGCGCCGGCACTTGTTGACTATCTTGAATGAAGCAGAGTGTATCTCTGTGAGAACCAAAATTGAAAAAGAAAAAGAAGAAAAACCGAACGTAGTGCGTTAGAATGGAATGGTGAGATTCAAATAAATCAATTGGTTCCTGTATGGTGAGTGGGAAGTTTGCGTGATTACCTGAGAGAAAAGAGGAGGCGAGGAGAGTGAGAATGGTGCCGTAGAGGAGCAGACGACGATCCATCGAAGTGAAGATGATGAAGAAGATGCTCAGGAAGTAAAGCCTAAAGGTCAAAACTTGGAAGAAGAAGTAGCAGAAGAAGTAGTAGTAGTGGAGATTGAGTTGGCGAGGCGCAAAGAACTTTACTTTTCTTGCGGAGAGGGAAGGGTCAGCTCCCTGTGCTACTTCTTTTGCTTTTTTAATCAGTTTCTTTTCAAAATTCCTTTACGAGAATCACTTCTTGCCGGTCCTGGTTTTCTCTCCAAATAATAGCCTCCAATAGGCGTGTTCCGCGTAGTCCTCTCCCATTTGAATTATCATAAACCGCACAACACCGCATAACTCACGGGAACAAAAGTCTCCCAGAAACCAAATGGGAGGGCTTGCTCGCATGAAAGTCAAGAAATTTCTCGTCTACCATTTCCTCTACGTACAGTCGCTTGGAGCAATCGGTAGAGAGTCGTTGACGCCACATCAGCTAAAAATATAAAACAAAACGCCCGCCCAAAATAGAAAGAAACCAAAACACTGAAACAGAGCTCATTGTTTAGATTTCAGAGTAGGTTTTGTCTAGCTTTCATGTGGATTTTAGATTGATCGTGTTTGTGTTCGTATAGATCTTGCGTGTTCATGTTAGTTCTTCGTCTTCCTGCTTTTGATCTAGTTTATTGATACTCATATTGATTTGGTTAGTTGTGTTTGTCTAGGACTGTGGGTCATCATTTTCATGGATTTTTCGTGTGGATCTTCTCCATCGACAGCTTCATCAGACATTAATAAGATCTATTTATTTTTCTATGATATAAGTAACAATAGTTTACATTTAGAAGAAATAGAAATTACTTGAACCAAGCTACATATACTCTAGTTCTGAAGTGTGTATATTCAACTTGGTTTAGCCATTAGTGCTACTACACTCACGATACATAGTGCTATTGTAGAATGGAGGAAGTGGGATTATTCCCCCCTCTTGGACTTTAAGGTAAAATACAATTTGCTCAAAACGGTGCGTTTCTTTATTTTATTACATTAGCTGCACTTACACGGTACTTACACCAGGTGACTGACTAGAGTTTTTCTTACACCAACTTCTGCTATCCATGTTTGGTTTTCGAGGAAGCTGAAAGAAAATAAACTGAACGAAACAATAAAGAAATTAAAAAACTATTTTCTTTACTCTTTCAGATTCTTCCTTCTTTATGGTTTCTTAGAAAAAAAAAAAAAGATTTCATTACTTGGAATCCGTTTAGTTGCCGTAAAATTGTTTAAAATCCGTAACGAATTGTGAAATGTAAAATAAAAAAATAAAAAAAGAAAAGAAAAGAAAAAAAAAACACGTTTATACTTTTTCAGAATGCATTCATGAAATTTTAAAATATGGGACAACGCTGAAATTTGTTAAAACAAGAAGGAAGTCTCGATTTTGGATCATTGCATTTGTGAAAAATGTCACTTAACTACCATAGTGGAAGTGGGTAGATGTGATTCCTGTCTATGATTATTGGTTGCAGCAATACGAACGAAGGGATGAGGACCAGCATGGAAGGAATTTTACTGTTCTATCTGGAACTGCTTCGTGGAGGGGCTGCGGCAGTCATGGGTTTTTTTTTTTTTTTTGGTGTGCTTTCAAGTAATTTTAATTTGTCGTTGTATCTATTATTTTTGAATAATGCTAGATACAAGTTCTAAATAGACAAGCTCCATACAAGTCTTTTGTAAAACAATGAGTCCCACTACTAAATAATAATTTTTTTTTACATTTTTTTAAAGTAGAGTCTACTTTTTTACCAGAACTTGTATGAGACTTGTCTATTTAAAATTTGTATCAATCATTTCTCATTATTTTTTGGGAACAAAACCGTTAAACCGGGGGCGGTTGTACATGTAAACATTCTTAAAGAATAAAATTCCCCCTAACTTTATTAATAGACCAAAATAATTATTTGTAAACGTTCTTGAAGTTTAGATAAAATTTCTCTTAATTTCATAGACGAAACAAAAAACCATACAAGTCAAACTTCAATTTAATTTTCATAAATGGGAAATATTACAAGGTTATATATAAATAATATTTTTTGCTTATTTTTTACAATGATGATGCTTCAAAAGCTTACTAACAATTTTTTTTCCCATTTCAAAACATGAAACATGTATTATATCTATAAAAAAGGAACATAATGCAATTTGTTTTGTGCATTTTTACTTGGTATGTTCTTGTTTTCCCACTCCTTTTAGGCACCCAACACCTTAAACATCTGTTGAAAAAACTATTTTTAATATCGATTCAGTTATATCAAACCCCCAAGAAGCAACGCATTGGCAGATTCGTAGAAAAACACAGCAACTTCTACAACTAAGGAAAATACAATCTCTTCAAACGTTGTATCCTTTTTTGTTTTTTTTTTTTAAGAACAGCGATTTCATTTAGGAGGCAACTATGCTTGCCATAGAGACCTCAACCAGGTTAAACGCCGGGGCCCTTTTATTGTCATGAATGCAATTGCATTTTTGTCATCCCTAAGAACATTAACAGCCTTTGTAAACTCAGTGTCATCCAACTCTTCCAATTGCTGCAAATCTTCCAGGCACTTCTGATACAATGTGTTTTCATTCGATGCATTCCTTTGCATAGCTTTGAACTTGGCTGCTGAGAAAATCTCGTACAAAGCATTTTCAATCGTCTCCCCAGCTTTATAGGCATAGCATGCTCTTTTCTTACGACCTAATGCTGCCATAGCAAAGGACTTGCGCTTCTTGGGTTGCATATCATTTACGTGAATGATTGAATCTGAATCAAGGGTACCATCAACTACTTGAGTGGGTAGGTTACTGGGCTCTGAAGAACGTACGGTTTCTGTGTTGCTATTTCCCTCTTCAGTTGCCACAGGTACTCCACTTGGTAATTGGTATTTGCCGTTAGATCTCTCTCCTGCACCAGATGTGTCAACAATAGCTAGAACACTTTTATGGTAGGGAGAAATAAAAGGGAACTTACCTTCAAAAATAACTGTCATTTGTTTATACAGAGGAAAGCTCTTTCGTCGAAATGGTCGTGCTTCGCTTCGTACCTGGAAATTATAAACCTCACAATGTATCCACATTTCAAAGAAATTTTATGTGTTGCAAAATTAAAATGGAAATCAAAATCTTCTTACCGCAATATAGTTATCCCAAACTTTATCATCAGCTACAACCATATGTCGAGTTTCATCCCAGCCAAACCCATCGTGACCAAGCAAGGTTTTTACAACACCATAATCTTTCTTCATGACATTGTAACGGTTCTTAATCTGGTTCTCTTCTAAATTCAAATCAAATTTCTTGTTGAAGTCACGTGTCACAGATCTAATTACTTCATTTTTAAATTCATTGTAAGCAGTCCTCCCACAATTGTGCTGCCCAATAAAAAGCTCAACCAAATAGGCATCACGAGAAGGCGTCCACTCTGCCTTGGGTCGACCTGTGACTCCATCGAGTCCAGCAGACATCCTGCCTTCTACCAAGGAACAAGTAAAGATAGTGGCTATGGATGACAAAGATTGCTGAAGCAAAGAACAAATATCAAAAGCATGAATTCTAGCCTGAAAATGTTGGGCTACGCCGTAAACTACATGTAGGTTTTCCGAATCAAGTTTCTCTTCAAAAGAATGTAAGAAAACCAAAAGTTTCTCCACATGCAGAACTTGTGGTAAGCAATTCTCAAAGAAGTTCATTGAAGAAAGCATAACCATAAGCATAAATAAAAGATGAACGCATTGGTCTACTATTTCCGGCTTAATTCTGTCCGCTCTTCTAAAATAAGATTTATGTCAAAACCAAATATCTAACCTTGATAAGCCTAAACTGATGACCAAAGAGTTAACATCATTATCTGCTTGAGTCACTGCCCTTTCGGCTTTCAGGAAAAAAGGGAATCTAGCGACGCTCAATTTTCTCAATCAAAAAGATTTTTTTAATGTCATTATATCAATCAAAAGTATTGGCAGATTTGTAATCACCTATTTTCCACAGCATTCCTCAAATCCCCATCTGATGGATATAATTTTTACCCAAAAAAAGAGGTGTCAGATGTGCATTCTGAAACTACACTAATCTCTTTGGATCAATACTATCTTGCTTTCCTCTTAAACATGAGATCAAATTTACTTGCCGATAATAAACTTCTGCCACCTCAGCTTTTCTGATTATACCATCACACAAAACTTACTCGAATAGCGAGTCCTTACAATTCAAACCCCATATAAATTTGAAAGGGATTTCTTAGGCTAGTTATTTTCCATATGTAAATTATTTTTTGCACAACGTGTTGAATCATGTTCCCGGCAAGTGTCCCAAAACTCCAAATGCCCCAACTACTAATAGTACCATACCAAAAATCTTCCATATAACAACCAAACCTCATCAATGATAAAAAAGATACCTTTGCAATTTTTTTGCAGATATACGAAAACAAAAATGAACTTAAGATTAAATTGGGGTGAGACCTAAACGCATAAATACCATTCTCAGTTACAGTGATTAAAAATTAGCTACTGTCAAACCCAGTAAAATTCCATCCCACCCACTGTTTGGTTAGTGAGAAAACCCATTAGAAAGCATACAGAATTGAGTCTTTATATTGGTTGTAGCTAAGAGTGGGATAGGACAAAAAAAGAAGACAGACACAGCCAAATATTAAATTTTCGACACTTTCTCGGTAACCAAACGGAGCATAACATTTTACTTATGCTAAGATACAAGAGATCTACAGCTTGTACCTGTACTCGCTTGGAGCAACAGTGATCGGAGATCGGTGAACGGGAAACCGCAAGAAGATGACGGGCTAACGTGCGCAAAGTGCGTGCGATAAGGGCATGAAGCTAAGATATGGGCGAAAAAGGAAAAAGACAAAATGGGAAAACAACTAGATACGACGTCTCGCGGGACTATTTTAACGTTATAAATTGGTGACAGGCTGCTCTCGAATCACACTTTGCCACGTCGGACCCCTGAGATATACCTGATGGATGATCCTAACCGTCCGAGAAACTTCTTGCGTATTTGCGAAAGAAATAAATGTTTATAAGATAGGTGTGGACGGTGTGGTCACTCCTAATAAAATGTTTATATGTTATATTTTGAATTAAAATAGAAATTTTAAAATTTGAAATTTAGAAATCAATCTTATCATTTAACTAATATATAATAATTTTTTATATATATAAATCGATTTGAGAATAGAATAATTCTTCGTGAAGTTTAAAAAAAAAAAAAAATTTTAATAAACAAGAAGGAACAAATTTATAGGTAATAATTATGTTCCTCAGAATTTAAACTTGGGTTGTTCGCTGTTTCTGCATTTCAATAGACAACTATCATTGTTATGATCCTTTTCCTGTCAAAACTGTATAAAATTATAGAAAATGTATGATTGTGTCAACAAATTGTTTTTACTTTAGGCTTGAATCAAAGTTTCAACTTTAGCCTAGTGTTATGAATGGGCCCATCTTTGTTTGAATTTTTTTGTAGCGTGTCAAGGTACACAGGTCCAATTCATAAATGGGCTAGTTGAGAGTGAATATTTTGAGTCCTAGCCATGGCCCAGCATTTTTGCAACAAACAGAGCCATTTCAACATGTTTCAGAAATTACTTTCTGCCCTTTTACCGTGTTCTGCATCGTCCAAATGCAGCTTTAATGGTTTTGTTTGGACCAGAAAATTGCTCTCAGCATGGTTGCCATAAAGGCGAAAGCAGCATGATGATGTCTGTGGATAAGTTGCTCGCAAGTCAATTATACTGCATCACCAAAATGGGGGGGGGGGGGGGGCACCCAAATCTTTGTTAATGGAGTTGACAACCATGGATTGATGCGCGCATTGTGTAGGACAAGGGACCCACGTTTTGTATTTGCAATTTCGATCAAGTCAATACTGGGTTTTCATTCCCATTATGCCACTGTAAAAAGTTTGACCCAGTGTGGAGCTTTAATCATTGCCAACTTAATCTGTATCAAACGACTCTAATTAAGCAGGTCTTTCACTAGATTTAGCTAACTAAAAATAAAGGCGTGAGAGGTAGAGCAAGATAATGAGCAATTAAATTAGATGTCTGAATTCATTTGGTTTTCAAATCATTGATAGTGGATTTGAGTCTGATAAGTGATGAGCTGGATGATGATCTTTCTACTCCGAAGATAACAAGCTGTTAACGTCAACATAGTTCTTTGAATACCAACTCCAACTCAAAAAATATAATAAATTTTTGTGAGGAATTATTGTTCATCATGGGATGAGTACTTAGCGTGATATCCATGAGTTCCACCTGCCGCAAGGGGGGCTGGCGTGCGAGAAACCTCTACCACGCTGGATCATTAGTTGCAGCTTGTCTCTGTATTTCTAATAAGTATGAATAGTTAAACATCTGTGTCTTTCCTAATCAAATATGATCACAATCCAATAGGTGAGGATCGATATATGTTCCTCACGATTTGGAATATGAATTTCAAACAAAAAAAATATCTGTATAAAGAAGACCTGGATGGAACAATATACTTCAAGATCAGGGAACACAAAACCTTCAAAGGAAGACAAGTATAAAGGTACTGTTTCATTCAGGGTGAACAAGGTGACCACTAACACTTCAATGCCCTTAAGAAGCACCAACTTATAAAGCCATATTGCCAAGACGACACCACTTTTTCCCCCCTTCGACGCTGACACACTTCTACCAACCAACGTTAGAGTCGTTAAACTTTTTTTTTTTATGCTACAATAAGATCTAGGAATAACAACAGTAAAAAGAAATAAAAAATGTATATCAGTAGCTATAAGTTTATCAGATCTCACCATATATAGTCGATCAAGGGCGGGCAAAGCTAATGTTATTAAAAATTAAACATAGAAAAAAACATGCATGCTGCTATGGCTGCAGCTAGCTAGCATGCAGAACATGTGGTCAGGTCAAGGAGACACGAGCTACAGTGAATGTTTCTGGTCCCGGAGACTAGAAAGCGTGACAATACAAGTAGGAGATGTAGGCGTCCAACAAAACCCATGAATATGTTGCACTGCACCAAAACAAAAGCCTTTTAGAACCTGAACTCATGCTTTTCTCATAATATAATGATGATCAGTTATAGGTAGAGAGCTTTTTTCTTAATTTACAAGAAGACAAAGTCATGATTATGGTTTATCATCATGACATGAAATATATGGTCAATATAATCTTCCTATAGCTAGGCGACTTATTGCTCAAATTCAAAAAAGATGATGACCCAGCGAGACAAAAATATCAATAAAAGAAGGAATTGGAGACAGGTACCTGTTTGGCTGTCTACAACTTCTATTGACATCGGTGCCCCCTCCCTCATGCCTCATGTAAAGGGCTGTAATCGAGCCGAGCCGGTTTTGGCTTGCCGAGCTTGAGAATTTTTTTTATTTTTATTCTTTATTTGAGTTCGACTCGATAAACTAAACTCTCAACTCGAGCTCGAGTTTGTCCCACAAACAAGTTCGAGTCAAGCCGAGCTCGAGCTCGAATTGTTTATTTTTTTTAATTTTTTGAATAAGATTTAATAATTAATCAATTAAATAAATAAAAAATAAAAGATCTAATATTGAATTTATACAACTAACAAGTAGAAACTCTATTGAATTATAAAATTTTAAAAAAGTTATGAATAATTAATATCTAACTAGTTGATATTTATCCAAAATAGCAATATATTATATGCCTACATATATTATTAATACATACACTTAATATGATATCATATATCTATTTCATACATGGTTTCCACGTACTAGTATATGAAATTAATAAATTTTACCGACTAATTATTATACAAATTATAAAATACACCTATGAAATATATTCACTATATAGACATAAGTAATTAAATTACATATTATATATTTAATTATAAAAGTGGTATGCTTATATTATTAGCTAATACATATATATATGTATATACATAAGTGTATGTATATATTTATTAATATATGAATGAGTTTAAATCAAGTCGAACTAATGAGTCGACTCGAGTATAAACGAGCGGGCCTTAACGAGCCTTAGCTGAGTCGAGTTGAATTTTATCGAGTATGTGTTATTTACAAATCGAGTGGATATATGCTTTCACAAACGAGTTTTTTTTTTTTTTTCGCGAGTCGAGTTCGATTCGATTTTAACCGAATGAGCTATCGAACAGATTGGTTCATTACAACCCTAGTCATGTTTGAATTTCACTCTTTTATCTTTTGTTTTGGAAAATTAAAAAACTACATCATTTTTTACCATGCATTTAATTAATGAACGTTTTGCAGTACTCTGAATTTTGGACCATGAAAAAACTGACATATTGTATTATAATTAAGACTACCAAAAACTATAACACCATATATAGTAAATATTTGATCATCAAGATTATATTAATAATATGATCAGATCATATGCCATTTCCAAGGGCACGGGTGTAACATTAACTGATCTAGCTATAAGCAGCTTCTTGGATTGTCCACACATCATGATCAGTTTGTCCCTTAATAAACAGAGTTGATGAACAGTAACTCCTCCGACCATGTGAATAATAAATTATCTGAGAAAATTAAAATATTAATACAGTTGTGAAATGTGGTTTTGGATGGGGGGGATTCTCGAGTCCACAAAGCTTAGCCGGCCATGTGATAAAAGCAGCTTTCTTCTTTCTTGTAAAGCGAACACGCCCGTTTGGGTGCAATCATGTGGTCTACTTTGTTATAATTTCATTCACATCTCCCTTAGCCCCCCTCCCCCCACCCTTTTTTTTTTAATTTTGTTGATCAGCTTCCATGTAAATGGGGATATAAGTGAGTGATATTAGAAGCCGTATGTGAAATGTATGCATAGATGAGGAGACAAGTTACGGGGTAATATTTATATATGGCTTTGGAAGGAGAAGGAATGTGGTAATGGTAATTGCTATGTACGTATATCAGCTCGGGAAACGGGGAGACCCGCTCGTGCGACCGGAAGAGCCCAGCCTCAGCCACTCACCCTCCCTATTTATTTAATTATTCTTATCATAACTAAATCGTGATTAATTAAACTGTTTTAATTATTATAAGCTGAGGCTGAGCAACAACTTTATATATATTTTTTTTAAATTACAGAAAAGGGCTCGAGAACTAGCGGATTTCCTTAAAGCTACTACCACGAAACAAAAAGTGGATTCTCTTCTCTTAAATAGCTTTCAAACATAGCCCCTTGGAGAACCCCTCGCGTGTCTTGTGTGTGGGTATATATATACCTCCATAGCATTACCCTCTCTCCATCCCCTCTAGCTATCTCATATCTCAGTACTACTTCATTGCATTCCATAACACTCCTCACCATTAAAGACAAAGAAGATAGAACAGCGGTAGAGTCAGAGAGAGAGAGAGGAACGAATATGGCATCTGATAAGGTGGTGGAGACTGTGATAGTAGGCAGTTATGTTGAAATGGAAACTGAAGGGAAGCCCAAGGATGTGAAAACCAAGCTATCTAATTTCTTTTGGCACGGTGGATCTGTATATGATGCATGGTTTAGCTGTGCTTCAAACCAGGTTCATTATCTTGCTTTCCTTTCGTTTTACCAAGACTGGCCCATTTCTGCGCTTCTTGTTCTTGGCTTGGTAGTTTTTCCTAATGGTTTCGGGGGTCCGTTTCTTTCTTTGTTTCAGGTGGCTCAAGTTCTACTTACATTACCATATTCATTTTCCCAGCTGGGAATGCTCTCCGGCATACTTTTTCAGCTCTTCTATGGATTGCTGGGTAGCTGGACAGCATATCTCATTAGCGTACTCTACGTAGAATACAGAACCAGAAAAGAAAGAGAAAAAGTTGATTTCAGGAACCATGTCATCCAGGTTTCACTCGATCTTCAACAACTTGATAGAGAAAAGACAATTTCTTCCCTTTTATTTAGCAATATATGCTTATCGGCTTCTCACATGGGTTCCACGTTCTTAATCATGTAGTGGTTTGAGGTTCTTGATGGGCTCCTTGGAAAACACTGGAGGAACGTGGGCTTGGCATTTAACTGCACTTTCCTTCTGTTTGGATCTGTCATTCAACTCATTGCCTGTGCGAGGTATACCTACCGATTCTGACCAAAGCTTTTTAACTATATCTCAATTTTATATCTACAAGTTTTCCTAATAAACAAGTGCCACAAATCTGATCATCAAATTAACTGGGAATCTTTTTAATGTTTCAGCAACATCTATTACATAAATGATAATCTAGACAAGAGGACTTGGACTTACATCTTCGGAGCTTGCTGTGCTACGACTGTCTTTATCCCTTCCTTCCACAACTACAGAATTTGGTCCTTTTTAGGCCTCATAATGACCACCTACACTGCTTGGTACCTCACCATTGCCTCCCTCCTCCATGGCCAGGTAATCATTTCATTTCCAATTTAATCACAATCTTAACAACTCCATAAGATCAAACAGTTGACAAACTCGTATATAGAACTGTATGAATCATGAAGTTAAAAGTACTCATGCCATTATGACTAATTGATTAATTTACGTACTCTGTTACAAGTTAGATAACAATGCTGCACTATGATACATAGTACTTCATGATTAAAGAGGTCTTCCCTAGTGAAAGAGAACTATAAAAGAAATGACAACATGTATTAATTGCTCAACTCGTGTTACCGTTGACACGAGGTACAGTACTGATTCAGCGTGTTCTTAGCTAGGCTTCTGGTTTATATTGTTATTTCTTGGCCTTTTATAGTTTAATACTAATAATTAGTGGTTCATGCGTGGTGACTTGTATATAGGTTGAGGGTGTTAAGCATTCGGGTCCAGCCAAGCTGGTGCTATACTTCACAGGGTCCACCAACATTCTCTACACATTCGGGGGACATGCTGTTACTGTGTAAGACAAAGCCCTGATTTTAAAAAAAATGGTGCCTTTCACATTTTTTAGGAATCTGCTCATGTAGCTTGCTCCTCATTTGCAATTTGCTTTTGACCTAGTCATAGATTTGGGAAGAAATAAAATAAACTAGAACTATATATGCAACAAGCTCTGGGTTTGAAACTTTTACGTCATTTTGAAAGTGACTAAACCTACATTTCGTTGGACATGATCTGACCACGTGATTTTAGTGAACGATCTGAAAAAACTTTATTTACCTCCCGAATATTCTCAATTATCAAAAATATTTTTAATTAAATTGCACTTCTTTGGCGTGGGAGGCAAAAAGTCTTTATTCTTGGGAACCCCTCTCTTCCTTTTTCAGGTAAAAAGCAAATACTCTTTTCGCTCTCTGTGCTTTGGCTTTTATCGTGAGAAGAGGGTTTTGAATAAAAAAGTAGATCGTATTATAAAAAAAAGTGTCAAAAACGTACTTTTTTTTAATACCCATTTTTTTACATTATTCATATATTACTCCCCAAGTTAATAAGCGAAATCCACATCAGCTACAGAATAATAAGCTTAATATTAAAGTTTCCCAAAATTTTTGTTCATATTTATATGTAACAGCAAAAATAAAATCTCTATGGTCCCTACCTCTTGGTGACTTTGCACATCTGTCAAGTAGATAACAATGTTCTATAAATGATAAATCCGTAGGATGATCTTAGCCCAAGTACACCTTACCCATATTTGGAGGATGTTTTACTACATAGCCTAAGGTTGAACAATACTGTCTGAACAAAAAAATATGACCTATAAATTATACTTTGATTTTGTTTTTGCTTTTGTGCTCCTTTCGTGTGTACTGAGAAGAAGGTTAAAACGCTGCTAACAATAGCTGAATCTGATAAATGTTGGTGGGTCAGTGAAATCATGCATGCAATGTGGAAGCCTCAGAAGTTCAAGGCCATATACTTGCTGGCTACACTGTATGTCCTTACACTGACGCTTCCCTCCGCATCAGCAGTATATTGGGCATTTGGAGACATGCTCCTCAATCACTCCAACGCTTTTGCTCTGCTCCCAAGATCACCCTTCAGAGACATGGCGGTCATTTTAATGCTCATACATCAGGCATGCCCTCCATCCTCATGTTCATATTCATATTCATATGTATTACATGATTAATTTACACCTCCTTTTAATCAAGTTTTTATTTTTTAATTTTTGAGAAGAACTATAATGATATTTTTTTATCTGATTCCTGCAGTTTATAACATTTGGGTTTGCATGCACGCCCTTATACTTTGTATGGGAGAAGGCCATAGGTATGCATGAGTGCAAGAGTCTATGCAAGCGTGCAGCAGCAAGATTGCCTGTTGTCGTCCCCATATGGTTCCTGGCCATTATCTTCCCATTCTTTGGCCCCATCAACTCCGCCGTTGGATCACTTCTCGTTAGCTTCACAGTCTACATCATCCCCGCTATGGCCCACATTTTCACCTTCAAATCAGCCGCTGCCCGAGAGGTACCCTACCTTATAATCTTGCTCTGCATATACACCATAACATTCTGTCAACCTAGTTGAAACATCTGAGGAAGTACTTTTTCAGGTTCGGCTAAGTGTCAGATGTTTGACTGAACAGTGAAACAATTCAATTGATAGTTAATACTCAATGTTTGTTATTATCATTTAAGAAAGTAAAGGGTAAAAATTAAGGAACACAGATCGGTAGCGTATGGTCACCGTCTAGCAGACCAGTCCCGGGCCGTTCTCCCAAACCGAAAATGTTTGGATTTTAATGCTCTTTACTTATCTCCAAGTCGTGTTTACTAAATGCACGAAAGAAAGTAATAGATAATTAGACTGGACAAACAATGCACAAAGGCACGGGATTCGTGCTGATCACTACGATCCAGAATATCTGTTCGTGCCTGATTCCCCATGTCAGGGAAGTATCCGAAAAACCTCCACCTCTGCATCTCTTGTCTCTTATATCTACGTGCACACCCTTTCTTACAGTAGTAGCATTTGCCTTTTACTGCAGCATTAGCCGTTAGTATAAAGTAAATGTGGATTTGGTTTACTTTTATATCTTAATCCAAAAATAATAATCAAATTTTAGAAGCTACAGCATGAAGAGCTACTCGAAAGCTTGATGAGAAGTTTTCTTTTGTTTTTTTTTTGGGTATGAGTTTATAAATTAATAGAATGCAGTATAACAGTTTGTGATAAATGGTTGTGATGCAGAATGCAGTGGAGCAGCCACCAAAGTACATGGGGCGATGGGTAGGGGCGTACACGATGAATGTGTTTGTGGTGGTATGGGTGCTAGTGGTTGGGTTTGGGTTCGGTGGATGGGCGAGCGTGACAAACTTCGTACACCAGATTGACACTTTTGGGCTATTCACGAAGTGTTATCAATGCCCTCCTCCACCTCTACCACCAACACCTCGCCTTGATCTCAATGCCACAGCACCTTCTCCTGTTCACTACCATCCCCACCCCTAAATTCGCCATACCTCACAGCCATTGATTTGTACCCTGTACCCAGTAGTTTTGCTGATCAGTTTCCTCCAGATGCTTTCACAATATTTCAGCTAGCCTAGTTATCTCATTGCATCTTTGCCCGTTGGAACAACATGACAACAGAGAAACGAGATAAATGTGGAGTTGAATTAGACCCAGCAAAATATGTATTCGGCCAATAGCCATTTCCATCAATTAAAGCAAATACCTTGTTCTACTATGTGTATCTTTCTGTCTCTTTTTTATTTGTAGTTTAGGGTCTTTGCTATGCATTTCACAAAAAGAAGAAAGAGTTGTATGCAATATTGAAGTATTCGGAATTTTCTACTTCTAATACTCGTGCAGCCATATGCTTGCTACTCTTTCAAAATATAAACATAAAAGTAATGATATTCATCTAATATTTCTCGTTATTTACTATATGTACGATCACCAGCAAGGGGGCTGAGTGCCTTTAAAATTGCAGTACTGTTGGTTTTTCCCAACAATACATGCATGTAGACTAACCAAGAAAGAAAACACTCTCTAATGATTATTTAGTACTTGTTTTAAGCCTTATATCTTGGGGAATGCAATGTCCAACAACGTAACGTACAAGTTACCTCCTTTCCTTGAATGAATGGTTGAACAATCGGCCAATAGCAAGCAGATAATAGTGGTCCTGGCCTTCCTGGGTTATTCTTTTGACAGAACTATGTTGTGAACACTGTAAATATCATAAGGCTGCATCCACTGCTACTTGTTCGAGTTACGTACTTCAATGCTAATGCAGATTGCAGATCACGAACAAGCTAGAAATGGCTTTATGATGGCGAGTATTGGAAAGACAAGTAGGAGCAGGACCAGGGGCAGCAGCATTAATTCAATTAATTCAATGCTGATCACTTTTATTCTTTTATAAATACAACTCCAGAAAAGTATCTAAGCATCACTCAGTTCTGCAGATATTACTAGAGACCAATCGTTCCATGGCTTCAATTGTCCATTTAAAATTTTTGTAGCGAATCCCTGGTGCTCTCCCCGGCTTTCTCCCTCTGACTGATCAGGGCGCAGGCGTTTAGATCATGAAAATGATATCTCAAGAAATAAAGGTCATAAAAGCAGAGGAGAGAGCATCGTTTAAAGCTTCCGTGAATATGAGACGCGAGTTGATGACAAAAGAATAACCAGACATACCCTAATAATTAAAGAAAATGGAAAGCAGGAAAGTGATGACATACGGATTGGAGGGTATTGCTAAAATGTAGATTGATAAGGCTGCTAGCTAGACATTGATGGAATATTGTGAGGGAATCTAATAATCTGCAATATTCCCACAAAGGCTTCTTGCACAAACTGGCAAATTAAGTTGCCCACAGTGCCCTGTAAAGAAAAACCATGCAACTTTTGCAAGAGCATGCGAAGCCAGGGGAAAAATAAAGTCACCTATCTTTTCAGTTAATAAGCCCTTTTTCTGTCTAGTATATGGCTTTATTCTCTGGCACAAGAAAATAATGATGTGAATAAGGGCGACATGCTTGGAAGCTCAAAATCCACAATGTTCGCAACAATTTACCACAGAAAGTTGTATATGTAAGATGCATTTCTCAAACACTAAAGTGTGGCAGTGTAATGATCTCAACTGTACATAACTGCAATAAGTGATCTGATATTAGTTTTATTTTGCTTTTCTATTGCTGATATTGATCATAGACGACACAATGTTGCCTTTCCCCTGAAAACTTCAATAGCTAACAATACGTTGAGAGTATTAAGCAGAACCAGCAAAATCTTTGACGGAATAATTACTCCCACTCAAACGTGTTTGTGGCATAATTCATAATCCTTCAACAAAACGTTATTTCTATCTCAGAAAATAAGTACTATCGCATCACTCAAGTTGGGGGGGAGTAAACACCTACAGGCAACTGTACAAAGCTCAACCAAATCATCTAAAAAACCCAATTATCCAAATCATTTGCATATCTTTGCAGCATAGCAAATCAGATAATCAGCCACCAAGCAACCTTTGACCTTTCTTGGTAGCTCATTGAAAACCAGAAACATCTTAGAGGTACCCTTTGCTCCCCAACTTGGCTAGATGAACAATAATCCTGTTTGTCTCCCCCATTGCTCTACCTTTAATTAACTTTATCTGTACAACTAATTTCCCTGACAAGAAATTAACATCTGTTCCAGAAAACCAAGAACCGATGAACTTAGCTTTTCCCCGGCAGCCAATTGATTCATACCATGGAATCGTATTCAATCTCTTTATTACACAACTGCAGGCTGAAGCGCAATCCATCCAAAATAGCTCTAATTTCAACCATATTATTGGAGCCAAAACCATAAGAAGTAGAGAATGCAGCCAAAAACTTGCCACTTTCATTAGATACCTTCATCACCGATTCAACAATCTCATGTGAGCACAGGTCATCTCAAAGCGCAATTGTTTCTATAACAGACAACCTTGAAAATTTGTCATGTCTAAAACATCAGAGACACAAACATGCACAGGTACGTGTCTGTGCACATGTAATTAGGTAAAGAGCCTTGCTAGGTACAAGCGGTTTGAAGCACCAAACCGCATACCGATGCTGACATGACTTTTTTTATTGAAAAGAAAAACAAAAGAATGAAAATTTTGAGAGAAGAATAAGGTTTTTTATCTCACAAAAATCATTTCCATCTTAATTCGCACTGTTTCATTAAACGGATGCCTTACATGTCAGCATTGATGCGCAGCAAGAAGACTTTTCCTTAGGTAAATATCTCATCCCTAAAGATCATTAGCGGTGAAGTTTGGCGACATCAATTTCCTTTCTCTTTCCAGCCTTCCCCTGACCCTAGTCCGTGCTGTAGTAGCTATGTACCGGACGGATGTAATTAAAAGCCAATGGCAATGTTAATAGTTTTTTTTTTTTTACTACCCCTAAAATTTGTTATTTTCCATAATCCATAAGAATGTCCTGCAAGACTATGTTGTGTTCCTCTTGCATTTTTTTCCAAGTAAGCGTATCATAGATATATTTAACAATTACAGGATACAATAATCAACAGGGTGAGAGGTCCAAATATTCAACCCAAAATAGCAAATACAACACAAGAAATAAAAATAAAAATAAAAAAGAGGTATTTGGGGTCAATGACTTGACCCTCACCTATTTTCCACAAGGGAAAGCCGCTTAAAGCAGTTTTGATACAGTCCGATAAGCGGACTGTAATACTACGACTGAAAGTCACAGTTAAGAGATTTGTGCAGCATTTCGTTGGTCTGGACTGGCTGCAGGAGACTTCCACTACCTCTTTCCCACGATCCTTGGTTAGGAGAAGCAAAAACATAAGTAGATAACAAACAAGAAATGTGTCGAATCGTCGAAGGACAACAATCAAGGACTGTGGCCACGCGTGGAGGCCACGCTCCACTCTTGGAGAGTCAAGGTCGATCATATCTGAAGCATTCGAGGTCGTTGGCCTCAGAAATGTCGCGTGTGGCGGCATCAAGCACTCTGTTAGGGACCTCGGTCAAGTCCCTAAACATTAAGGATCCTTTAGCTTGCTTTGCCTTGTGATGACCGAATGTCTCTTGCCAACTTGCTTGGCCTTGAACGAATTATGACAATGGAGGGTCCCTAAGTTGATGGAGGTATGGTGTCTAGTAATGGAATTGATGATGATGATGATGATGAGTTTGGGTGATCTAAGTGATGAATTTGTGTGTTTGATACAATGTGACACGGTTTGATGATGATCCTTGGTGTTGGCGCCACTTGGGTGATGATTAGGGTTGGTATAGTGAAGTGAGGCTAGGGTTTGGATGGTGGCTAAGGGAAATTTTGAAATTGGAGGGGATAGATTAGGGCTAGAGTGTTTCGGCTAGGGCAAGAAAGGGATGGAAATTATGGTTTGAATTGGTCTAGGGTAATTCCTAAAATTTAGGGATTTGGAGATGGAAGATAGGGTTTGGATGATGGATAAGGTGGCTAGGGTTTGATCCTAAATGATAAGATGGATGAGAGTTTGAGGTTTGAATAAAAGTAAGGGGTGTATCTCGAATTTTGAGGGATTGGAAGATGGATTAGGGTTTTAACTAGGTCAATAGATGATCCTAAAATATAGGAATTGCAAAGGCAAGCTAGGGTTAAGATTCCTAAATTTAGAAAATCCTTATGGAAGGCTAGGGTTTCGGCAAAGACACTTTGGATGGATGGAGGCTATGTTTTAGGAATGTGCTTAATGTAAGAAATCAAAAGATATGAAATATGAAGCTTGGAGTATGTTTGGTATATGAGAAAATGCAAGCAAATATAAGAACAAACTAGAAAATATATGAACAAACAATGGATAATTTGGGTATTGAATGGAAAATAATCATAAGATAGATATAAAAGAAATCAACACCTACTCACGGATTGCAAGGTGATGAAAATACTAAGATAGATAAATGGAACAACATCTATTAATGAATTGCAAGGTGATGTTCCTCTTCTTAGGATTCAAGAATTGCACTCAAATAGCCCAAGTGCAAACGCACCTAAAACATCTCAAAAACAATAAAACCGTCCACAAAGGAAATTGCCAAAAGATGCAAAATGAAATGTCTAAAGGTCATATTTAAAGCAATAACATAAGTGGAAAATCCTAAAAGGCCCCCTTGTAAAATAGGTCTTGCATGGGTCCCATGATGGCCTGTGGCATGTGTTGGCCCTTGGTGTCTTAGGCTGGCATGGCTGCTAGCATGGCCCAAGCATGGGCCTAGGTGTTAGGGCTGTGCTGCTTCTGGGTTGGCATGGCGAAGGCAAGGTGCCTGGGCGCTGGGGTTGTGTTGCGCGCACTGCGTGTGTTGGGCGTGTTGTGCACACTGCTGGGCTGCTGTGTGTTGGGCGTGCTTGTTAGCGACAGTGTCGAGGCAAGAGCCGTGGGGCTATCCAGCCTTGTCAATGACAGTGTTAAAGGCATCAGCCATGGGCCCGTCAAGACTTGTCATGGCATGGCTGACAGCTTGGTCATGGACCACTAAACTTAGGATTTTGACACACTCCTCAGTAAGGCGGTGTGTGGATCTCACACGTGCTTTGATCTGCACGTGTAACTCACGCGCTACTCCGTTCGACATTCTGCTTCGACCGTCTGAAGGATCGACAGTTAGAGTATCTTGTCGTGGAACACATGGTGATCGTTGGGCTCTGGAAAGCAGTAGATAGACGCTTCTCTTTGCTATGGACGTAAAACAAAATAAAAACCGGAAAGAAAGGGGCTGCACTGTTTTCCTCTAGCATGTTAATTGTTAAGTTTTATATCTAAAAAGTCTCAAAAATAAGAAAAGGGGTTCAACCCTGATTTTGAGTGAAAGCAATGAATTAATATTTTAACTCACCTCGTATTAGAACGAAAGTACTTTTTTTTAGATGATATTAGAACGAAAGTAAATTGAGTTACTTGCATAACAACTAATTTTCATTAATGGTTTTGCTGGGAGATAAAGAAAAACTATTTATTAGAACCATAACACAAAACTGGGAAATGCTACTTGGAATGGCATTAAACTGGAGGGACAAGGTCCAAGGAGCACTCTTGAAAAATAAGAAAAGTGGGACAGAACAGCGAGAATAAGTAAGCCCGGACCCATGAACTGAAATGTTGGGTCCTCGTCTCATAAGTCCGTCCGGCCTTTATTGATAGGGACCAAAGGTCCAAAACCAACCGTGACCGAAGCCTGAAGGCGATGAAATCAACCCTGACGGGCAAGCTGAGTGAAAAAGAATGAAACTAACCTTGTTGGATCCGCTGGATGTCTTAAAAAGGATTTATGATTTTATACAACTGGAGTCTGGAGAAGGAAATGACTTGTCGTCTACAAGTTCCGTACATTTAAAAATACAAATCTAGGACACGTAGAAAATTCTTTTTTTTTTTTTAACTGTGGTCCTATTTTGTTTTAAAAAATATAGACAACTTTACATAACTAAGACTGTATCTAAAATTAATATTGGAATCACTCAACCGTATACACCAAGAACAAAGCAGTGAGGATGAAACTTGACAGGTTATTTTATGATATTAGTAACATCACAATCTTTATCTTACCCAAAATTTAATCACATTCCACCAGTTATCCCGACTTAATTGCATACCAGCTTTAACCTAGCTGTCCCCGTTCTCTTTTTTGGGACTGTACTGCCATCTTTCAAGGATTGTCGTTTCCTTTGAACAAGTCATACTTCTAAAATGGACGTAAAGCATCGGTGGGGAGCAATAGAATTAAATTTCGCAATCATAATTAAATAGTGTTTGAGCCTTTGAGGGTCACCACTCTCAAAGTCTCAATATATGAAGGTCAAAACGTAGAAAATAAAGGCTGAGGAAGGTGTTCAAAGCATAGCAGCATTTTCTCTTTCCCTTTTCTTATCAACCTGTTTCTTCTAACTTACTTTTACCAAACACGTCATTTTATACCAAACAAGGTACAAGAACAAAGAGCCACAAAAATGATTCCGCCATAGGGATGTCCGTAGCATTATTAATGTGGTGATGGACCAATCGGGCTCAACTTTTTTCTAAAGTAGAAAAAGCAAAGCTCCTTCACCACCGAAAAGAAAAGACATTATGTTTCTAATTTCACCAATCAGACACTTCAATTGCAAGCTGATAGTTTTACTTCCCCAGAAGCCAATAAAATATGAGGGACTGAAGATGTCCACCTAAAAATGTTCAATCTTCAGATCTATTGTATGCTTATATTGCCCACAATATAACAACAAACCAGAAACAAGATCTTGAGAACCACTAGTGAATCTAAAAGCAGCAGTATTCATATAATGTGTATAGAAACTCAAATCAGAGAGTTAACATCATGAAACTGAGCATCTACTTCACCACTTCGCAGCCTCTACTCTGTCGCAGCCAAAACACACTATCACTGACAATAAAAAACATCAAAATAGAAGCAGCAACCCATCTGAGAAACTAATCAAATACTAATAAATCCAAACAGACTACTAATAAGAGCGACCCAGAAACATAAACACCAAACCAAAAGTGGGTCACAAAGAAACCACCCCGAAAGAGCAACTCCTATAATAAACCAGATAAAGCATTAAAATGTGTTCAGAAGAACACAATTACCCCAGCAGATCAACGAGCACTGTTAGGACACTCCCTAGCGAAATGCCCAGTCTCGCCACAGTTGTAGCAATTCCCACCGCCACCACCACCGCCACCGCCGGCGCCGGCGCCGGCTCCACCTCCACTCTGATAACAGTCCCTCGCAAAATGCCCACTTTCGCCACACTTGTAGCAACTCCCGCCGCCGCCTCCACCACCGTACCCACCGCCATAACCACCACCCCCATAACCGCCGCCGCCTCCTCCTCTACCACCTGATCTCCCACTACCATACCCACCACCCCCACCATATCCACCACCTCCTCCACCGTACCCACCGCCACCATATCCCCCGCCTCCTCCGCCACGTCCACTTCTCCCGCCTCCTCCGCCCCCGCCTCCGCCACCTCGGCTGCCCTGCACGGGACCCTCAGATGGGCCGGTGACATCAACAGCCTTGGTGCGGCCGTCGTTACCTGACTCGATCTGGTACTCCACGGCCTCACCTTCACCCAGACTCCGAAATCCATCGGATCGGATCGAGGACTGGTGCACGAACACCTCCTCCCCACCATCGTCCGGCGTTATGAACCCGAACCCCTTCTGGTCATTGAACCACTTGACAGTCCCGCTCAGCCTCTCGCCCATTTCCTTCGCCACCACCAAAGAAACCCTAAAAGAATCACACACCAACAACAAACCCTAGAAAACTTCAAGGGTGTGTGATTTGTGGCGTTACGGTTGTGGGAGTACTTATATGCAAAGCCGGGGAAACGAAATCTTCGGTGTGAGTGCCACATCATCAGAATAATGTTATTCCACCCAAATTTTTTTAAATTTTAAATTGGCTTAATTGTAAAACTTCTGAAAATTCAAGTATTAATTTTGTAATTCAAGGCCCTTATTTTGTAAATTTTATAAAAGTAGATACTTAATTAATCCTATTGGAAGATCCACATAGATACTTAATTACGAATTCCATAAGATTTAGGTATAATTTTTGTAGAAATTATAAAATCATAATACTTTATCATAAAAACGTAAAAATTCAGATATTAAATTTGCAATTAACCATTTTCAATTACGCTTATGGTAATGAATATCTGTTTAAATAGTAGATATGAGAAGTCACTTCATATAAAAATTATTAAATATCCTGAAATATAGATCACATCATATTCTCCTTCCATTAAAGCTTATATTGTTAAAATTGTTATATAAATATTAATTTATAATTAAAGGATTTACTGTCGCCTATTTATTTGGATTTGAGATTCTTTTTTTATTATTATTTTAAGATTTATTTATATCCCCAACTTTAAATCTTAAATATCAAATAACAATATTAAGAGAGGTTTGGATTCAAAACCTACCTTAACTCATCTCGTATCATCATTACAACTTTTTCAAATTTCCACACAAAATATAATAAACAATTCAATTTTTTCAAATCACAAAACAACTTTATCAAATTCTCACACTAAATATAATAAATAATTCAACTTTTATTTTACTATTCACAAACTATCTCAACACATCTCAATTCATCTCTAAATCCAAACATCTCCTAAATCATATGAATTCATTCATCCTTTCTCATCTAATAACTACTCCTAAATTTAAAATGTATTGCTTTAACGAAGGAGGAAGATAAAATATGACCATAGACTACGTTAATGTTTTGATTGTTTATTATCCGTTTTCAAGACTTCGGTTGAGATTAAATAAATTAAATATTGATTAAAATATTGTTAAAATATAATTTTTTTATTTTTAAAATTTTAAAAATTAAATTATTTATTATATTTTATATAAAAATTAAAATAATTAAAATAATTAAATGAAATAAAATAAAATATAATAGAATGAGTTAATTTGTGAATTGAAAGCTCCGATTCCCTGCTTTGGGAATCCCAAGCGACTTCCTCGATGCGATCCAACGGTTTGGATGAATTTGTACTGAACGAATTTCAGACCGTTCGATTGGATGTGGTGAGACGGTCAGTTTTGATGTTAATTGGACACGTGTCAAAATCGATAGCTACTGGATTGCGTAGTAATCTTTTTAATTAATTAATTTATTTATCGATGGGTTTTTTGGGAATGGTCAAAAGGTCAATTGACGGTCAAACACTGTGGCCCTGTGGGGGTGATGGGACGTAGATATCAATGTGTTGTCCCTCCCATCAAAAAGATTTGCAGCTTCTTTAGGTGATTACAAAGGAAAAAACTACTTTACATCCCAATTCAATTTAAGTGTTTGATAAATTTTTTTATTTAATAATTAAGAAAATAATTTTAAATGTATTAAAATATTTTTTATTTTTTTAAAATATTTAATTATATTAAAAAAGTATGAAAAAACTAAAAAACAAACAGCAGTCAGTTTAAACGGGTTACTCTATTACCCGACTCTATTACAATTTACTTCTTATCATTTATTTATTTTTTTTTTATTTTTAAAATATTTTATTTTATTTTATTTTTACTTAATAATTAAAAAAGTAAATATTAGTAAAATTATATATATATTTTTAATTTTTTTCATATTTTAAAAAAATAAAATTTTTAAATATATTATAGAATAATAAAAAAAAAATAAAAAATAGTAAACCTATCGTTATCTCTCCTTGCGCCGTTCTAAACAGCAAAAGTGTTTCAATTATATTTAAAAAAAAATTGTTTCAATTAACTTACATGTGACTTTTACTAATCTTTCCTGCCTTGGATGTTTTTTAATTGAAATTTTATTTTTCATATATAATGATGCTTTAAATAAAATATATTTTTATATATTATTTTATAAAAATATTTGTAATATAAAATATAATTATATAATAAATTATAAAAAATTATACGTATATATGATTACTCCCTTTTATTTATTTAAACTTAATTGATAAAAGAACCCAAATCTGCCGGAATACCTCACATGAGTGGGAGGTGTTGAGATGGGTGGATCAAATCTGATCAATTTCAGAATGTCGATTGCACTTGTGCAACATACTTAGTTGTGGTAGATTCTAAGGTGTGTCGGCACGGCCTAACTAGCAAGTAGCCTTCACACCTTGTGGTAATTTTTTTTGCAAAAATATTTATGTAAGTCTACGTGTCTTCAACACACCCTGTGTTGAGTTTCAAAAAAAAAAAAAAACCTATATAAGGGTATGTGGAGAGTGCCGACTGATGTATAGTCGGACTCTTTTTTCTAGGCCTGTTCATCCCGTTGAGTTTTTTTTAGGTCCGGTCCGGTTTAGATTTACTTATAGAAAAATTCGAGTACACCCGGTTCAGATATTGGGCTTACAATCCGGTAATTTTTTTTTTTATTTTTGGATTGAACATTTTGATGTTTTTTTTTTATATAGCAACTAAATGGACAGAAATTCAAAAGGAAAATACATATTATATCTAATGAATCATCCATTTCATGATTTTTCTTTTTACTCTCTTTTCCATGTGGTTTTTTTATTGGTGGCTAAGGAACTTGTAGACTTTGCTTTAAAAAAATTAAATAAATAAAGTTTGAATGGTGCATCAACATTTTTTTCATGAAAAAATATTCATAACATATAGTTTTGATTAAAAAAAAAAAACCCGGGTGCAACCTGGAATCCGGATTCTGGGTTTTTAAAAATTGGTTTCAATCCGGGTTCTGGCCCGAGTTTAAAACTTGGGTTCCGGTCCGAGTATACCTGGTTTCCAGGCCAGAACCCGAATAAACAATACTAATTTTTCCTTGGATGCTGCTATTCAACTTCCAATATTTATTGTTGGGCATGATCACTGTGCAATTGTATTTTTTGTCTATTAAATATCTTATAACTATTTTTAAAAAATACACACATACATTAATAATCACTCAACTATTATAACAAATATGCACGAGCGATTAAACACAAGAGGCAAAATGAAGAGATAAACTAGCATTTTACTTTTCCCTTATATTGGTATATCCACCAAGGAGGATGACATGCCGCATATGTGGAAAATATATTTGGAGTTGGAGACGTATTTTTTCATCGAGTAATTCTACATACAATCGTGAAGTGCTTAACCGTCGCGTAATCGCTTTGAAAAAGAGTGGGGTCCACTATTAAAAAAGTAATTTTTTTCATGTGGGTCCCATGTTTTATTCATTTTTTTCAAAGCGATTACGCGGCGGTTACACAATTCACGGTTGTAAGTATATTTTCTCTTTTTCATTTTCTTTTCCTTCTTGCTGAAATTTTTTGTTCCAGTATAATATTTAATACATTATATCTCATCGTTTTATTTCACTCTAAATTTCAATTTGTTCCGGTCTATTTTGACTATTCTGGTCAAATTACGGCCATTTCGAGCCCTATTTCATTTCAAACTATTTTTGTAATTTTCTTGTATTTGGATGATATTTTTTTAAATTTTAAATCTAGATAGTATTTAATTAATTATAGAATATAAAATATATTTATATAATTTAAAATTTTTTTGTTACTTTAAATATGTCCCCTCACTCTCTCTTTTTTAAATATCATTATTTTTAACAATTTCTCTTTTCTTTTCTTTGTTTTTGTGTCTCAACTCGAGTTTTTGATTTTTTCAACGTATATTTATATTATAAATCTTCAATTCATCCAAATATACATACATATGGATGATATACAATTACATATATATCTATTTATTCTATTAGTTGTTAGTTTATTTAGACATATAAATATTTATATATAATATATAATTAATCCCAAAACGGTATATCGGAATGTACCGTTATCAAAATATCTCGTTCCAATATTTAAATTGGAATAATCACTAAAACGAAACTGAAATGGGAGAGAAGTTGAACTAAACAGATATAAATATTAGGATTGATTAAATGATAAAATTGATGTTATAAATTTATAAGTATTTATTTGAACCATATTTAAAAAGATTCTGCATAACATGATATTTTTTTTAAAAAAAAATCTCTTGGAATTCTAGTTAAGAGGAAAATATAATGAAAAATAATTTTTATAATATAGGATGTGCAAATCACGCATACTTTTTTTGAAAAATATAGACAAGTTTAAAATATTCATGAATTAACTCAATCTTTGGTGGTGGGTCTTGGGTAAAACTTATGCATTCTAGAATTATATATAGTATTATTAATGTAATGAAAAATGATAAACTTACAGTATTATACAATAACGTTTTGAAATGCATGGTCTTTATAAAAATAACACAACTTTATAAAAATATATTTGTTTTAAAATATAATTTTAAAATATATTGTGAATTTATACAAATAACTTTATTAAAAAAAATTATCTTTATTTTAAAATATAATTATAAAATATATTGTCAAGAAAGTGTTAGGCGGATATCATTGGTAATTTTTTTACAATATAAAGTGCTACAAATGCAAACATATTTTTTTACCGTTTAATTTGTTTGGTAACAGTTTGCAGAAATTTACTGCGGATACTGAAAGTGAATCCAAGGACGGGGCAGTCAAAGGGTCTGTCTTTCTTTCTGAGACGTGGTGGGTATAGGCGTACGACCTCGTGACCAAAAAGATTAGAAAAGGCAAACTCTCTGTACCATAAAGGCGTTGTGTTAAAGCCATTGCACTTGTTCTTCCTTAATCTTTGTTTTTTTTTTTTTAACCGGTTTGTTTGTTTTTACTTCTTTTTCTCTTCTCAATTTTATGTTCCGGAAGAAAACCCATCAAATGCCTAATTTCCTCCTGGAAAGGAAAAAGGAAAAGAACAATTTACTATATCTTGATTATAAGACTGTTCAACCGGGCTGGATTTTTTTTTCGGCCCGGTCCGGAACCCAGATAACCGGATTCCAATTACGGGTTCCAGCCCGGAATAACCTTGGGCCGCTACCCGCTTTTTAAAACCCGGGTCTATCCGGCCCGAATGCAGTTTTTGACACCCGGTACCGGTTTCAAACCTGTTATGCGGGTTTAGATATAAAATGCATCGTTACCTTACCTGGAGATGCCCTAGCCCTAGGGGTGTAAATTCAAACCAGAAAACCGGAAAACCGGACCGAAACCGGTCCGGTCCGGAATCGGTTTTTAAAACGTAAAAACCGGCCGGTTCCGGTTCCGGAATTTTTTGGACCGGACCGGACCGGACCGGTTGATTAAAAAAAATAAAAAATAATATTTTTATATATAAGTTTTATATATAATGTATAATTATAAATTTTTATGTGAAATTTTATATATAACATATATATTCATATATGAAATAATTTCTTATTATAATTTATAAATTATTATATAAAATGTTAATACTAAATCATTAAAAGTTTATAACTAATACTAATATATAACTTATAACTATACCAATAGTCTAATATTAATACTATTATATAGTCTAATATATTAATAAAAGTATAAAACAGTTTTTTTTTTTATAAAAAAATTTTTAATGAAAAATTGTGAAATTTATATTTTTAAAAAACCGGACCGGACCGGACCGGAAACCGGTAAAACCGGAAGTACCGGTTTAGGAGGGTAACTGGTGCGTAATCGGTTTTGAAAAATACAAAACCGGTACATACCGGTTCGGTCCTAGATTTTATCCAAAACCGGACCGGACCGGACCGGTTACACCCCTACCTAGCCCCCCCCACCCCCTCGAATTACATTCTCAAGTATCTAATCTCTCTCTCTCTCTCTCTCTCTCTCTCTCTCTGCGAAGTAGATGCCCTACGCCTCCCTCCCCCCGATTCCTCTCTCTCGCTTTGCTCTGCGTCTGCGATGCCCTAGCCCCTCTCGAAATCACTCTCTCATCTGCTCTATCACTCTCTCTCTGCTATCTGCGATGCCGAACGGTGGAAGTGCTTGAGCTTGAGATCCAAGAGATTAGAACGTATTTTCGTTTGAGTATGTTTTCTTTCTTCCCTCTGTTTTCTTCTCTCTTTGTTGATTTTGGATTTTTTTTTATGAGAATGTTTGAATGTTTGAGGAGTATTTTTATGGGTTAGATCTGTTTGAATGTTTGAGGAATATCTGTTTAGATCTGTTTAGCTGCAAAATGCTAGAGCCGTGGGTTATTGTTATTTGGAAGATTTGTTTATATCTGTTTAGATCTGTTATATCCGAAAACATATATATATATATATATATATATATAATGAAGATTTGTTATGATTTGGAAGAAATGGTTTTTAGTATGTTGTATCTTTGATTTTTCTAGATTATTTTTAAAAATTTTGTTAAGTTTTTGGGTGGAGTTTGGAAAAAAAATTGTTGCCTTTGGGTTCCAAATTATTTTTAGGAAAAACAAAGACTTTAGAGAGTTAAGCCAAGTTCAATCTAGTTTAATTAAGATAGTTATTAAGTACATATATGTTTCTCAAATATAAAAAACTAGAAAGTTGGGCAAGATTTTTATTTTCTTCGGGTCTTGGTACTGCACCAACTATTTGAACTATAGTTTGTATAAAAACACTTGAAAAAAAAAAGTTTGAAATTGCATACTTCAATGAAACAAAGAGGATGTGCTTCAGTCAGGTTTTGTTGCATGCTTCAATGAAACAAAGTTGAGTACGTACTAGAACGAGTACTGCTGTATTAAGCATTTTGATATTGATATTGTAAAACGAGTGAGGACAGAGAGAATGTGTAGCTTTCTTTGACCGTTAACAAACTGTCAGCCACCAAATCAGTTAGATTTGGAACTGATAACGCTATATCTTCTTAAAGACTTTCTCCTCTGTTCACTCCTATCTGCCACTTCACTTGCTCCACTTCACCCCCACCCCACTTCTTTCAACAGGGAGAGGAGGAAAAGGATCTGGCTCTTCACCCTGCACTTCCTGCAGCTTCTCTGCTGCTCTGATATTCTCAATTCCCCAATTTTCTTTTTTTTTTGTTGCATCGGTGAGTAATTTTAATATTTTCTTATATTTTCCTAGTTCTTATGTTTGAGTTTTGTACTTGTTTCACATGTTGAATTTGATCTGTTCTTGTAAGCTTTGCTTGATGACATTAGTTCTGAATTCTTTCTGGTTATGCAACATTAGCTTTTTGATTTTTATTATCCTTAATGTAATGCAGAATCATTCTAGTTTGTCTCCTGTAGCTGTTGTTGAATTTTAGGATCAACTTAGAAAAGTACTTTGAATTTGCATTTAGTATTGCTACAGATGGCATTATAGATGCAGCGAGTTTATAATTACTTATACCATATTATGTTAACTTGGTTGATGAGTTAAATGGATAATGGTGACAAAGTCAGTCGACATTAGGACATTTGTCTTAGAGAGCTTTCTAGAATACATATTTTTTATTAGAATAAGTTTAGAATGGGGATCTTTGGCACTAATTCCAATTGCCTATCTGTTGGAGTCACATAATTAGTACACAAGCATAAACTTATTTTTTACCCTAGATCCTCCCTTATTGTTGGAGATGGTTAATTTTAATGAATTTTTTGTTTAGTTTCTTGTGGTCTTCATAATAAAAAATTTATCAAATATTTAATATAAATTGAAGTGGTTGTCTAGGGATATCTATTTGAATGAAAACTCTACAAAATATTTGTTAGTGTGGGTGTATTTGGAAAAAAAAAAGAAGTAAGAAACCATTCTCATCTTAATCTTTAATTTATTAAGTGGAATTTGTCTTAATCCTTGTATATAATCATTGTTCAAAACTTTGTGTGTTTTGCAGGATCTCTCAGTCCAATTACTTGAAGTTGCTATTTGGTGTGGCGATTAAATCATTGATGGACGTGTTATTGATTTTGCAATTCGTATATTGTAATTTTGTATATTGTAATGTAATGTATAAATAACAAATAATGAAATATGTAATGGATTGCATTGTGATGCATGCATGGATGAATTTATGCATTTAGTATTTAGAACACATTATGCGTTCTAACTTAACTTTTTTAAAAAAATAAAGGCTTTTGTATAACAAATAATTATGGTTTGAAATTTTGTGTGTTTTGCTAATTGAGCTTTTAGAACACAAACATTTAAGTGGTTCATGAACTTGACTTCTTAAAAAAAACAATTAATAAAATAAAGGCTTTTCAGGGAAAAAAAAAAGAAGGGTACAATCCGGAACTCAGAATTTCGGGTTTTAAAAACCCGGATCCACCCGGGTTTCGGCGCGGATCTGATCCGGATCAATGCGGCTCGAGTTTGAAACCCGGGTTCCGGTCCGGGTATACCCGGGTTCCCGGGTTGGAACCCGGATGAACAACCCTACTTGATTACTGTTAACTTGTTATGAGCTTGAATTCCATAAATTAAGGATCTCGAACCACCAGAGAGACTGACTATTCATCCAATAATTGAAATTTGGAGCATAACCCATGTAGTACCAAAGACCTTTCTCTTTGTTTTCTAGGGAAAGGGATAAGTATATTGAACAAATTACTATTCTTAATTTCATCCCAAAATCTCATTAGCCTCTCTATTATTCCGACAGCACCTCTTTGCTCACATCCTAGCTCCTCATTCTCTCTCGTCTGTTGAAAAATTACAACTTATGGATTTAAAATTCAGTGTCCCAGTATAGCTGGTGAAGGGTCCACACAAAATGAAACTGTTAAATACACGTATATATATAGCCTCTAGTTTATTGTGTCATTGGGAAGGGCACTGTACAGAAGCATTCTTGAGACTGAGAAGTACTCGAGTCTTTGTCTCACTCTCTCTTGGGTCTAAAGGACCTGACATATGGTTGCGTTTATATATTGAGACGAGTTGAGTTAAGTTGTGAATGATAATATTTTGTGAATCACATTAAAATTGATTTAATTTTTTTAGGTTTAGATGAGTTTAACTTTTTAGGTTGAAATGTATAAAATAAGTTGAGATGAATTTAACTTTTTTATGAAAAATTAAAAAAGTAATGAATCCCATCAATAATTAATTTGATATGTGAGATAAGTTGAGCTTGATTCAACAACCAAACATAGCCCGAGGGCTTATTTGGGTCTCTTTACAATACACACATTTCTGGATGGGCAGAACCCATAGCAGACCCATTTGAGGACGGGAGTCTGAGGGACTTGGCCCTTGGGCTGGTTGTGAAGTACTTTCGAATAAGAAAGCATAGGCCTGGCCCCATTCAGAGGCATATGTTTCGAGAACACTGTCACTCGGTCATGCCATTAATTTCACTGCATATTTATTTATTTATATGGTACGTACTGGCTGTGAGTTCTGGCTTTGATAAAACCACGGGACATCAGCGACACAAAACTAAGATCATGGGTCGCTAACTTGCTATTATGAAATCATCACACACTAGCCATTGTAATCATTCGTAAGAGGAAAAAAAAAAAGTCAAAACGGAATCAATCACAGACACACAAAATTTATGTAATTTGATAATGTGTATACTCTTACAGAGCAGTAAGTGATTTTATTCAAATGAAAGTTAATACACAATGTTGCAATGTGGCCGGATCATCAAATCAAACCACCACAAAACAAAACCGAGCTCCACAAAAAAAAGCTCAACAACCATTATGACCATTAGTATATAATTTAAGCTTTTTTTTTTCATTAATCATACAAGAGGACTTGATGTTCAAGATCTACAGTACTGCCAAACAGAGGATCAACTCTTTCTTGAGTACCTCGATTGAAAATAGTAGAGATTTACAACGGCCCTTACTTGAAATTTAGGAAACTCAGAGATAAGCTTTTTTTTTTTTTTTTTTAAATGAAACTGAATTTCATTGATAACAGAAGCCATTACATCAAATCACTGATTACAATGGTTTGAATACATAATGGAATTTCTTCCAATGTATACTTGTCTTCTACAAAATCTAAACCAACCCATGCCAAAATATGTGCTGCCATATTTGTCTGTCTACTTGTATGAATAACAGCCCATGAACTGAGCCCTGTAAGAACTCCTTTTGCATCTGCAATTAGTAGACCAGCTAAGCTGAGATCTGTTACCTCCATGTTAGCCATCGAGACAACTTGCATAGCATCCCCCTCAAATACAAACTTGGACAGCCCCATTTCTTTGGTGAAAATTGCAGCTAGCAGCAAACCATAAGCTTCTGCTGTAAGTGAATCACAATTTATTGATCTAGGAGCTTGTAATGTATCAATCACCTGCCCTTCGAAGTCTCTAGCAATCACTCCAATGCCAATCCTTTCATCTGAAAATTTTGTAGCAGCATCCCAGTTTACCTTATAAACCCCCTCCCTTGGTTTCTGCCATGATCTCTGTATTGGACGATGGACAATTCTGTTTTGTGCTACAAACACATGACTGTTTGCATTTTTGTATGCTAGAACTTCATCTTTTGCAGCTTGATACAATATCACAGGATGTTTAAATACCTTTCCATGTATGGTTTCATTCCTTCTGTACCAAATAAGCCTAGCAATAACTGCAGCTTCCTCGAGCTCATCAGATTTCAAACATTTAGAAAACTGCTCCCATATATCTAGAAAATAATCACTTTGAAAAGTCATCTTCTGAATCTTTTTGCAACACATACTCCACACATCCCTAGCAGCTGGACATCCCCATAGCAAATGACCTGTTGTTTCAGCAACTAATCCACACACTTTGCAGGCATCCTCTTCCACAACATGCCTCTTCTTTAAATTGGATAAAGTAGGAATGGCTTCTTTGCATGCTCTCCATATAAATACTTTTACCCCATTCTGGATCCTCATTTTCCATATAGCTTTCCATTCTTCAAATTGCTCATCACAAGAGGTCTCACCAGCAGCCTTAAATTCATGGTCTTTGTGCAAGTGGTAAGCACTATTCATAGAGAAAAATACATTTTTCGTATGCAACCAAACCAATTTATCCTCCTTTCCCCCTTACTGATAGGGATAGATTGAATTAAGGAAGCCTCATGTGGCTCAAACAGAGAATTCAGAGGGTGGACATTCCAAATCATCATATCAGGATCAATTAGATCTGAAACACAAACATAATTTCCATCTGACGCATAATTATTATTGGTATCTTTTTTTCAAAGACCTCATGACATGACCCATATATCTTCTCAGTTTATAAGGTGGTTGTAAGCTGTACTAACTCATGAAAATCCTCGGTTCAATAAAAACACCTTGTTTCACTTCATTGATTTCCTAGGCCGCCCATGCTTATCAACTGCATGCTGCATTACGCTTTGCATTGGTCTCCTCTAGTTTTTATCTAAACTCGACTTAACTGCTGCCTTATGCATGCATTATTCTATATTGATCTCCTGTTAATTTTATTCTTCATGTTTACCTATACTGCTTGGACATGCTTTCCGCCCCTGCACTCTGCATGGGCAAGATTCTGCAACAATGCAGAAGGTCATGTACTTACAGAACCATCAAGCTTAAAGGGTAAAAATGATTAAGAGAAGAGGCCGACTGGTTATGAACGTACAACTGCTACCACAGCCAGTGTCTCATGTTTCCAAATTACCCAAACGTATGGATCCTAAAATCTTCTCCAATCTTAATAAGTATTAATGCTACATGACAAGTTGTACCTACCGATAGGTAAAGAATATACTCTTACTATAAGACGGGAGAAGAAGCTGCAAGCCAAGCTGGAAAAAAAAAAAATGCTGTATCCAATGTCAATCATGATTCTGCATGACAATATACGGATGCCTTTCCAACTATCCGACTAACAATGCTTTAAATTGTTGGTGTTCCAACTGCTTAACAAGTCAAGCTCAACGAATTCTATAAAAAAGTTAAGTCTGGTTGAGCTGATCGACTTTACATGATTGTAACGTTCCTATCGGCATTAGAGAACATAGAAATATTATGAAATCATTACGGGAGTGGCCGTGTGGCACTTCCGCTCTCAAAAGAGCATTTAGATTAGACTTCTATATAGCAACATGCAAACTCGATCCATCCACTTCCAAACCATTTTCAAAAGAGCTCAATCATGTTCCATCCTTATCGCAAATGCAGCAGTCGTACTCATTCCCTTTTTCATGACTTCCTGCGAAACCATCATGACTTTCTTTGTCCCGAGGGATAATGTTTGAGAGAGTTGTTTGTTTCGAACATTGTTGTACTGTTTTTTTTCCAGCCAAGACCAATTAATAGAACGTGGATGAACCCAAGTACGTACGTAGCCGAGTTCCATTCAACAACAGATCAGTTATGATGCTAGCAGATGATAGAATATCTGTCACTTATGCACTACCTTCACAATTTATAATTCGCCAATTTGCATCCATCTTCGGGAAGAATTTATATTATAAATGTTACGTGGAATGTAAGTGGGATTTTGTCGTGAACATGAAAAGATAAAGGATTGGGGTCACTGAATTTACAAAATTGAAGTTAGAATGTGGCAAAATTATTCTAGTTCTGATCGATTAGGATACTGCCATTTCCAAGTACCCAGAAAAATGATGATCGATCGATGCCGCAAGAGAAGTGGAAAGTGAAGCAGTTCCCGGCCCTCGCGTAGTTTGGCATGCATCTATCATTGCATGTGGTATAATAATGGTAGCAATCCAGCAATGACCACAGCAGTGCTAATTTATATACATCTTATGAGAAGGACAACAGCAAAATGCAACCGGTTTTTTGTTGGATTTTTTCCTAGAAACATTGTACAATTGGATTAAACTAATGGAATCCTCTTGAACCCCTGGACTGATAGAGTTCCAACCTACTTTTGGCTTCGGGTAATAATTCTTCAATTTCAGGTTCTTCAACAAGATGCGCCTGCTTTGATGACCACTCAAGCACAATAAGCACCTCTTCTTGAGCAAGTGTCTCACTGTCAGGGACATGTAAGGCAATGTAACATAGAAGAATCAATGCTGGAATTTGGACCATTTGTTCACCAAAGTAAACCAATTGAATCAAGTGCTTAGCTCCTCCAGCATCTATGATTGCTTTGCAGTGATAATCATGGAGGAAATTGTCAGTGCATGCAAACTTAGTAAGTGCAATGGAGGCTTCCATACAAATCTCAGGTTCTCTTTCATCAAGCAGCCTCGCCAATGGCCCAATAATTCTTGTTTCCGTTGCTCTGAAAGTCCTTGCCAAGTTTCCAATTGATTTGATGCAGGGTACAAGGAGGTCCGAGTTGGCGGCCTCTATAATTTTAAGTAACTGTTCTAATACAGCTTTAGCAGCAGGGGAAGTGGGCTTGAAAGCGGAGCGCCTCAACTCAGCATTTTGCTCAGCCACAGCTGTGATCTCCGTCAATGCCCTGGCTGAATAGGATTGAACATCATCAGTTCCTTTTTCTAACAACACAGCGAAGCATAAAAGCGCTCTTGATTCAGTGATGTTCCGACAAATGGATACATTTCCCTTGGACAACTGCCATAGGGCTCTGGCAGCCATTGCCTTCATCTCGGCCTTAGTAGCCGGATCTTCAAATTCCCTCCCCTTAATGCTAGATCCCGCTAGCGAAACATGCTGCTGCTGGTGATGGGATTGTTGTTTTGCATTGCCATGATTGGACTTAGCAATAGCATGGTCAAGAATATGATGTTGAGATGCTTGTGGCTTCGAGTGGTCAGGAGTCTGGCTTGTCGTCATGGCCATCGTGTTTGTAACCACATTGAGCATATGGCTTGAGGTTTGGAGGTTACCCGCTGGGTGAGCAATTCGAGCAGTGGATGCTTTATCATAGTCTTCACTTTCCGTTTTATCATTTGGACTTGGACCATTACTAGCCATGACAACCGAATGTATAGACATTTGTTGTTTGCTGGGAATGGCATACTTTCTATGTTCTTGAATGGTCTCAAACGCAAGATGACTAACCAGCAACCGAATTGCATTGTTCTGCGCAAAATGGTCCTGGCATTTGGGGTGATGATGTGCTAGTTCCGAGATTGCCCAAGCCACCACAATTTGAACCTTCATGTGCCCTTCTTTAAGGATTTTCACAAACGCAGAGCAAACACCAGCATTCACGATGTGCTCGACGCTTTCCGGGTCACGACCCAGTAAGCCAATGGCTCTAGCAGCATTTTCTTGACCTTCCATGCGTCCTTCTTTAGCCAATTTTAGAAGCCCTCCGATCCCACCTTCCTCAATAATAAGCTTACCGTATCGATCATTATCCCGGGCCAATGACACCAAGGAGGCAGCCGCATCCGAGCGGTCCTCTAAAGAGGATCCATTGTGTAGAATAGCAATCTGTTCCCAGATAAGGCAAAGAATTGGCTCATTGGATGCTATTGGAGGAAGACCCAGATATTCATCGTCGCGATCATCAGCAGAAACGGACACTCGGAGGAGCCATGACACGTCTCCGATTGAATTCTCGAGCTGGATGGACGTTTTCCTAAACGCTGCAGCGGGAATAATGGTGAAGAGCCGTTTCATGATGCCATTGGCACGACACTTAATAACGAGCGTAAGGGCTTTGTCGAGGACCAATTCTGTATCATCAATGATGCGACGCGTTGGACGCTCATAGAGGTCGTTGCTGGCTCGTGCTGCCTGTCGTAATAGGCCTGCTAGCTTCTCGGTCTTGGCCTTCAACTCTGAGCAATCTAGTTTGAAAGATTGCGCCTCGTCGGCGACCTTGCTCACCTGGTCTGCCAATTGTATCGGTCTTGCCAGGATCTCCTTCACTATGTCCGCCATGGCCTGAGCGAACCCAACGCCGAAACGCCTCAAAATCTGATCAAACACCCCCAAAAAAATTAACCCAGTGCTGAAAAAATCTCTCGGAGAGAGACGGGTTTGTTTTAAATGGTGAGTGGACGTTTCCTTTATGTAAATGAACTTGCTGGGGTTGTTATCATGTTTATGACATCAAAACCTAAACACAGACATCAAGGTCTGGGGGGGATTTGATTTGTTTCATCTACGTGGGTGATGTGAGACGGTGGTGGGGCTAATGATAATGGCGGTTTTGGACATGATGTAGTCTGTGTGCGGAGGAGGAGATTTTAGGGATGGTTCAACGGTTTTTTCTCCCACTAAAAAAGCTACCATTATTCTCTCCGTTACAGATAGGTCGGTCATGGGAAATCGTTTGGTCTAAACTCCAGTACAAGAGGAAAGAAAAGCCCCAGCATCCCTTCGATATACATTCCATTAACTTAGGTGCTATACAATCTGAGATCAGTAATTACTAATTAAAGGCGATGCTTAAGTTCCGGAGTAAACAAAATTACGCAAGGTTCTACGCGCCTCGATCGGAAGAATGTGGGAATACATATATATATATATATATATATATATATATATATAATATTGCCTAATTAATTCAAACACTTTGCATGATGGTGTGCTTACGTTCTTTGGTGCAAGACCAGCAGGAAATAAGTACGCAAAAGCTGCGTCGATCGATCAGTATTTGATTTTCAAGAATATTGTTCGTACTAGTTGTTCGGGGGAAAAATAAAAAACAACGTTGTACTCATCACTCGTTCTTTTCAAACCATCAATCCATAGCAGTAAATTAAGAAGCTGAAACCGAATTAAGGAGCTGCAAACAAAAACGACCGCAATTAATAATGTCTGTGAAAATGACCATATTATATATACGTGCATGCATTCGAGTAAAAAGATTATATCCAAAGTTGTTATCAGTCTACGTGGGTTATCAACCCTGAAAACGTCTTTAAGCTCATCATTTTCTCGAAAACGGGCACTTGGAGATCGCTCAAAGGCAGGACATGTTTTGCAGAAAATGTTTGGTGGTTAAAGTACGTACGTACTCACTCTAATTATATATAAGAGTATCATTTTATAATTAATTAATTATATATATGAGCGAGCTAGGGTCAGTTTCTTGCTTTGTCATGATGGTAGTTGAAACTTAAATAAGCACATGCTATTTGTAGCCTAAAGATTGAAGATGATGCCATTAACTGGCAGATCAGAAAATCTGCCATCCTGGATTTTTGTTAATTACTTCAATGTTGTACATTTCGTCTCTGTGAAGTATGTGAAGGACGTGTCTTCACTTTGATGAAATCGTCTTGTCACTATATTTAGGAGATGTTTGGATTTAGAGATGGGTTGAGATGGTTTGTGAATAGTAGAATAAAAATTGAATTATTTATTATATTTTATGTGGGAATTTGAGAAAGTTGTTTTGAGATTTGAAAAAGTTGAATTGTTTATTATATTTTGTGTGGAAATTTGAAAAAATTGTAATGATGAGATGAGATGAGTTGAGGTGGGTTCAGGTGGGTTTTGAATCCGAACCTCTCCTAGAGTAATGCTATACGTAATTGTGGAATGTATAAATACTGTGTAGTTATTTTAAAAAATAATTAGATTTATTATTAAAAAATTAATTATTTTTTTTTTCATGTGAATATCATATTTATATAATTTTTTCAAAATAGTTATATGGCGCTTGATGCGTACTCACAACTATCAGTATCATTTCTCCGAAGTTTAATTAACTCCAGCACCGGCACGCAAATTTAAGAGCTAGCTAGGTGTTCATGGTGGTTAGTAAATAATTAAAACTATATGGATTTAATCTAAAAGTAAGAGAAAACTTGACTTTCCGCCCTTTGATTAATATACTAATACGATTTGTGGTAATAAAATATTTTGTAATAAATTCCAAACCATATATATAATATGTATATATATCAATGATCTTGATAATCAACTCTTCAAATATTAAAAAAAAAAGTGTTTTAGTTACAAAGAGATCCTACAAAAAAAAATTCATAAACTAACGTGTTTTAATGTGGTATATTAAATTGTAAAATTAATTTTATTGTAAATTAATAGATCTAAAGTATCGTACGAAGACATGATCTCGATTTATAGATTTACTTTTGTGAGATCTTTTTGTAGCTGCAGCACCACTTCTCAAAAAAATGATAATTTTTATAGATAATAATTTGTCCGGAAGTTTAAAGGTTTAAAATGCTTTCTATATGCAAATTGTTATACATGACACAAGATGAAAAAATAACGTGACAGTTGCCTGTCTTACTATTTTTCTTCCCCATTATTTGATTGGTAGCTAGCTAGTTTGTCGTCTTGAGTTGTTTAATGAACCTAAGATTCATTTCGCACAAAAAACGAGACATGTCACATTAATTTATAAAGAGTCGCAATGAAGTTGATGAGGTCGGGGAATGGAATATTAATAACAACAAACTGAACAACAGAAGATTATTCCTGTGTATGTGTGCGCGGCATGATGTCGTTTTCGCCTGCTAGTTAAAAACAGAGAGAGAGGGAGAGGGAGGGAGAGAGAGAGATTAGGGTACGTTTGGGTGTTGAAAAGTGTTAAGAAGTGTTGAGAATGTTTGTGAATAGTTATGAATAGAGATTGGAGTGAGTTTGTGGGTCCCATTGAGAGTATTTTGAGTTGTTTGGATGTGTGAAGTATGTTGAGTTGTTGACTTTTGAGTAAGTAGTTGAAAAATGTGTGGGTCCCATAAATATTATAGTATTTTGATTTTTAACAATAAATATTATAATGATTTTATTATAGTGATTTTTTAATATTAATAAATATTGTAGTGATTTTATTTTACTTTTATATATAATAATGATAAATATTATAATGATTTTATTTTTAATTTATATATAATAATGATAAATATTATAGTGATTTTATTTTTAATTTATATATAATAGTGATAAATATTATAGTATTTTATTTTTTATTTATATATAATAGTGATTTTATTTTTATTTATATATTTTAGTGTTTTTATTTTTTATTTATATATTATACAGATAAATATTATAATGATTTTATTTTTTATTTATATATTATAGTGATTTTATTTTTTATTTATATATTTTAATGACTTTATTTTTTATTTATATTTAATAGTGATAAATATTATAGTAATTTTATTTTTTATTTTTTATATATTATAGTGATTTTATTTTTTATTTATATATTATATTGATTTTATTTTTTATTTATATATAATAGTGATAAATATTTTTTATTTATATATTATAGTGATTTTATTTTTTATTTATATATTATAGTGATTTTATTTTTTATTTATATATTATAGTTATTTTATTTTTTATTTATATATTATAATGATTTTATTTTTTATTTATATTTAATAGTGATAAATATTATAGTAATTTTATTTTTTATTTATTATATATTATAGTGACTTTATTTTTTATTTATATATTATAGTTATTTTATTTTTTATTTATATATTATAGTGATTTATATTTTATTTATATGTTCTAGCGATTTTATTTATATATAATAGTGATAAATATTTTTTATTTATATATTATAGTGATTTTATTTTTTATTTATATATTATAGCGATTTTATTTTTTATTTATATATTATAGCGATTTTATTTTTTATTTATATATAATAGTGATAAATATTTTTTATTTATATATTATAGTGATTTTATTTTTTATTTATATATTATAGCGATTTTATTTTTTATTTATATATTATAGCGATTTTATTTTTTATTTATATTATAGTGATTTTATTTTTTATTTATATATTATAGTGATTTTATTTTTTATTTATATATTATAGTGATAAATATTATAGTATTTTATTTTTTATTTATATATAATAGTTATTTTATTTTTATTTATATATTATAGAGATAAATATTATAATGATTTTATTTTTTATTTATATATTATAGTGATTTTATTTTTTATTTATTTATAATAGTGATTTTATTTTTTATTTATATATAATAGTGATAAATATTTTTTATTTATATATTATAGTTATTTTATTTTTTATTTATATTTAATAGTAATAAATATTATAGTGATTTTATTTTTTATTTATATTTTATAGTGATTTTATTTTTTATTTATATTTTATAGTGATTTTATTTTTTATTTATATTTAATAGTGATAAATATTATAGTGATTTTATTTTTTATTTATATATTATAGTGATTTTATTTTTTATTCATATATTATAATGATTTTATTTTTTATTTATATTTAATAGTTATAAATATTATAGTGATTTTATTTTTTATTTATTATATATTATAGTGATTTTATTTTATTTATATTTAATAGTGATAAATATTATAATAATTTTATTTTTTATTTATATGTAATAGTTATAAGTATTATAGAATGTTTGTGAATTGTTATGAGTAGAGATTGAAGTGGGTTTGTGGGTCTCATTGAGAGTATTTTAAGTTGTTTGGCATGTGAAATATTTTCAAAAGTATGAGAATAGTTGAAAAGTGTTGAGGAATGTTTGGTACCCAAACATAGCCTAAATGACATATCAATTAAAGACTCCTTGAAATTCGGTCGTGGAATATAAAAGATAGCAACTGCATGCTAATTATTCTTTCAGTTCGATCGTCGAATATAAAAGATATCAGCTGTGAGAATATTTTTGTAAACCACCACACTTTGAGAGGTGGAGAAATATTTATATTTATAGAGGAGTACACGTATGGCTATACATGGAAACAAATTACAAATGAAAATAAATTATACAATAAAGAATACAATACTACAATCATGGGGAGGATTGCAGAATATCAGAGGAGGATTCTGGAAGATCCTCAACACTACCCCGCAAGCTAAACGTGGGATTAGAGCATACACGAAGCTTAGAGCGAAAGAGAACAAAGAGTGACCGGGAGACACTCTTGGTGAAAACGTCAACAATTTGCAAGGAAGAGGGAACATGCTGACTGCGGATGGTGCCAACAACCACGAGCTCGCGAAGAAAATGATAATCCAGAGCAATGTGCTTCAAGCGCTTGTGGGAGATCAGATTAGAACTGAGAAAGAGGGCACTTTTGTTATCGCAAAGAAGAAGCAGTGGAGCAGGGGTAGTGATACGCAGATCACGAAGGAGATGCTGCAACCAAAGAACCTCAGCAGCAGTGGCGACAAGGGCACGATACTCATATTCACAGCTGGATCGAGAGACAGTGGGCTGTTTCTTCGCACTCCAAGAGACAAGATTGTCACCAAGGTAGATGGAATAACCTGACGTGGAGCGGCGAGTATCTGGGCAACCAGCCCAATCAGCATCAGAATAAGCAGTGATAGTGGCAGAAGCAGAGGCTGAAAATGTGAGACCAAAGTGGAGAGTGCCCTTGACGTAACGAAGAATGCGTTTGACAGCCTGAAAATAATCCTCAGTGGGGGCATGCAAAAACTGACTAACGGAATTGACGGAGTGAGCGAGATCAGGCCTGGTGATAGTCAGAGATTGCAAGACACCAACAAGAGAGCGATAAAGAGTGACATCAGAGAAGGGAGGACCATTAGAGGAGAGGCGTTGTCCAACAACCATGGGAGTGGTGACAGGTTTGCAATCCAAGAGTTGAGCCTGAACAAGAATATCACGAGCGTACTTGGTTTGACTGAGAAAGAGGTTGTCTGAAGCAGAGGTGACCTCAAGACCCAGAAAGTGGTTGAGAGGGCCCAAATCCTTGGTGGCAAACTCGGCATGAAGCTGGCGAATAAAGGCACCAAGAAGAGAGTGATCACTGCCGGTGACAATAATATCATCTACATATAAGAGAAGATAAATGAGATGCTGCTAGCAATGAAGAACAAACAGAGAAGTGTCAGCACGGCTGCAAGAAAACCCAAGTTTCAGTAAAAAGGAGCTGAAGCACTGAAACCAGGCACGAGGAGCCTGTTTTAAACCGTATAGAGCTTTCTTGAGCTTGCAGACATGGCTAGGAAAGCGAGAATCAACATAACTAGGGGGCTGCTCCATATAGACATTTTCCTGCAAAATACCATTAAGAAATATATTTTTTACATTAAGTTGACGGAGAGGCCAACCACGAGTAACAGCAATTGAGAGAACAACACGAACAGTGGACGCCTTGACCACCGGACTAAAGGTATCAGTATAGTCAAGTCCAGGGAGCTAAGTATAACCCTTCGCTACAAGACGAGTCTTGAGGCGATCAATGGATCCATCAGAGAGATATTTGGTCCGGAAAATCCACTTAGAGCCCACAATATTCGTGTTGGAGGGACGAGGCACCAGGTCCCAAGTGTGATTGGCATGGAGAGCTTTAATCTCATCATCCATGGCAGCAAGCCAGGCAGGATTCTTGGCATCAGATTTGAAACCACAAGGCTCTGAGGAGGAGAGCAAGGCATAAAGAAGTCCAGAAACAGGCTTGCTAAGATAGGCAGGATGGCATGGCCAGAAAACACCTGCTTTGGCACGGGTGACCATCGGATGAGAGGAAAGAGGGGCAGCTGGTGCTGGATCGATAGGGGCTGCATGCGCTGGGCTCGCAGGCTGACCAGGTAGAATAACAAGATCCTACTGGGCTGGAGACTCACGGGCAGCAGTGAAGCCAACCTGGGAAACATGCATGGGCTCAACAAAATGATCAGCACAGAAACGACAGTGAGTGGGCCCGGTCGGAGCAACAGAGTCGGACATAGTGTGGTGTGGCAGTGTGGCAATGGACTAAGATGGGGTTTGGGCTTGGTTGGGCTCACTAAAGGAGGAATAATCCAAGGCAGTTATGGGTCGGACGAGAGAGTTGGGAATAAGAGGAAAATGGGTTTCATCAAAGCGGGCATGGTGAGTAACATAAATTTTCATGGTGGTCGGATCTAAGCAACGAAAACTTTTGTAGGAAGGACTATACCCTAAAAAAATGCAAGAAATGCTTAGGGGGGAATTTATAGGAAGCATAGTCACGTAAACAAGGAAAAACTCAACAACCAAATGACTGAAAATTTATGTAATGAGGAGCCTTACCATGCAAGAGTTCAAATGGAGAAATATTTCAAAGCAGTGGAGCAGGCAACCGATTAATGATGTATGTCGCAGTACTGAAGGCGTCAACCCAATAAGAAGTGGGAACACGTGAATGAAATAAGAGAGCAAGACCCATCTCAGTTACGTGACGATGTTTACGTTCAGCAAAACCATTTTGGGACGGTGTATAAGGACATGACATTTCATGATGAATCCCGGTAGAGTGAAGATGAGACTGAAAATGTAGACTATGAAATTCAGCACCACCATCACTCTGAAAAATTTTAATTTTGCAAGAGAGTTGGTTTTCCACAAATTTATGAAATTGAAGAAAAATTTCATAGAAATCAGACTTCAATTTCATAGGATAAAGCCAAGTAAAACGAAAATAGTCATCAATAAAAATAACATAATATGAAAAATCCATTATCGATTTTACCGGAGCGGGGCCCCAAATATCATTAGATCGAGTATCATTTGTGAGAAATGGGAGCCTATGGCTCTTGGCAAGTTGACATGCATAACAAAGAGAAGGATTAGGCAATATAGATGTAAGAGAAAGCTGCCCTTTTTTATTCAATATAGAAATAACAGAAGGATTAACATGCACAAGACGTGCATGCTATAAATCATATGATGCTTTAAGAGCAGATTTATTGAGGACAGAAATAAAAGCAACATTACCTCGCTCCAGTACGTAGAGACCACCATCACATTTTTCGGTTGCCACCACCTTTCTTGTGTTGCGATTCTGAGCAACAAAGGAAGAATTAGTAAAGGTAACTTGTAAAGGAAAATCAAAGGTTAACTTACTAATGGATAAGAGATTCTTAGTAAGGCGGGGAACAACTAGATCATCAAGCAAAGGCAAGTCGGGAAAAGAGGAAGAGGTACCAACGCGGGTGATGGGTAAAGAAGCCCCATTGCCCACAACAACACTGTCCTTACCAACATATTGCTCAGAGGAGTCCAGGGATGCCGAATTTGGTGTCATGTGAGCGGATGCGCCAGTGTCAAGATACCAATCAGAGGAGGGACCATCAGACAAAGAACAAGAACTTTGAAAAGCTTCAACTAGTTGTGCAAAAGGGTCCGAGTGATCATAGCGGTTTCTGCACATATCAGCAGTATGCCCCTCGATTTTACAGATTTGGCATCTCGGATTATACGGTTGTCGGTTACGACCAAAGCCATTGGAGTGGCTATTGGCGTTGCCAGAGGAAGAGTGGCCAGTGTTCCCATATGAACCACCGCGAGAGCGGTGGTTGCGAGACTGAGTGGCCTGGTTTCCACGTCCAGATGAGGAGTGGGTGGCTGTAAAAGTTGCAGAAGAGAGGGAGTTAGATTCTAAAGATTTTTAAAAAGATCGAAACTTTCGGCCAAAGGAGCCAAATCATGGAAGGGAGTAGGGGTGAAAATTGAACCTTTCGGTTCGGTTTTTGGGCAAAACCGACGCCAACAGAAAATTAATTTGCGAGGGAGAAAACAAGCCAAAACCGGTCGACGGGAGGAGAAACATCGGCTGAAACCGTTGCTTCATTTCTCTGGCGGTTCACGGTCGGTTCTCAAATCGAGCTTCCTCTGAGAGAGTAGAGAGAGAGAGGATGAGAGCTAGTAAGAACGCGAGGAAGAAGACGCAAGCAAGAAGATGAAGTTATTTTGAAACGACGCCGTTTGGTTTAAACAAAACGACTTCATTCTACTTAAATTTTTTTTTAATCGTTATGAATTAAATGACGCCGTTTGGTTTAATATCAAACGACATTGTATAAGTTGTGTTTAAAACACAACTAAGACTTAAAACGACGCCGTTCCACTTAAACTTAAGTAGAACGGCGTCGTTTTAAGTACAAAAAATATATAAAAAAAAATAGTTTATTTAGTCGGCCGGTTCAGCGGTTCAAACCTGGTTCGAATCGACGTTCAACTGGCCGATATCGATTTTCTCTATTTGCTGTCGCACGCCGATCAGTTCTCCACCGGTTTCGGGCGGTTCTGAGCTCCGGGAGCTCTTCTGAGTCGATCTAGGTCGGTTTCTCAATTTTTTGTACAGCACTAGAAGGGAGGCAGCGATGAGAGCGCCAGCTGTGTGGAAGAGAAACCAGCAAAGTCGATGCCAAGGCCACGAAAAACCAGTGGGATTTATCAACCTCATCCACGGGACGTGCAATGGCCAGCAACTGATCATAGAGAGATTTAAAATCTAGGGAAAAATCGGCAACAGACTGAAAGCCTTTCTTCATCAACAACAACTCATCTTTGAGACGAATCTCTCGAGTTTTGGATCCGTGACTAAAGGCATGCTCAAGAGCTAGCCAAACATCACGGGAGGTGGGAAGACCAACTGCGGCAGCCATGGCTTCTTCAAAGAGGGAAGAGAGAATAAGACTCAGGATGTGATGGTCTTTGGCCTTCCATTCCAGAAATTTTGGGTTTGCAGTTGAAGAACCTTCAATGGTGGCAGCAGGTTTCGGCAGGGGCCCATCAACAAAGCCAAGATAATTTTGACAGTCAAGGAGAGGGATAAGTTGGCTCTTCCAAAGCAAATAATTTGTAGCTGAGAGTTTAATTGTAACCATGTGAACCATGGTGTTGAAAGAAAGAGGCTCGGCAGCCATGGGGGAAGAGAAAAGTAACAGACCAGGAAAAAAAAATGGATGTTAATCCAGAGAACCGTCTGATACCATGAGAATGTTTTGTAAACCACCACACTTTGAGAGGTGGAGAAATATTTGTATTTATAGAGGAGTACACGTATGGCTATACATGGAAACAAGTTACAAATGGAAATAAATTATACAAGGAAGAATACAATGCTACAATCATGGGGAGGATTGCTGAATATCAGAGGAGGATTCTTGAAGATCCTCAACAAGCTACATGCTAATTATTCTTTCAGTTTTTCTACAGGCAACCGGGGGGGCGCAACCGTGGGGGAATTAGCTTACCACGTTAGCCAATAATAATAATAAAAAAAACGAAAGGGAAAGGAGGGAAGAAAGATTTCAGAAGTTCAGATCGAAAAAAAAACTCCAAATTACAAAGTATTGATTCTAAGGCAAAAATACTTAAGAGTTAGATCATCGTCAAGACTGAAAATCATTTCCAAAACCTGCATAAAAACCTGTCCACCCACTCCTCCCGATCTCAGAACCTACACACTCTCTTCTTGACCAACTCTTTCTCGCCATCCATGACATACTTTGAGTTAGATACATTTCTTGTGGTTAATGGTGATAGATCCTGAAAGAAACACAAAGAGAGACAGGGAGGTTTGATAGGACCTTGTCAAATGAGGAAATCCCACGAGATCGAAACCCAGATAAGGGAAAGTTATCAAACATTTACATTGGTCATAGATCATCCATGATTTTCAACGCCCGAAATCACAGCTTTACCTGTCGTACGAATTTTGTAAGCTTTCAATGATATCCAAAACACTCTTTCTCTGTTCTATGTTATGCCCACCTTTCGTCTCTCCCCTTTTCCTTTATGTGTTCTTGTAATAATTTCTATCCATAATCTGATTGTTCCACTGTGTCTCTCTTTCGATTGTTGATTTTCTATTTGGTTGTACATTTTTTGGGCATTTTTGTTGTTTCCTCTCTTATTTTCTTCCATAAAGAAACATTTCCCTATCCCAGTCTGAAAACGGGTCCAATGGGAAAAAAAGATAGGGAAGATAGTCTTAATTGCAAAATGCACGTACGTATTCGACGGCTAGCTATTTACATATAAATATTTATTTCTTCGATCGACATGTTTTTGCAGCTATTAACACTATGCATTTGAGAAAATGAATGAAGACGCCAGAGCGCAATGACAAAAAGCATGGAGAACCAAGCTCTGAGGAAAACAAAACAAGAGAGAACGAATTCATAAGAAAAAGAAAATAAGAAATTGAGAGAGAGAGAGAGAGAGAACGAGTCCTTTCAGCAAGAGAGAGAGGTTTGTATTGCCATTGCCATTGGAGGTCGATCGTGACCACTAGATCTCTAGGTTGGTAAAGAAGAAGAAGTAGTAGTGGTGGTGTTGTCATTGTTCATTGTCCAAAAGCCAGGATGATATATTTTGACAAAAAATGGATGGGCTTGATGTAGAGCTCTGTGGGTTCTTGGGTTTGTAGATTTCAGATGTGGGTGGAGAAGGCGAAAGGAGTTTTGCTGGGTTTATGAGGAAGATGAAGACTTCTATGGCTTAAACCCTGCGTTTTGACTAGTTGAATGAAACGTGGTCGTTTCATTTTTGCCATGTGGGATGCTGTTCCCTAACAGTTTCTCGCTAGTTACGAATATCATTTTTCTTATTCTTTTACCGTTATTCTTCCTTGAAATTAGCTAGCATTCATTCCTGAAGAATCATGAATTGCATGCTGAGAGTGAGAGCAAAAAATTAGAAAGCTGGGATGTGAGATCCCTAAATTTCATGTGTTTTAATTCTTTATTATTTATTTAGTTGTGTTATTTTATAAATGTTATTTTAATTTATTTTGGTATGTTTTCGGATTGGGCTTTTGATTTGTAGTGTTTTTGTTTCTGTTGGGCTGTGTGTGTGTGGGTGTTTTAAATTGGCCAACCGTGTGTTTTAAAAGGGCCCAGCCCATGCGGATGTGGGGAACCCAGCCCCTTAATGACAAACGGCGTCGTTTTGGAGAAAGACCCATTAGGGTTTCATCTCTTCTCCCTTGCGCTGTGCAAGCTTCTTCTATCTTCTTCTGGGTTCTTGTTCCAGTTGCTGCCAACGCCATCTCCCTCCTCCAATCGGACCTTAGCCATGCAATGCCACCCGCTTCAAGCCACCACCTCTTTCTTCCATGTCCCCATGTCGATCGGCAGTGCTTCCCTCAACTGTTGTCCACCGGCCACTTCACCACGCAACCTTCACTGCCACATATCTCTTCCACGGCATTTCATCACCGTCCCTCTCCAGTGCTGCATGTGAATTGTGTTAGTCATCTCCAAAATCGAACCGCCATACTCGACCTATAAATAGGACCGAGTTCCTCACTTCTCAGAGGATTCCAATAATTGTTCATCTCTCTCTCTCAACCCGAAATCCTTGTTATGTAATCTCTAAAGCCTTTTTGCCGTGTGCACCACCACGAACCACCGCACACAGTGTCTTTCCTGTGGTTGTGCGACCATCTCCGAGAGCCACCCATTTATTACAACTCATAAAATAGCCCAACCCGTGAGTTAGGAGTTATTAAAAGTGTATTTTTGAAAAAAGGAAATGGATTTGTTTTCTTCATATTTGATCGTATATAGACATGTTGGTTGTAATAATATGTTTTAAATTCTTGGATGTGGTTTTGGTTGATTACTTGCTAAGATGCCATAATCTCATTATGGTGTATTACCTTACAGTTTCGTCTTATGATACCGTAGATTTTGACGCATAGGTCGAGTATGAACCTGAGGGACCGTCTCTGCCAGAGGCATGACTTGCTGATATGTTGTTCGGCGATATGGAATTTGTTTCCCTGATGTTATGTTGTTTTACTGTAATTATATGTCGGATGATTGTATGACTCTTGTAAAGAGTATTTTACTGTTTTGAACTCTCTGATACTTAATAAAGAATGACATTTTTATTTCTCCGCTGCGAGTATTATATTGTACACTTATTGCATATTGTACACATTCTGAGCACTTGTCGTTGGGGTGCGGATCCGTGTGATCATCATCCCGGTATCATGAGCTCCATTAAAATAACACGTGGGGGTCAAGGGCGCCACATGGGAGGCCATCAATATCATATCCAAGTCTGAATTATTTTTGGAAGGTACGTACGTATATACGTACTACCATTTTGCCTTGGTTATAATTTTGGAGGTAACATGAACATGACAGGTAACGTGAACATGACTTTTTATAAAGTCTTTCAAAAATGAATACGTACCCTTCAGGATTGGCCTTGATAAATTATGTAAATATTAATACGGTATATACTAAATAACTAGGTGTAATTTTTACCTATATGATGTAAACCTGAATTGATATGGGATATCTAGGTCTAGATTCTACATTGATTGCATTGAAGTATTACATTAAGAAGATGAATTTTTACAAATATGGAAGGAAAAATTTAATATCTTTCTTGAACTAAGGGTAATATTAGTTATTTTCTTTCAAATCATATATTTATACTCACTCTTGCTTTGTTCGTAAATATTTAGTTTCAAGTTTAGAATAATTATGATTTTGATTTTGACCAAATATTTGGTAGGAATCTCGTTTATTTATATATTAATTTCTCATATAATAATTTAAATTTTTTTCATTTTTTAGAAAAATCTTCATAATTTCAAATTTTACAACTATTTAATTAAGTCGGACTTGTGAGTTTCATAAAAGAATTTCGAATTTTACTATTAATTAATATTATTAAAAAAAAATTTTAATATTTTGAACAAATCTCTTATCCTCTCTATATTATCCGTTGAAATTAGCCGTTATTCCGGCATCACACTGACTTTTTTATGATCATTATCATGTACCGTGTCCCAAATTATCATGATAAGTGCGCAAGCTAGCTGGGACAGAAAATCAAAGATCTTGAAAACAAGTCACGGGCGACACCAGCACAAAAGAATGAAATTAATGCAGATGTGACGAATGAATGAAGATGGAAATTTTGACTTTGCACACGGCGCCGGGCCATTTTGATCAGACTTTTGTGTGGTAATTGCACGGTTTGCCTCTCCAATTAGGAACCCCCCGCCAGTATTGGAAAGCGCAGTGAAGATTCCATCCATGACAAAAAGGACAGGAAGACCATATGTCATGATGGACGAGGTACCATTCAGCCATTCACCACGTACGTACAGGAGGAAAGTGTTGAATTGTTTCTGCATCGATGGTTATTCTCTAATACTTAACACACTCTCTCTCGTTATTGGGTGTTTTTCCTTCAATACTTAACACACTCTCTCTCGTGATCATGTACTTTTGACAGTGTTTTATCGATCGGCCTCTCCATCGATGTTTTAGAAAGAGCTTGAACATTAAGTACATAGACTGATATACGAACTTGCTTTTAACACCTCCCGATGCATTATGCAGCATGCAAGCGGCCATTTCCTCTCGTATACAAAACATCTATAATATTGGCAGTACGGCGATCCTTTAATTTCCAGCAATTGCTTTCAAATTCAACATTATGATATTGATGTCTCAACATTTTATCATTTCTAGATTCAAATATTGCGAGTTGAAGGCGATATTAAAGGTACTTGATCTAGCGAATAATGAATCTGAGGCAACGTTAATTGAAATTTAAAAAGTACTCCACCAGTACTGACTCAGATCCTCATCATGATGATCACCCGGTTGGATTAGGGTTTTGAGAAAGCTTAATAATTATATGCAACACATGATTTGTATTCATTTAAACTCTTATATATTTTGTTTAATGGTAATTAATGAATTAGATGCTCTCTATTTCACTTAAATTGGGTGTATTCATTGGGTGCAAAATTATATTATTGTTTGTTGATGACAATCTCGAACTAGATCAGGATATATATATATATATATATAATTTGGGGACAAATTAAATATTATATATATCGTATGTTGCCCATAACAACATTAGTACTAGTTATAATAACTTAGTACTCGCATGATAATTATGCGGCGCACACAGTGTTAGCTAGATTTTTTTTTTCCCTTAAGAAGAGGACGGTACCCCAATTTTATTAAAAAAAACCCTCATTTGTGGTAGAAGAAAACCATGATTACAAGCCAGACGTTTGGGGGTTATACATATTAAAAAAAGACCAAAACCCAAGCCTCAAAAAATCCCTAGACATCAAACTAAAATTCAAGCTAAAAAGAAAATACATAAGACTCAGGACAACCAACCTAAAAAACCACCTGCAAGAAAAAGTCACCTCAAACGGATAATAGAATAGAAAAGAAAAAAACAGTTGTAATAAGATAATACCTCACTACGATATACGCAAGTAGGAAAGGCCAATTATATCCATGCGCAGAAGACCTATTAACTTACCAGGCAAAGTACCTCGATCCTCAAACCAATCCATATTCAAACCCTCAGCTCCAAGTTTAGCAAGGAAATCTGCAACGACATTATCTTCACGAAATACATGACTCACTCTATAATCCAGACATTCAAGACAAACTTGAAGCTCGTCCCAATAATCCTCAAGATACCAAATATCACAATTTCCCTTTTTAATCCAATTAACCAGAATTTGGGAGTCTATCTCTATATCCACCCAAAAAAAGCCAATTTGGCAACATCTCCTGACACCTTCAAGCAAACTTCTCAGTTCAGCAAAATTATTAGAGCCCTAACCTAAAGAAACAGCAAAAGCTGCACACATCTTACCACTGACATCACGAATGACACCCCTAGCCCCAGCTGGACCAGGATTACCCATACTACTCCCGTCAGTATTAAGCTTGACCCTGTCCCGTTGCGGTGGGTTCCATTTCACCACAGAGACTTTCTTAACTCTAGGAAGCAAAACTGAGATGTCCAATCTCTTTAAATGAAGGAAGTAACACGGCTTTTGCAGCAGCAGGTTAGGCCTGTAGTTGCGACATGGGTTCTGCAGGAAAATGTAGTTGAGACACGGTTTTTGCAGCAGCAGGAACATGTTTGGGTGCTACTGCATGAAGTGTTGGAAGAACGCGTGTTGTCGTTTGAAGGTGATCTGCATGAGAACGTGTTGTCGTATGAAGGTGTGCGGAAGTTACATGAAACCGTGACACATTTACTGCATGAAAACGTGCTGCAAGATGTGACACCTCCTTTGTGGACCGCTCTACCTGCTGGTCGGCTGGTTGAGCAAGAAAATTCTGGAAAAGTGGGGTTCGTTAATACGGAAGTGCAGGGTGAGAGTGGGCTAAGATTGTCTGGTCAGGAGGTGCAGGTTGTATCCGTGGGATGCAGTGGTGTAGGAGATGCATCGGAAATCCATGGGGTTGATGGGTTAGTGCGTGAGAAACTGTTGAATATTAACATGGAAGAAATTCAGTCCAATTATGAAGTTGAAAGAGACAATTTACATGAAGATTCACAAAAAGACTATAGCTCGGAGTCGGATAGTAAGAAAAATAAATCTTGGAAGTTAGTTCAGAAAATGTGTTCCACTAGGGCGGTGATACGCCCATCCAAACTCAATTTATGATTAGCCCAATCCTATTTTGGAACTTAAGGGGAGTTGGTACTTCTAGGGTGAGGTTGAAAAAACTCATTAAAGGGTATAAGCCTAACGTATTAGCTCTGGCGGAGCCTTTCCTATTGGACGGTCATATACCGGATTTTTTGAGCAAGTTTAATTGTGATTATTTCATTACTAATGAAGAAAATGAAGGTAAAATTTGGTTATTGTGGAACTCGGATGTTTCAGTGCATAAGTTGTCCAGCTCTAGTAAACTTTTGACTATCAAAGTTGAAGAAAATGGACATGGTTTTATTCTCACCGTTGTGTATGCAAAGTGTAACCACATTGAAAGGAAAACTCTTTGGGAGGATTTGGAGGCTACTGGTAGTTTTTCTCTTCCTTAGATTCTTTGTGGGGATTTTAATATTATTAAAGATGATTCAGAGCGAAGCGGCGGACACCCCCGCCAATTCACTGCAATGGCTGATTTAACCTATGTATTCAGAATTGTGGACTGTTGGATATGAGATATCAAGGCCCAAGTATGACTTGGTGTAATGGCCAAGGCGGATTGGCGAGAAGTTGGGCAAGGTTAGATCGATGTTTTCTTGATTCTAACTTTCTTAATTGTTTTCCAAATGTTTTTTATCAGGTTTTGGCTCACACCACCTCGGATCATTCCTCCTTGGTGATTCAAATGGGAGAAGACCCTTTCCGGTATGGACCTATCCCTTTTCGTTTTCAATTCATGTGGACTGATCATAAAGACTTTCTTAGTCTTGTGGAAGATGTATGGAAGCAGGAAGGAATTGGTGTTGGTCTTAATAAATTGTCCTTTAAATTGAAAAGAGTTAATATTATCTTACGAGATTGGAATCTTCGTGTTTTTGGTAAGATTACTGCTATTATCCATGAGTTAGAACAACGTATTGAGAGACTGGAATCCAGTCTGCAAAGTTGTTTTAATGCTGAGGATGATAATGATCTAATGGTGGCCAAGCTAGAATTATCGACTTGGATGAGCCGGGAAGAGACGCGTTTGTCTCATTTGGCTAAGAAGAATTGGTTGAAGGATGGGGACCAAAATTCTAAATTTTTTCATGCTACTTTGAATGTTAAGAAGCATAATAGGGTTAGTGATATGTGTTTGGTTGATGGTACTCGGATAAATTCTCCTGCTAACATTCATCAAGCTGCTGTTGAGTATTTTTAGGAATTCTTGGGACAACATAATAGTTGCGATTTGCCTACTTTAAACCATCTTATTTCTCCTGTGATCTCTGATGAGAAGAATTTAATGCTTTGTAAAGATCCATCTCTTGATGAAATAAAAGTTGTCCTCTTCAGCAGTCCTATTGATAGCAGTCCGGGCCCGGATGGTTTTGGGTCTGGTTTCTTTCGTATTTGTTGGGAATTTGTCAAGGAGGATCTTTTGGAAGCCATCCTTGAGTTCTTCCATTCGCACCACTTATCCAGGTTTTTCACTGCTTCCTATATTGTATTGATTCCTAAGGTTGATAAGCCTAATAGTTTTGATAAATTTAGGCCTATTAGCCTTTGCTCTATTTTCTATAAGATTTGTACTAAAATCATTGTGGCTCGGTTGACTAGTTTGCTCTCTAAGATGATAGCTCAGGAGCAGGGGCTTTTATTCCTGGTCGTAGCATTTTTGAGAATATAAGTTTAACTCAGGAGATGGTCCATTCTATTAATAAAAAGTCTGTCAGGGGTAATGCGTTAATTAAGCTTGATATGTCTAAGACATATGATAGAGTTGATTGGAGGTTCCTGCTACATGTTTTGGATGCTTTTGGTTTTTCTGCTCATTTTTGTGATTTAATTAATGCATGCATATCTACGTCCTGGTACTCTATTATGATGAATGGTACTCCCAAAGGTTTCTTTAAGAGTGAGCGGGGTCTGAGACAAGGTGATCCTTTATCGCCATATTTATTTATTGTTATGCAAGAGGTTTTCTCTTGCCTTCTTAAACATGCTTTTGATAATGGTCATATTAATCCGTTTTTTCAGGCTAGAGGCACCCCTATTGTTTCTCATCTTATGTATGCTGATGATATTGTAATTTTTGCTAATGGTAGTAAAAGGTCTATAAAAGGTTTGATTCAGGTTTTGAATTTTTATGAAGCTTGGTCGGGTCAAACCCTTAGTAAAGAAAAGAGTGTCATTTTTTTCTCTAAACATATTTCTATGTCTAGAAAGTGTTTTATTCTTCGTATTTATGGTTTTTCTGAGGGCTATTTTCCTTTTAAGACTTCCCTCTCCAAATCCCATGAACGTAGGCATATTGTCAAACTACGTAAATCTTATGTCGTCTCTTTTTACTTTCACAGCATTTATTTTTCATTCACTGTCATCGACGTACGGCCCACCACCGTACAGCCGCACCGGAACACTGCTAGGGGCTCCGAAAGATTCACATCGCTGCACTGAAGGTGTGAAGTTGCCCAGACCCGCGAAACACGACATCAACATATATAATTCCTTAAGTAATAACTATGAATTTGTCTTGATTTGCATATATCCCTTTAATTTTCTCTAGTTGCGGGCGCACCGGATTATAAACAGTTCATTTTTTATTTCATTTTTTATTTTTTTTTTTTTATCAATTACTAACTGATATATATGAGATCGTGAGAGGAAAAAAAAAAAAAAAGGTATTTCAAGTCCAATTAAATCTTAAATATTTATTAACATGGCCTTTTATTTTCTTCTAAAACTTAAATGATCAAAGAAGTGGTGGCTCAGTTGAGCAAATGGATAAAAGAAAGAGATCGAGAAACAACGTCACATAGTACCATGCAAATATAATTATTTATAGAAGAGTGCAACACTACTTTACAAAAGTAAATATAATAGTATCTCAATTTTCAAATTTTTTTTTTTATAACAATTTTCAAATCTGATTAACATTAGGTAATATAGTCTTACTTGGAGAAATTAAATTCTTTTCAGTTGGAAAATAAAAACAAGATTGTTCATTAATAAAATCTTTGAAAAAAACCAAACATCGAAAAATGTTTTTTTTTTTTTTAATTTTGGAAACATAAAGCACCAACAGCAACTTATAAATAATATATATAATATATATATATATATATATATTAGCTTAAAACATAAAACACAGCCATAACAAGCTGTCTAATAATGCCGAAAGGCTACATTACAATACCCTCCTCGAATATCCTCAATTTTATCTGTCACGGCAGGGCGTGGTTCAACCAAAGCAAGCTCCTGCCCCATCTTACCCAATTCCTTGGTGGGCTACAAGCCCAAGTCATGCAGATCAATCTTGAATATGGGCCAAGACCACCACAATCTACCATAATAGGCCCTGACATGCCTTACCACGTCACTAATATCTTATAAAAATTTTGTAATTCATCATCTTTATATATATATTTTTTATTTTTTTATTTTTAAAATTTTTTTTTCTTTCTAAACTAATTAATTTCTTTTACTCATCATCTATACAACACACATTTAGTAAAAATTAAAAATTAAAAATTAAAAAATTATATATAATGTTTGATATGAGAATGTAGTAAAAATTTTCAACCGAGAAAGGCTTGTATTTATAAGAACTACGGCATACGAGTTTGATATTTCAGGTCAACTGAAAAGTTTAATGGCCATGATCCATCTTAAGTCAATAATAGCCTGTACTGATAGGGTTATTAATCTCTTATTACTTATAGTATATTTAAATTTATTATTATTATTTTTTTAATATTTTTAATTATTAAAAAAATTAAAAAATATATAATTTTATTAATAGTTATTTATTTAATTATTAAATAAAAAAATTAAATAATAAATAGATAGTAAAAGGTTAGAACCCTATTCGTACTGGAAACGACCAGTCAATGAATAGGAGTGGCAAGATTTTATTCGTACTGTAAACGACCAGTCAATGAACGGGACGGTTTCGAGTCAGTGCCACCTAGGGATAAGAGGAATGCGAATCATTAAATCCCTAACTGAAATGTGTCGACACGTCGTTGAAGTAAAGGCCAGGCGTCCGTAGGTGGCATCTCGCGCATTGTAAGGGGCTAACACGTAGCCCCAATTCTTTATGTTGTCCAGAGCAGAGGTGGTCGTTTCCCAACGGATAATGATATATGCCCCGCTGGGACTACCGCTCAGGTAGCTCCCGTTCCTAATTTTTTAATTTTTTTTATTTAATAATTAAGTATATATTTTTTAATAATATTATGATTTTTTTAATTTTTTTTAAAATATTTAAAAATGTTAAAAATACATATATTTTGAGAAAAAAAAAAAATCTCCTATATCATAAAATTAGGAGCGGTGAGTGTAGCAGCACTTCCTCCCAACATATGATCCCTCCCACCTGACAAGGGATGAGGATGACAACCAGTGTTTTAAATTCGTACCGTACCGGCTGGTACGGTAGAAATTCGTTTCGGCCGTCCGGCCGATACAGGTACTATATCTGTTCCGTACCGGCTAAAATACCGGCCGGTACCGGCCATACCGGACTAAATTTCGGCCTGTACCGGCCTATATTTCAGCCAGTACCGGCCGATATTTCGGCTCTGGTTTTTTTCTTTTTCAATATTTTAAACTTATTTTTTAACCCCTAATTCAGACTAGACTATTTATAATTTATATATATATGTATTTATATATAATTTATTTATATATAGACTATTATTTTGGAATATAATTTTTATATATATTTATATATATAATTTATTTATATATCGACTATCCCGAAACGTTATCCCGAAACGCTATCCCGAAACGGTGAGTGTAGCAGCATTCCGTCCCAGTGCCTTGACCGGTCCGTCCGGTCGGTATTCAAAACATTGATGACAACAACAGTATGTATTTATTACAAAATAAATAAATTTTACTTCCATTTTTATGATTAAACAAAATTAAATAAAAGGAAATTCTTAAGGAACACAATTTTTTTTTATACATACGGATGAGAATTCCATCCTTAATTTTCTTAATTAAAAATTAAAATATTTCCAATTGATTCAAAAGATCTTAACTTCTTAAAAAATACAATTATTTAGCTGCAACAGCAGTAGTAAAATGGAATTTAAAAAGAATTATTAATGTTTTATTATTTTTATATTAATAGGGAATATGCTGACTTAATAAGTAGAATCTTATATTAAATATATTATGAAAATAAAAAATATTAATAAATCAATGATTAATTATTAAACTTAGAAATAATGAGGGGAAAGGGAATGCATGGGCAGGGAGACTGTTAGTTGGTAGTTAGTAAAGCAGGGACAAGAAAGTGGTTGAACTGGAACATAAAACAAGCATTTCGATCGGTTATATTGATAATCTAATGGTAATGCTATTTTGGGCCTCACAAATCCTCTACCATGTGAGGCATCACTTCCTAATTTTGAGTCAGATTCTTCTGAACAACGTAAGGTAGTGGGTGCTCATTTTGAGACTTTCAGCGCCCAGATACAGGATACATTGCCCTGTAAATGCTGCAGGCCTAGCGGTTGATGCCTCTTGCTCTCTGTCTTCCTGACAAAACTCACCGACCAACTGCAGACTTCCCAGAAAGAGTTTAAAATTAAAAAAAATCTACTTAAATCTCTTGCTATTTACACAACCTACACATCATATTTTTTATAATTTCTTTTATAAAAAATTTAATATATGAATATTAAATAGAAGAATTGAACTAATTTTAAAAAAATAAACTAAAAAACAATTAAAAAAAATTAAAATTTTAAAAAATATGATGTATGGAGGTTGAAAGGTTATGTAGCATTGTTCTTTAAAATTTGAGTACTGCTAGAGCATGTATTTTTTGATGTGTTTTTTTACAGTTATTTTTTATACAAAATTTTTAATACTTTTAAATATTTTAAAAAAATAAAATAAATTTATAATATTATTAAAAAACACTTCCTTAATCATAAAGTAAAAAAATATCAATAAAAAATACTTCCTTAATTACGAAGTAAAATAAAAAAATATTTTTTTCCTTTATAATTAAAGAAGTATTTTTTAATAATATTATAAATTTTTTTATTTTTTTTAAATATTTAAAATTATTAAAAAAATAAAAATAAAAATAAAAATAAAAATAATAGATAATAGAGCCAGCGAGCTACCAGCTGTGGCTCTATCAATAGACTTCAAAATTTAAGCAGTTACCAGAAAGTAAATATCGTCTCTGACACCATCCAGGGAAACACTACTCTTCCGAGGATGGTCACCGACATTTTCTATCCATTTATTTTTTATATCTTAATTTTTAATTAATAATTAAAAAATATTTCTCTAATGAATTTGTAATTTTTTTTATTTAAAAAATACATAAAATAAAAAATAGATTTTAAATTTAGAAAATGATAAGCACACAATACTTTATATAACAATATTTTAAAAATAATAATAATTTTATAAAATATCTTATAAAATTAATATTATTTTATAAAAATATTTTTATTTTATAATATATATTATAAAAAGTGTTCTATGTAAATCTTTAAATTTATGGATAGAATTTGTCGGACCCGCCTCGGTGCCCTAGCACTCTAGCAGTGCTCTATATAAAATGGTTTAGTACAGAGGGCCACGTACACCTTGGATAAGAGCACTGCTCGGGGGCTGTACTAAACCATTTTTTTTATTTATCCTGCAAACCAGTTTCATCACCTAAATTCTCCATTTTTATTTGTGAACTTTGGATGTCTCCAACATTCCATCCCGCCTTCAGCGTTTAATCATCGATATGCTACGTAATTATTTAAAAATAATAGAATTTATTATTATAAATTAGTTTTTTATAAATTTTAAATTTTATTTATTTTTTTAAAATAATTACGTGACAGTTATATAATTTACAATTATAAATATATTTTCGATTATCTTTTTTCTAAAAGAAATATTAAAAATAACAAATGTAAGAGACATAAACGATGAATCAAACAAGAAAAGGGACCGGCAGAAATAAATACGAGGTAATATATTACACGTGACGTGAATGCCCATCCGAAAAAAGAGAAACGGCATCGTTTTGCCCTGTTCTCTGCTCTGTTTTCGATCACAGAAAGTGCAGAACAGGGGATGATATGCATACATAGGTTTTTTTTTTTCCCTTTTTCCTGTTAAACTCTATATGTATACATCGTTCTTAATGTAATTTAGCTACCAACACTGGTCAGTCTCCCAGTTCCTCCTAGTACGTCCCGGAAACCCCGCCATGGCCGCCGCCGCCGATGAGAGCGGCGAAGAACCGTAGGGCCTTTGTCGATACCCATAAATTTCTCTGTCATAACAAGCACGTTTGTCGGGGTCCGACAGCGTGCAATAAGCTGCATGGATCTTCTTGAAATCGTTGGCCGATGCTTCCTTCTGGTTGATGGCCACCACGTCAGGGTGACACATTCTCGCCAACCTCCTATATGCCGTCTTGATATCGTGGCAACTTGCGCTCATGGGGATCCCAAGAACCTCGTACAATGACGCAGCGGAGGCCATTTGATGAACAGGAAAATTAAGGTGAGGTCTCTGAGCTTGACCAGTCTCTGTTGCTGCACTACAAGCAGCAGCTACAGTTTTGTGCGGACGAAATCTAAGAAAAGATGGCTTTGCTTGAGGTTGGTGTCTGCTTGAGAGGGCGAGTGGAAGTGGGTGTTGGAGAAAGGAGGTTGAAGATGAGGAGGCGAGCATTGAGAAAGCTTGTGTTGAGAATTTGAAGCTGGAAGTGAATAGTGGAGGGAGGAGGGGAACGGGGCTTTATATAGAGAGAAAAAACAGGGTGAAATGTTGGCGTGGGGTTAACTGTGGTTGATTCTGAAAGGCTTATCCATTGGATGCTGAGTCAGCTGGCTGTTTATATGGATAGGCTTACCCTTATATTTCATAGATGATAGGGCCCACTTTGCCTTTTTCAGTCCATAAATGCAGGAACATGAGTTCAAATTCCTTAATCGATGGTAATGTTTAATTAATAAACGATCCAATGGAACTTTTTTGCAATTAAACATGATTTACTTGGAGTTGGGGTTATCTTATTGGGGGAACAGAACTTTGGTTAATAAGTAGTTCTGGATTCTTCCATGGCCGTTTGATGATTCTGAATTCACAGTCGAAACAACAGTAAACAGCCTACGACAGTTTTCCTTTTTCCCAAAAAATAAACAATTCTTCTACGGACAGTCACTTGGCACAAACGGTGTGTTAGGGACCTCGATCAAGTCTCTAAACACTATGATTTCTATGCCTAGGTTCTCCTTGAGATGATCGAATGCCGTTCTTCTCTTGCTTGATTCTCAAACAATGGTCACAAAGATGACAATTTTGATAATGTGAGGTTATGTGTTTAAACTTGAATTAGTGTATAGAATGATGGAAAGGGTTGATGAAGTGTATGGGTTTACAATGGAGCAAGGGGCACACGACACTAGTGAGGAAATACGGTTGGCTCCACTAGGAACTTTGGGTTTAGGGTTTGGAAGATGGTGATGGACGGCTAGGGTTTAGGTTTAGGGTTTTGGAATTAGGGTTTGGTGATGGGCGGCTAGGGTTGGATGGTTGAGTGATTTTAGGAAAAAATCTTGGGACTCAATATGGAAGGGATATGGCCGACTATGGGGAGTGGATTGGGTCAACTAGGGTTCCTAAATTATAGGAACACCAATTTGGAAAGGAGAGTGGCGGCTAGGTCGAATCCCAATATGGCAAGTGATTGCCGAAAATGAGTTTGAGTGTAGTAAGGATGAGGTGTTCGGCTAGGGCACAAAAAGATGAGGCAACAATTATGGAAAGTGACAAACACTAAGGTTGGTCGAGAATATGGATTGGATGGATTGGAAGAGCAAATGAATGAAGAACACCAAGAACACAATGATGAACACTTAAGAACAAAAGCAAAAATACTTAAGAACTTGAATGAACAAATGAACAATAATGACAATTCAACAATTGATTCAAGGATTCTATAGAGTTGAATAAACCTCATATATTGATAAACACAACTTGGATTCACGAATTGCACCAAGTTGCAAGAACAAGATAAATGAATCACACTTATTCAAAGAATTGCAAAATGTGATTTTCTCTTTGGGATTCATGAATTTCACCCAAAAAGCTCAAGTACAATGGCACCGTTTATGATCTCTCAAACAATAGTCTCCCCTCTAGAAAAATTGCCAAAAGATTCAAAAGCAAGTGAAAGATGTCTTATTTATAAGCAATACAAATTGAAAATCCCCATTAGGTCCATTGGAAATAAATAAATAAAATAAATAAACATGATAGTGGCATGGGCCAAGCTTGGCCGTGGCATGCATGGGCCCATGGTGGGCTATGTTGGTGCATGGTGGTCTTCGGGCTGGTCCATGGCTAGGTGGTGCGGCATGGCTTGCTGATGGTGAGCCATGTGTGTGTGCTGCATGGCCCAGGCTGGTGGCCTAGGCGCTGACTTTGCATGGCCCAAGCTGGTGGCTTAGGTGTTGAGGCTGTAAGGCATGGGCTGGAGCCATGCACATGTCACTAGCCTTGCCTGCAAGGCACGGGCTGGAGCCGTACCCTGGATGACATGCCTATGAGGGCATGCCACTAACCTCGCTAAGGTGCTGCTGGTGGGCTAGGGCGCGCGCATGGCCATGTGGAAGGCCACGCGACGCACCTGAATGCGCAATGGCGTGCGCATTGCCACGCGCATTGTCGCGCGGCGCTGTGTTGTGCGCATGCCAGGGTCACTAACCTGGCTGGCCCCGCATGCTGGGCGCCCTGTGCGTGCCATCGCGCGGGCCAAGGCATGCATGCATGCTAGGCGTCCCGTGCGTGCCACTACACGAGCCAAGGCATGCTTGTGGGTTAGCCAAGGGGTATATCTCCATCATGACTAGGGCATGTGTAGCATCTCTAGAGGCAACTCGACGTGGGGGTCTAACAGGGGAGTCGTTGATGCCACGTCAACTAAAAAAAAAGAAAATAACAAAGGAAAGAAAATGCCCACCTTGCGCCCGAAATAGAAAAATTGCAAAGCACTGAAACAGAGCTTGTTGTCTAGCTTTTAGAGTGGGTTTCGTCTAGCTTTCATGTGGATTTTCGGTTGATCATGTTCATGTTCGTTTGGATCTTGTGTGTTCGTGCTCCTTCTTCGTCTTGCTACTTTTGATCTGGTTCATTTATACCCACTTTGATCTGGTTTGTCGTGTTTGTCGGGGATAGTGGGTCGTCATTTTCGTGGATTTTTCATGCGAGTCTTCTCCGTCAGCAGCTTCATTAGGTATTGGTAAGATCTATTTATTTTTCCATGGTATAGGTAACAATAATTTACATTCAGAAGAAATAGAAATTACCTGAAACAAGCTACAGGTGCTCTAGTTCTGAAGTGTGCATATTCTACTTGGTTTAGTCATTAGTGCTACTACACGCATGATACATATTCACCCAGTTCAACACGCCATGAATAGAACAATCTTCAAGAAAAGAACCTCAGATGGTCCCATTGCCATATTCTTATGGCATCTACTTCATCAAACATCCCAGCTTGGCCAAGAAGATCTAAAGTGTTTCTATTTAATTTGGTGAAATATTAAAATGATGGATCATTAAATTAAGATATTGGCGTAGAAGTTCTAGCAACCCGTTGGGTACAAACAAATCATAAACCCACAAATGTGGTATCAACAGGTTAGGGCCTTAGAAACCCATACAATGGGCAAGATATTTAGATTAGATCCTTACTTGTCCCTTTAATGCCACTTGACGACCCACATGAAGATCTGCTTGAAGACCCACACGAAGTTCTGCATCAACTTTATTCATTCAATACATCATCACAAACACAGAGAGAGAAATGGAAGGTCTTCGTCTTCGAGGGAGAGAAACACAGAGAGGGAGAGAAATGGAAAGTCTTCATATTCGAGGGAGAGAAAGTGAGAAACACAGAGAGGGAGGGAAATGGAATGAGGGAGAGTCGAAGATTTGGGGAAATGGGGCCAAACACTAAAATGGTGCGTTTTTAATTTTTCCACATCAAACGCCTTTGCCCCGCACTTGCACCAGGAGAATGCCTATAGCTTTTTTCGAAAACCAAATATCGAAAAGACAAAGGATGAGGGCAAGTGGGATGGATCTGGAAGCGTGCAATAAGAAGCCCATTTGGATGACATTGTCGACAATGGAATTGACATTTACTTAGATTTTTCACGTGTAAACTACACTTTAAGCCCTACATACGATTTGGCCAGAGAAAAGTGTTTTAATACAAATAAATTATATAAATTTAAATTTATAAATTGACGTGATTTGATGTGATACGTAAATTGTAAAATTACTTTTATTGTAAAATAGATCTAACATATCATATGAAGTTACGTCCGTTTGTGAATTACTTTTATATAGTTTTTTTTATGACTATAACACTTCTCTTAATCTAATTGGCAATGAGATTTCACATTTGCATCTATATATTTTTGTTATCGCAAACAAAAATGAAGGAAAATTGTAGGAGGTAGGAATAGTGTTAATAGCAAAGACCAAACAAGGCGGTCTTTGTCATCACAGGGAGCTGTTTGACAGCTCACATGGGAACTTCAAATCCTTAGTGGAAAATGTACAATAGCAGAAGAAACTCAGGCATCCCAAGAAAACCAAAAGGAAGCAAGGTATGCTTGGCTATTGCAAGAGTGCACGCCATCAATAATCTGAATAGTTGAATACATATCCATAGAGCATGGGAATGGGAATGGGAATGGGAATGGGAATGGGAACTAAACAAAGCTGTAAATGAGGCATCTAGTAATCGTGGTGGCACGTAAGCAACACATGTGCTATGCACATGGTGGGGAAAGCATTGGATTAGTTTATACAAGGTGTAAGTCGTGGGCAGCGTAGACAAGGGACACGTGGTGGCGGGTGGCAACAAAAGAGTTACGAGTTAATAATAAAAGAAGAAAATGTATAAAATTATATGAGACGAGAACAGAGAGGCAGAAAGGAGGCCGGATAGTGGAGGACAGAGAGGTCTCGACTTTACAAACTTCACATTCAAGGGATTTATTTGATATTCATTAGGGATTTATTTGATACCATTTTTTTTTTTTTTTTTTTTTTTAAATTAATGATCATTCGTTAGAAGATCCTTCCAAAAGTTTGATGCATTTTTGTCAATTACCTTCTTTATTTTATTATTATTATTATTATTATTCGGCACAAAATAAAATACTTATAGTGTTCTTATAACTTTTTTCCTACTCTATATTTGATAGGTAACGAGATAAAATGAGAAATTTTTAAAAACTTTCATAATTTTCTTCTTATATATCACTCAAATATAAAACAATTTTTATTTTCAATTTTCTAATTTTTCATCTAATTATTATCTAATCACTATAATTTTATAAACTTCAAAACAAAACACAAAAATTAATATAACTTTTTTAAAATTCAAAACAAAATTACATTAAAAAATTATATTCAAATTAACTTTATAAAGTTTTTATTCAATTTATTCTCTCTTATTTTACAAAATTTAATAAAATATCTTAATATAAATTATTTTATTATTATTCACATATAATTTTATTATTATTTACGGAATTTTGAGATAATCCAAATATCAAAACAGCAAAACAAAGTTGCGACAACTTTCGTTGAAGACAAGTAGAGACTATTATGGCCACTTTATCGACTTAATAAATGAAAACATCGCCTTTACAGCGATTTATTTAACCATCTTTTTTTTTTTTTTGTCATTCTCGTACCAATTGAAAAACTTTTTCCGATTTCGATGTTAAAGGTTGAAAAGGCACACATCCTCTCCCGTCTGCGCTTCTAAACCGTCCACGACAAGGGGTCGAATCCCATGCACCAAGTCTGGAAAATGCCGAGCAAAAAGTAGACGAGGATGGAGTCGTAGCGACCCACGACCCCTACTAGAAACAAGTACTCCGAAAACCCACCCGATTCGCGCTCTTGGCTTCCCTCCACCCTTCCTTCCAGCCCTTCTTTTTCTACACCCGCGACAGTCGTCCCAAAAGCCACTGGACCGACTTTAACGCCACCCAGGAGCTCGGGTTCTCCTCCTCCACGACCATGACGTCCTTTGGTTCTACTCTTTTACTTTGGTCGTGTTTATATAATTAGAGGTAAGAATCGAGAAATTTTTGCTGTGTTTTTCTTTTATTGAGGTAATCCAGTATTCCAGTTTGTGCATTATTCTTCTTAGTTATCGTTCCGTAGTAACCTTGAAAAACTGGTAAGTGTGAAATCCTACCGGTTTGTGAAATAACCGCTTGGCTAAAAAGATTAAGTTAATAGGAATAAATAGATTTAATCATTTGTATTTATTTAACGCTACTCCTCACATCTGAGCTAGACTCGCCTCAGTAAGTGGACCAATAACGTGAAATATTTAATTAATTGGATAAAGTGTAGAGTTATGATTAGACCTCTCTACCATGTGAAATTGGGATAATGGTGATTTCACCCAGTTGAACCCTATAAACCTTAAAAAATGCACATACAATGTCATTCTTTTGTGTTCTTTCAAATGCTATATGTGATTCTGATGCAGTGAGGCATATAAATTTGTGCGGATAATCAAAGGTTTCCTTAATGTTACCTCTGTCAGTCTGGTTACTGAGGGTGTGGTTACTGAGGTACTAAGGACCTTGTTGTACAAGTGGCCAAGTCTTCGTCTTTGCGATAAGATGCTATGCTGGTGATCAGAATAATGAAAAAAACATTTAAACTCATATTCCCAGGTAGTTTTGTCCCAAAAGATTCAATATTTAGGCCTGGTTTGGATAGCAAAATTCTCACAGCTTATCTCATTTCATCTTATCTCATCTCAATATCCAAACACCATAAAGGCAAATACTTTTCAATTTCAAATCTTCAATTTTTTCATCTAATCATAACATGATCATTACAATTTTTTCAAACTTCCAAACAAAACAAAAAACAATTCAACATTTTCAAATACCTAAACAAAAATTATATTCTAATAATATTTTTATTCAATTTTTTTTCTCTCCTTTTCCAAAATCCCATAAAACATATTAATTCAAACTATTTTCCTACTATTCACAAACCATTTCAATACTATTCACAGATTATCTCATTTCATCTTATACAAACCAGGCCTTAGTTTTTATATAAACAGCTTATGCATAGTGTTTCCGTAGGCTGCTCTAACTTTATTTGAGGGAAATATTTTTTGTTACGCAGTTCCTTCAAATGTTGAGATTTTCTTGTCGCCCTGGCCTTTAAGAAAAATAAAAAAACAAAAAACAAAAGAATTTCTTAGCTTCACCTTTTTGTCTTGACATGGTTAATTGGACTTTTATCTTGAAGGCTACTCAATGCAGGTAGACTTCTACATTGTTTTTAGAGAAATTGAAATTTGTAAAGACTATTCATTCAAAGAGTGACTCAATGGTGAGTCGATCTTTTGTGAAAGCAAAACAGACTTGATTGTAAATTTGGTTAGGGTGGAGGTCAGGTGTGTGCTTTTCTTTCAGCTTCATTCGATCCTCGTGCAGATGCTAACAAGAGTTATAATGGCCACATGTACTTCTTGACTGTTCAGGGATGGCAAGAAGTTTGACTTAATTTTGTGTAATCCCTAAAGTTTTTGAAACCATGAAGGAAGTAGGAAGAAATCCTACACTTCTTGTAGTGAAACTCCAGAGGAGATGATTTTTCCTGGTGGAGAAAAGGCTTTGTAACTCATTCTGTTGAAGATAGTGCTGTTTGATGCAGTCCCTTCAGTATTAACCTTGTCTATTTAAACCCTTCTTATTAAACAGACATGTGTCAAATAAATTCATTCTGAAAATCATATACTTTGTTTTTTTTTTTTTTTTTTTTTTATAAGTAAAAATATTATATATATAAATAGTAATCAAGTACACTGAATGTATACAAGAAAACACCTTGCCTATATTAGAAAGCCCCTAATGACCCAAAAAGCCTTTGAAAAACAACCCAAAATACACCAAGCCCGACCCCAACCCCTTGTTTCCCGTAGAACTAAAACTCTACCCGAAAACCCAACCCCAACCCCTTGTTTCCCGTCTTCACAATGCCCTCCCTTTAGACTTCCCTCTAGTTGAGCTACCACCCTTAGCGTCGTAGTTGATTGCCCAAGAAAGACGTTGTAACTCCCTACTTTTTTTTAAACTTGATTTGTTTTCAAGTGTGTGGCTTGCCTCAATCGCAATGATTAGTTCTTTAAATTGGTCTTCACATCCTCCATGTAAAATTCCCACGAACTGCTGAATCTCGTTAACTTTAGGTAGAATCTAATCCGCTATTGGAGGAAGAGAGACTAAGGGAGCAACATTATCCCTAGGCACAGTATCCAACTGCACTCCCGACTCTAGACATTCCTCTACACAAGGCACTAATGCCAAACCCATATTCAAATCCTGTACCTCCTCAGCAACTCCATTGGTTCTCTCCAATGGTATCAGGGTCCTCATTGGAGATTTTGGGATGACAGCTAGTCCCTTCACCTCTGGTGACCCTTTATGTGCAACTTCAGTGGATCCTACGTCTCTTTTAGACCTCAGCAGTATACCATTTTCCTTCAACACCGACGAGGGAGCCATAGTTTTTTCGGGGACCAAGAGTGTAATACCGACTATCGGTCTATCCTGTGTTACCTGAGGTGAATGACATTCCATTACTGATGTCTCTACGCCGATACCCGACGTAGAACACCCTTCAAATAACCCAGATTTCCTTTTGACCCGCCATACTCTCCTGGATCTGGTTATAGGGACAGGGCCGAATCCAATTTTTCGTTTACCTTTATATGAGTTTAAAGGATTCGGGCCTATCGTAGTCTTGTTTCTTACAACCCTGTTGCCTCCAGCTGAAAACATGTCTATTTTCGTAGACAAGAAAGCTATCGTTGCCTTCAACTCGACAAGTTGGGTTTCCATCTCCTTTAAAGAATTGTGCATCGTGACAAACTAGTTCTGAGGTGTGATTTGTAGACCCCCCTCACTCTGGACCCCAAAAGCATGACCTGTCTTCAGAGCTGCCACATATGATCGCCTCGCTACCGTGGATGTACTTGGGTCTTTATGATTCACCTCCAAGTTGATGTTATCATTCTTCTTCTGGTTTTCCTTCCTTGACCCATCAGCAAAAAACATATCCGCAACTCTGCGTAATTTCGCAGCAAACTTCTCCCAACTCAGACCTTCATACCCTTCAGGAATGACTACAACACTCCGCTGGCCTCCTCCACCATATTCGGTGACAGTTAGATACCTATCATGCTCGTTGGAGCATCGTTGAGCCATGAATGCTCTGTTTCCTTCGCGGAAGTGTTTTGTGAAATCCAAATTTCTCCCCGCTTGTAATACTGCTTCCACCGTAGCCATCAACCATTCTATACCACTATGATCCATCACTACAAATATTTTTTTTTATAAGTAAAAATATTATATATATCAAAAGGAGTAACCAAATACACTAAATGTATACAAGAAAACGCCTTGCCCATAATATAAAGCTCCTAATGACCCAAAAAGCTCATAAAAAACAACCCAAAATACACCAAGCCCGACCCCAACCCCTTGTTTCCCATAAAACTAAAACTCTACTGGAAAACCCCACCCCAACCCCTTGTTTCCCGTCTTCACAATGCCCTCCCTTTAGACTTCCCTCTAGTTGAGCTACCACCCTTAGCGTCGTAGTTGATTGCCCAAGAAAGACGCTGTAACTCCCTGACCCATCACTACAAATCTCCAAACCCTTCTGCTCCTCTCCACAATTTTTAATGAAGACCTCCATGTTTCTGGCGAAAACTCAAAGGTCTTCGATTCTACCCAAAAGCGCACCAGGTGACCCATAATGATATCAAACCTTCGACTTCAGATGCAGGGGCTTCCCAAGCTGAAGGGCTTCATTCTGTCGAGTATTTATGCAAAAAGTTTCGGGAGGTAGATTTGAGGCAAAAAAAATCTACGAAATGAACAGCTGATAGGGCTCACGGGACAGGCTAATTTGAATGCCAGAGTGCTCGAAGTAGACTCGCTGGAATCCGGTGACTCTTTCTATGTCAACAGAGACTGCGGAAAACTCCCTTGCAAAAATACAATTCATTGGAGGGAGGACCAACTCCAGACAGCCCTTAGAGAAGTCCCTGGGGCCCGTTGGCCTTGTCTGTGACTGAGGTGTCACTCGCCGGCTAAAGGGAATGGAGGGATGCGGCGGTTGGGGTTGCCGTAGCCCTCTAGAATATACAAAAACACCAGCAGATTGACGCCGGAGTATATCTATTTGCCTCGCCTGAAGTCAGCGAGACTTTCTGTGTTAGCCGCACAACCACCAGAGCACTCTGAAAGACGGCAGAAATAGACCCTTGCAAAAGTCCAGGTCGCCGGCAGGAGGACTGGAGCCGGATGGCCCTCCGTGAAGTCGCCGAGGCCCGTCAGCCTTGTCTGTGCTAATTGGGAGAAAATCAAATCACATACGCCTTATATCGATGCTCTGGGAGGTTGGAGTCACAATAGTAATGACTACTGAATTTGTCCAAGGCCAAACAGATCAATGGTGGCTTGCTTGGTCATTTTCCCTCCAGTGTATCAACAGCATCAGCTCATCTGGCTTAGAAGAATATCTTCATGCTTAAGGTCTAGATATCTATATTTCTATTTATCCAGACAATTTCCTAATTTTCCTAATGTTAAGAAATTTGTTTGTCTGGGTTTAGTAAAATTGCAGTTTGGATGATCCTCGTAATGGCCATTTGGTATTCACTTGAATGGTGGCTTTGCTGCATTTGATGATTCTTGTAATGGCCATATAATTTATCAGCCTTAGCTCCCTGTTTTTGAGAATCAAAAGTCCTGGTGGTTTCCTCTCTATGTTAGCCCAAGAATGTTGTCCAATCTCAAGTTCTCTGTATTTTTAGCTAGGTTCCTACGACCACTTGAAAACAACTTATGTTACCTCTATCAATAGGAAAATGAAGATTATTTCCTTACTTCATAGGTAAATTTAAAAGGAAGATATATACCTGTACCATATCTGCATTTACAATCAGCCAAGCAAAAGATTCAAAATAGTTTGAAGCTGAGTCATGCATTGGCAGACTTGGTATATTGATTATGTGCATACATATTTATGTTGGCATTTGAGGTTTTAAATGCATTAATTTATGTCTGGTCTGTTTTCATATTTAATGTTTTTCTTCCTATTATTATTACATCTCATGCTGTGTTCTTCTCAAATTCTTAAGGCCTTCAACGCCTATTCAGTGCAACACTGCAATCCTTGTATTGCAATTGACAGATTCTTACTTTGTACCGGTGGTGCATCCTGTGAATTGAATGCCTCATTTACAGATGACATATTTTTATGACTGCTGATCTATCATAGCATCTGAAACCATTTTTGTGATATATCTGTGGGCTTACATGGTGAAATCTCATTTTAATAAATTACTGAATCAGATGATCACTGTGGTGCAATCCTGAAGAATGAAGTACAATCTATTGATGAAGCTACAAGTTGTTGACTTGAACAAGAGACGTCTAATGGTTCAAGTTGTTTGCAACCTCCTTCAAATAACTTAGGTTTCGCATTTCGGTATTCAGCGATGCTTACCTTCTTTTTTGGCTTGATTAATGAGTTTGATCGTGGAATCACATCAAAGTTTACTTGCTCTATGTAAACAGGTTTTTCAGCAAAACTCGGGACAGTACTGGTGAAAGGCTCATTACAGCATAGAGATAACCCAGTCTCAGGTTCCTCTCCCTCTGGCTTTAACACTTCCCATATCTCATTTTTATCTTTGACAAAAGGCTCTTATTGTAGCATTCTGATAATTTTCTAGTCTTTCAATTCTTAAAAGAATTCTGGAAATATTCTTTTCAACTTGGCTATTCACAAAAAATCCTTGCTTCTACAGTTATGGCCCTGTGCATGCTTTTTCTGATCTTATTTTGCCTTTTTTTTCTCACATTTACAGCCAACGTTCTTTTTCGTCTCACCCTCCCCTAAATCTTGTGACACCTTGAAGCTCAGCTTTGTTAAGTAATTATTGGTCATTGCCAAAGGTCTTTAGATGGAATAGCATCTCCTTCTCTCATTAATAAGGGGCGGAAGGTTCAGTAATGGGTTCAATTTCTTTTGGGTACCGAGGCGTATATACCTATCAATTCATCACAAACCTTCAGAAATCCTTTTTCCTTATAACATGCAAACCATATCTGCAGGAAGATCAACAGATGGTTTTTATTTATTTATTTTTTTAAATTGTAAAAGAGTTATAAGTTTATCATTATACAATACAACATGCATACATTCAGACGAAGAGAATGCCTGTTTAAAGACCACATATTATAAATAGAAATCAAGCTAATTAACAAAAAGAAGAAAAAAATACAAATAGAGTCATCTTGAGATATCTCCATCTCTAAGATAGTTGGAGGGCTTCCAATAGGCTGATCTTTCTTCTTCCTTCTCTTGAAATGTTTGGACGCAGCCTTTAGCACTTTAGCCCTTGCCTTTGTGGTGGCTGGGTAAAAAGTATGCTTTATGGGAATTGGAGATAACTCATACTCCATTTTCATCTTGTGCTTCAATTTCAGAAGATTAATGATTACTGTTGGAGGCAGTGGTGCTGATCTTCTTCTTGACGTTGGAAGTGACTTTCTTGAGCTTGCCTATGTTGCCCAAATCTATATCCAACTCCATCCCGAAGAAGAGATTTCTTGGTGTTATGAAACCCAAATCATCAAAGTCCAAGTCCATGGGACTGTAAGCCCGTGTGACCAAAGATATTGAGCCCTGCGTGAATTTGAAAGCCGAGTTGTTGGGGGAATTTGCAGAGAAGCTCTTTTGACATCAATGTCTCCAAGTACTCCACCTTGCTAGTGGCCACCACTAACTATGTTTTAACGTTTCAGGCCATGAGTCTTCTTCACTGTTGTTCATTCTACTTCGACTATAGTTAGTGACTTGTCTTGCTCATACTAAGGCCTCGTTTGGTTACATAGATTAGATGAGATGAAAGTTGAATAAAATATTGTTAGAATATAATTTTTTAATATTCTTTTTGTTTTGAGATTTGAAAAAGTTGAATAATTTTTTGTATTTTGTTTGGGAGTCTAGGAAAATTGTAATGATTAGTTTAGATGAGATGGATTATGAAAACAAACCAGGCCTAAACATTATTAATTCTGGATCATCCTCAACAGTTATGGCACAGTAATCTCTCTTTTATTTCATCATCCTGAATTTTGGTTCACCTCCAATCTTTCTGACTACAAGTACTAGGCAACTTTTATTTAATTAAAGACTTGAGGGAAGTTATTAAAAGGCAGCTTATAGGAAAAAAAAAATGAGATATTTGTGTTGATGTGCATGTCCAAGCTATTTCGTAGAAACAATTCATCAAGTTGTAGGCTATGTTCTTGCAGGTTACAACCATGAAGTTGCTCTATCTCAAGCGAAAGGATGTTTGAGCGGCGATGCTTCAGTTGCACATTTTTTCATTCTCCTTGTTTGTCTTTTTTGTCATCACTGCGTTTGGAGCTACATCTTTGATTTTCTAATTGACCATACCTTTTCATGTTTCCAGTTTCCAGTTTCCTTTCCCCTTACCACACTTTACTCGATATTAACATTAAGCTTTCATGGTTAACATTATCCCATTCTTCGGGATTTGATTGGTTTATCATTCTCAAGAACAGGACCTGTGTCTCTCCCATCGGTCTTGTGGTGATCAGTCCTTTGAGCCTGAGGTAACTGACAAACATGTCTCGATCAATGAAGTTTGATGCACAAGGGCGCCATTCATCAAGGAAATAAACCTGCACCACCAAATGTCTCGTTTTGATTCGATCAAACCGATAAGTTCTAATGGGATGAAACCTCGGGGTTAAGAACGAAAGATTGATCGATGGTAATAAATAAAACAGCTAATTTAGTGGAAATTAGTCTTATATTCCAATTATCTGAAACAAACACTCCAATTTACAACCTAAGCTTAGGCCCTGCTTACCAAATTGGTTTTTCGAGGTCATATAAATTAGACGAAATTTCTCCCGTAAAATCTGGAACGAATTGGCAAACGTTCGAGCAATCAACATGATACATCGTTACCACGAGGCTTCGGTCATTCAAACCAAAACAAATCACTCCCAATTTATGATTGATACTATTCAGCCCTTAATTTGTACATCATACATTATATTACAAACAAACAAATTAACAGCAGATCCATTTAACAGTAACGCACCAGTTTCCATGGATGCAGAACATGATAGTACTATGCAAGGACATTATAATATGCTATTGAACAAGACAAGGAGGTAAAAAAACTGAACAAACGAAGAAAATTTTAGGCTTTCCCTTCGATCCTTGCATGTGTAAGCCCAACGCATGCATCGACAAAATCCTCATCTATGAAATCCGTGGAGAAGATCTGCAATCGATCCACGCAACTCCTGGAGACGCACTGAGTAATAAACAACCTTGCATACTTGTGAATCCGTCCTGTCACGGGCTTAACACACAAAACTGGGTTATCAGCCTGTGGGGTGACTGTATTCTCCACCCTGTAAAAGAATTTCCTCGATGAAACCGGTGTCTGCTCGCTCAAATGCTTCAAGTTGCTCTCGAACTTTGTCGATGGCAAATCTGTGTCAATCCAGTTATCCTTCAAATAACCAGCACTCCATAAGGGGCTCCCAGGTTTGGGGTGAGGTGACTTCCTCGGCTTCCATACACAGATAATTCTCTTTGGCAACAGTTCTGCAATTGTTTTTCCAAACACATGGTCATCCTGATGAATCAGAAACTCCCCAAGCTGATCCTCCAGGTACTTATCAAAGTCAGCAGGGTCTTGGTGCCCAAACTCGGTACGTATCTCCAAGATTATGATCTCTGACTGTGTCTCCGACAAGAACTTCTTGATGTCTTTGATGACAGCGTCAATACTATATGTGACAAGGATTCCATGGCACACGCGGCGATCCTCCTGAACTCGGATATCAAGAACCCTGGTGCCTCTCACAAGCTGGTGATAGATGGACAAAGACTGGCATTGCGCAAAAGGGCGAGAAACGAATGGGAAGCCGATCTTGTTGGTAGCGGAATCATGGGTTCCAGGCCATACTATCTGATTCACACGAAGCTTCTCTGGGTTGAGGCCAGACATCCAGTTCTTTCTATCTGGAGGCCTGTAGTCACTGCCGGGAAATTCATGACCACAGCTTCCTTGAAGATCACACAGACTTTTCTTCTCCGTCGAGATCGCCTTTCGTCGCTCCACTTGTTTGGAAACCTGGGAACCCATCTCAATTTAAAAGAAGAAAAAGAAGTCAAGTTCTTTCTTTTTTCTACTTCTGGTTTGTGTTTCCTTTTCTTTCTTTTTATTTCCGATCTGCAAAGAAAAAGATTAGGTTTATGGGTTTTAATATCAAGCATTGTAACGTCAGATGGGATTTTATAATGGTATATGAGAGACTTCTTCAAATACAGAGAGATTACTTCCTCTTCTACTCCAACTTTCTCAGTTTTATCATCATATATTTTTATTTTTATTTTCATTTTTCTGGTTTGTGATAGGACGTGATCAGCATGTCTTTGTTCTGGTGGGCCGGCTTTTCATTGCATTATCGGTGGAGAGTTATAATCGAGAGTGCTCTCCACTTTTGTATGGCTGTAGCCTGTCCAACCTTCTATGAGGTTTTGTCTGGTTTTAATATCCAGCTTTGGGATCATCTTGATTCATTAGGTATTTTTCGATCTTTGATTCCTAACATTTTTAATCATTATCTATGGCTACAATTCTATCACACCGCTGTTTACCATTTCATCTATCCTATATTTAGTAAGGACAGAAAATACTTTTTATTATAAGGAGTTAGTCTACATGCTTGCTGCAAGCACATACAGTTATGTTTAAAAAAAATTTAAAATTATAATAATATATTTTTTTAAATGATATTTTTTATAATCTTGAATAGGAGACTGCGTGTGGAATCCCATTAATAAACATGAGTATTAATAATCATGAATACTACTTTCATTTAGAAGATAATTTAGGATTTGATTTGCCATGGTGCATAACAACTTGTCAACTTGGTTAAAATGGAAAAAAAAAATGTTAATTATCATTATTCTAGTATTATATTTTTTTATCCTTTCTGATTGTAATATCAAAAGATATATAATAAAAGGATGATAAATAATCTTTTTCAAAATAAAATCCTATTATACAACTTTTCACCAATAATACTAATAATAATAATTAAGATTAATTACAAGGCGAAATAATGTCTTAATTTATTTGGGACTAATCAGCTACCATATGATCACAAAAAAGGAATATTAATTCAAACTGAGAACGTAGCATACATATATATGGGTCCTACTCGTTGGTGGTTGAACCACCTCTCATAATCAAATCACTTAAATTGAAGGAAATTTTGCTCAATCATAGCGCATAATAATAATAATAATAATAATAATAATAATAATAATAATAATAATAAAACTTATAAATAAAATAAGAAAAATGATTTGTACAAGTCCCAAATAGACAAGTCCTTGTAAAAAAGTGGACCCCACCTTAAAAAAATATAAAAAAACTATTATTTATTAGTGAGACCCGTTGTTTTACAAAAAAACTTGACTTGTCTATTTGAAACTATTTAGCATTACTCATAAAATAATAGGAAAAAGTGGGTATGCAAGCGATGATATCAATGGTCCCTCCTTATTCAAAGACCAGGACAGCTCAATGTTTAACCTCTGGCAGTGAAACCAAATGCAAGACCTCCCCCATCCCCCCGGCCTCTAGTAGTTGTTGTAATCGGCATATATGTTGCCACCCGATTAATCATCTCATGCGTAATATTCTTTACCCGCCCACAAAGATCGAGCAATCAAAGTCTTAAAGATTAAAAGAGTTAATCTATCTGCTTTATAGATTAGGCAATTGTCTACTTTATAGAGTAATTACACAGTCAAACCAGTAAAACCCTTGCACCATGAAACAATTCTTGGGGCCTACGGCCATGTGCATTCACAATCTGTGGTTCAAAATTAACGTCAAGTTGCTGTCTCCTATTTCAGATATTAGCGATACCCTGAAAAAATGAAATAAATGGGGAAGAAGATAAAGTGAAGAGATGTGTGATCTGAGCCCCAAATTCACATAGATGACTTCATATAATTCTCTTGGTGTTTTTATATTGCTTCTGGATTCAGTTAACAGTATATATATATATATATATATATATATATATATATATATAAGAGATGTAGCATATTCCACAGCCCACAGGGATTATATATATGGTATTTTGATACCATACAAACAAATTGGGATATTTTTCATTTCAAAAACACCAACCTACTTATATATAATTACATATATCGGTCATCTATTGTGATACTCCATATAATAATTAAGGATAATGGGATAAGGTGGTGAATGAGATCTTACATTGCTTGGGAACGAGAAGTTCTTACTCTTTATAAGGTTTCAATGGAGCTCCAATTGTATTATTAACTAATCATTTTAGAGTATAGGCCATGTGATTTGGACCTTTCATTGAGGCGTTACATATATTTGTATGATTACTGATCATTACTCATAAACCTGGCATGCATGAAATCTGATAAATTAGCAGCATAGATATATATGAGATAGCTGAAATATTATTACACAAGTTGAAAGCACTGCAAGAACATTAATGGGATGCTGAACTTTCAAGGAACGAAACAGGTTATTGTCTTGCATATAATACGACAAGATGCAAAAATAATTCGTGATCTGGTACCTAGATCATGACTTCATTTTTAAGTACATGTATATTGCTGAAGAAATTCCATTATCACTTTTGTACCTTGAATTTTACTCGGTCAAATTAATGAACTCTTCAGGGTAATAACAGAAAATAAGTCTATTTTTTAAGATTTTTGATAATATTAATAGCAATAAAATATATCCGTAGTGATTTACAAGTATTGTACGTCTGTTAATACAAAGAGGACTGCTACATCTACAAAGAAATTACATAAGAACAATCCCATAAACTGATGTGGTTTTATCTGATCCGTTAGATCTACTTTACAATAAAAATAATTTTATAATTTGACGAACAATATCAAGTCATGTCAGTTTGTGAGATTACTTTTATATAATCTATATGTGGCTAGAGCATTTCCCTAATACAAATGAAAAATGCTAGTCAGCCCTCTCAAATATACTGCTCAAAGTTATAGATGGTGTATCTTTTTTAAATGTGTACAAAATTTACTATTAATGAACTAGCATATTTTTTTTAATGTTTAAAAAATAATTTTTTTTTAAAAAAAATAAAAATAAACTAGTGATTACTCTTAATGATAAGAACTGGACGACCGACTAGCAGGACCCTAATACAGAGTCATAAAACTTATAAAAAGTGCTTTTAAATTTTTTTTTTCTTTATAGTAAAAGTGCTTTTAAAATTAAGATGACCAATTTTTGTTTTTTTTAATACCAAAGGATCTTCATTCAATAAACTTCAAGAAATTACATTAGAGCATCGACAGTCACATGCTGCATAATGAAATTATCAGGTGGAGTCCCACCACATGCAATAACATCATTCACCATGGCCCATTTGGCATGCTAGCAAGCCAATTAGTTTGTTGGTAACTCCATTACTCTTTTCTACCCACGTGAATAGCCTTAAAACTATGAAAGCTTCTTTGAAAAAGCTTGAATATCACTAAACACATTTTTATAAATTTTCAATTTTATTTACAACAAAATTGCATGTGAAGTTTTTCTAAATGTGATAATTTTTCGATTGCTAACCATATGATAAATTAAAATCTCAAAATTATCTAACAAATTAAAAATATTAACATGGTCTTTCAAATTAATATTGTAAATTTAAACAATCAAATTCATGGTCATAATTTATTAATATAGGAGTAGATGATGTGACTTGCTCTTGTTATCGAAAATTATAGAGTAATACAATAGAGAAGTCACTCTAGCAGTGCACAATTTACACTTATTACATGGCTGCTTCTAGTTCTCTACTTTTTTTTTTAGACTTGAGAGATGTGTGGTCTATATAATGCCACATCATGTGTGTAAAATGATTACTCCCAACAGTGACTTCTATCTATATTTATTCAAAATTATATATGTATATAAATCATATATAGCTAGCCCTATGAACATTGCAATAAATTGAATATCACACGTCCCACGTCATTCACTTCATGGTCTTTCTTCACATGATTGTCATAATCAAGTACGTAGTTTCCTTTCTCATCCCGTAACTTGGAAATTAGGAGGGATGATGGCATCATGCATAAACAGTCGTCAAAGAAGGCAATATCAAGTTTCTAACTATTGCTGCAATGATTGGAACGTATGAGTGTATCCAACCAAAGCCACGTGCCAGCGTTAAACAGGTTGGCCATAGACCAACGTTACCCGTGGAATTATTACAAAATGAAAGGAAAAAACAATTTGTAACGACCCTTATTTATCAATACATTATATTATCAATTATTATTATAAAGTTTTAAATTTTAGTTACAATAAAATATTTTAATATGATTTAATAGATTTCATAATAAGTAATGCGTGGACACAAAAACTTATAAATAGCATAATTTTCCAAGATATTATGAAATTATATCAGGCAAGTCATGACCATGTTTGGTAAGGTGGGATGTCGGTTTAATTTTCTGTTCCTCCTTAATTAATGATCAAACTGAGCGCGGGGTGTATTTGTAATTCTAATATGTGTGATTACCAAATGGTGTACCCCTTAAAATGACACCCTCTCTATGGTGATGGTTCCCATGGGGGTGATGGTTAAAGAAGTGTCAAGAGACACAACCTTGTGATTTAGTCAAAATGTTGTGTCATTTGCCAACTATTGAGTTACCAATGATTGTGCTATTTGCCAACCAGTGCATGATGGCCTATAAATAGGGGTTATTGGTGCACAAATTTATTCACTCAATTCCCTTTGTTCATCACCAACTTGTGGGACAAATACTCTCATGAAAGTGTCACCATATTGTCAAATTTTGTTTCTATTTGTTCTTCATAATTCTACAGTGGTATCAAGAGCTAGGTCATGTCAGAGGGAATTTTTTCGCATATTGTAAAGACTATAGATAAACAAGTGTTTGGTTTGGCACCCATAAATGCATATTATAATCATCTTCGAAGGCTTGAAAATTCAAAAGAAATTTTTTTTCAAATCACGGTAAGAGGATTAGAGTACACATGGAATCTTTAAAATCTTGGAAATTGTTATTATTTTGAAGAAAATTATTGGAATATTTTTATACAAAGAAATAATGCATTTTTCAATTTTTCATCATCCACTGTCATAGTTCAGGGGGTCGGCAGAGTTCATCACCGCTGCCGGACTTCGTAGACCTCGGGAGCATGTCGGAATCATCCATCAACACCGGACGGAAGTGAAGACAAAAGCTTCACAGTTTCAGAAAACGTCCAGCGCGAGGAAGGAGAAGATCTTGGACGTTCGTCCAACGATCATCAAATTCAAATTCCATCTGGGATAAACGACATTTTCGTTCAACCCAAGGAGAAAAACGACAACGTTGTTTTCAGCAGTGAATAGGCACAATGGCTACCTTCAAATGGTGTTGTTCCATCTTCTCCAAGCCGAGACGCATATAGAGCCGAAGACCAAGCCGCTGACCGATCCACTGAATGAGCCGCCGACCGTTGGTTGGCTTCTGGACCCGGTTTGAACCCGTTGAACCGGTTTACTCGATTTTCTTAACCGGTTATGGGCAGTTTTGGTTTTTCAGACCGTTCAAGATCATTTCAAGTTCGATTTGGTCCGTTCAAAAGCCATTGTGCTCCAAATTTCGTGCCAAAATATTACAAATCACCTATTGGTTGAAATTATCGCTAGAAATTCTTTAAAAGAGGTGAAACATCAAAGTAAGGTCGTGGATATTCTCAATCGGGGCGTCATTTTCATTATTCTCCTTATTTAAAGTATAATAAGAGAATTTCAAGGCTGTCACTTTGGATTAAATTCAAGGGTTATTATTACTATTAAATTTATAATAATTTTAATTTTTCACAGTTGGACTATTGTATTTAAATAGTACACATTTATTATTTCTACATTCTTTTTGTTGTTAATTTTTATGGTTTATTATTTATGGTACCAAAGAAAAGTATTGATCCCTCGAGGATAGAAAAACTGAATGAAAGAAATTTTCGGGTCTGGAAAAAGCATATAATTTTTCTTCTAACCCATGAAAAGACCTTATATACATTAATAATACCAAAGTCATCAGTGATTGTAGAAAATGGCGCAAATGAAAGTGGAAGCAACGTTTCAACTAAAAATAAATGGGAAGAACACAATGCATGGACAAAAACTTTAATTTTGCATTGTATGAATGATCACATTATTCCTCTATTTGAAGACTATGAAACTGCTAAAGAAATTATGGATGCAGTTGAAGCAAAGTATGGTTTAAGGTCGGATACTTATATATAGTTATTATTGAATAAGTATAACCGGACTTGTATGAAAAAGAATGATGACATTGGTGATCATGTACTTCTAATGGAGTTAATTGCAAAAGAATTACATGATGCTGGCCATCCTCTCACTGATAAAATGTAAGTTACAACCATACTAAATAGTCTTTCTTCATCTTGGGATCATATTGTTATTTCTTTAACACATAGTAGATATGAAATAACAATGATATCGCTTACAATACTTTTAGTACTTGAAGGAGAAATGATGAAGAAAATGAATAAAGATAGTGAATCATCCAATTTATTGATGGATCAGGACAAATGTTCTACACAGAACAAGATAAATCTAAAACAGTTTAAGAAAAAGAAATGGCTGAAAAATAAACAAAGTAAACCATTTACTGAAAAATGTTTTAAGTGTGGAAAGATGGGCATTATAAATCACAATGTCCTAATAAAGGAAAACGACAAGAAAGCAAGGAAATTGTAATGACAATCTCAGAAGTAATGTTAGTGGAACCAGCGTCAGATTCATAGTGGGTTGACTCTGCAGTAACAAGACATATATGCAGGAACAAATATATGTTTGTCAAACTTGAAGATAAACAAATTGGAGAGCATAGAGTGTATATAGGCAATAACACATATTGCGATGTCTTAGGGCAAGGTACATGTAATTTTAAAGTGAATGGTTTCGTTATTTTACTTAATAATGTATATGTATCTAGTATTCGTAGGAATTTAGTATCAGTGCATGTACTAGATCAGAAATGCTACATAGTTGAGCTTAAGTCTGGAACCATTGTACTTTGTACTAAATAAGGGCAATGTATCAGTGAAAGGCGTGAAAGATCACGATATGTATGTACTGAATATTGATATTAATAAAGTACCTATTTCTAATTATTTGAATGTGTCTACAGATTGTGTATATTTATGTCATTTAAGATTAAGCCATATAAATAAAAATAAGATGATCAAAATGTATAAAAGTGGATTAATACCATATATAAACTCAGATAATTTTGATATATGTGAACCATGTACAAAAGAAAAATGAGTAGGAAATCTTTTTCAAAAAATTGGAAATCCACGGATTTACTAGAAATTATACATTCTTGTATTTGTGGACCTTTTAAAACTAAATTTCATAGAGGAATGTAGTACTTTATTATTTTCACTGATGACTATTCAAGATATGGGCATATCTACTTACTTCAATATAAATCTAAGGCAATTGAAAATTTTAAAGAATTTAAATTAGAAGTAGAAACCTAGTTGGGTAAGCCCATTAAAAGTTTAAATAGTGATAGAGGAAGGGAATTTGAAGCTTTGGATAATTTCTACAAATTAAATGGTATAAAACATATTTATATTATGTTATATAAATCTCAACATAATGACATTGCAGAAATGAGAAATAGAACTCTATTGGATATGGTGCGATTGATTATGACATATGTTGATCTACCAATATATTTTTGAGGTGAAGTATTATCGACTGCTACATATATATATATATATATTAAATAAAGTTGAAACAAAAGTAAAACCTCTTACACCTTACGAGTTATGAACGGGACATACGCCCGACTTAAGCAAGCTCAAAATGTGGGGTTGTAAGGCACAAGTGCTTATCCCAATGTCACTAAGTGATAAATTAAAAAGTAAAACCTGGGAATGCAGGTTTATTAGGTCTGTAGAAAATGGAAGTAGCTACAAATTTTATCATTTTGAAAGAGGATTGATAGAAAGTAGGGATGCAGTTTTCTTAGAAAATACGAACCTTATTACTCATGTTAATCAGATAGATTTATTAAATGATTTAGATAATCAACAGATCTCCAGAGTCTAATAATGAAAATTCTGATATTATTCAAATAGAGAATAATAAAAATAAAAGAAAATCATATAAAAATCAATTTTCAGGTATTGATGTTGGGGACAATGAGAGTAAAAGAGCCAAATGACCATCAATATTATTTCAAAATCATTATGCACTAAATACTAATTTGTAAAATTTAGAAAATGATCCTGAATTTTTTTTTTAGACAATCAATAGTATTGATTCAAATAAATGGTTTGAGGCCATGAAGGATGAAATAGAATCAATAAACAAAAATAATATTTGGGAATTAACAAATCTTCTAAAAGATAGAAAAACAATTGGTTGTAAATGGGTTCTCAGAAAAAATTTTAAAGTTGATGGTAGTTTGAAAAGGTATAAAGTAAGGTTAGTGGCCAAGGGATATACTCAACAACCAGGTATAGACTTTGTGGATACGTATTCGCCTGTGGTGAAATTCACATCCATAAGAATCTTCATGTCTATTGTTGCCAAGATAAATTCAAAAATACATAAGTTATATGTAAAAACAGTTTTTCTCAGTGATAAATTAAAATATGATATCTTTATGATTCAACCAGAAGAATTCTAAATTAAAGGACATGAAGAGAAAGTCTACAGGTTGAGGAAGTCAATGTATGGACTTAAGCAATCTTCAAAACAGTGGTACTTGAAATTTCACCAAGTCATTTTGGAAATGGGATATGAAATGAGTCCAATAGATCATTATGTATACATATGAAAAAATGATAATAAATTAACATTATTATCATTGTATGTTGATGATATATTACTGGTAGGTAATCTTCTAGATATGATAAATGAAACAAAAGAATTCTTGAAATCTAAATTTGAAATGAAAGATATGGGTGAAGCCGCATATATTCTTGATATAAGAATTTCTAGAGATAGAAATTCAAATCTATTGTATTTAGATTAATAAAAATATCTAGAAAAAAGTGTTTAAAAGATTTGGTATGTAAAATTGTAAATCTTTAAATACGCATGTTTGCAAAGGTCATACTTTAAATAAAAGTATGTGCCTAAAAAATGAGGAGGGAATAAGCGAAATGCTTAAAGTTCTATATGCTCAAACTGTGGAAAACCTCATGTATGCAATAACAAGTACCAGACCAGATATTGAAGGATTGGTAAGTATATATTAATCCAATCTAGATAAGGAATAGTGACAAGCAGTGAAACGTATATTAAGATATTTACAAGGTACCCAAAATTGAAAATTGTGTTTTGGGAACAATGATCTAGAGTTAATCGACTATAATGATACTGATTTTAGAAGTAATGTAGATGATAGAAAATCTACAATTAGATATATATATATTTCTATTTGGCGGAACAACAGTTTCTTAGTTAAGTAAGAAACAGGGTTGTGTTGCTATGTCTACTATGGAAGCAGAGTATATTGTTTATAGTACTACAGTGAGTAAAGTGGTGTGGATAAAACAAACGCTTTGTTGAAAACTTGAATTTGGGTACATCCACATAACCAATCAATGTGTTTTGTGATAATCAATCTGTCATCTCTTTGATAAAAAGTGGAACACAGAGTTCCAAAGGAAAATATATTGATGTGCATTATTACTATATTTTAGATATAGTGGAAAGATGTGAGGTCAAGGTTAATTTTATTTCCTCGACTGAGATGGTAGCAGATCCAATGACCAAATGTTTATCTCTGGAGAAATTCAGAGAATATGTGACAAGAATGAGATTGAGAGAAACCTAGGTGAAGTAATCATATGGTCGACATGCATAACTCAAAAAATTCTGGAGACGCATAGAAAATTGGAGTTATGGTGATACCCAAATGAAAATTTTGGTTATTTGTAAAGTCACTGATAAGGTGATCAAGAAAAACCTTAGTAATGGCCTTAGGGTGAGTTACTTGATAAAATTTCAGTGTAGGTTAATTAACCAAGTAAAAGGTTGATCATGGTAAAGTCGCTGATTAAGTGATTAAGGAAAGACTCAGGAGATGAAGTACTTAACGAAAATTCAGTATCATTCACTAAAGTTTTAGTGAAATGTGATTTGATTACTCAAGTAAAAGGTTAATTATTTGCAAAGTCGTTGATAAGGTGATTAGAGAAAACCTCAGGAATAGCTTCTAGAGGAAGTACTTAACAAAAATTCAGTGTAGGTCGATACATGCATTATGTATTCGGCTGAAGTCTTCAATTGTGACAGGAATATTGATCCAGTCACGGAGAATTGATGTCGTTCACTATTTTTTTTTTAGTGAAATGAAATCACCCCTAATATGTGATCAGTGAGAATACATATGGTAAATGGTGCAGTCAGATAAGGTAATGACAAAAACATGTGCACGTAGAGGCTTGTCGTGCTCTGGCGCCGATCTGCAAGAGTATGCAGATGATAATTGAGTAGTGGAAAGCTTATATTGGTACCAAGGTAAAATACTCAACTGGATCATCACCGTTTTGTGTGATCAAGTGAGAGATGTAATTATAAGGGTGTGATCACCAAACGGTGTATCCCTTAGAATGACACCCACTCCATGGTGATGGTTCCCATGGGGGTGATGGTTAAGGAAGTGTCAAGAGACACAACCTTTTGATTTAGTCAAAAAGTTGTATGTGACTTGTGAAATGTTAATTTGTCAAAAGGTTGTGTCACTTCTTAAGGTTGTATCATTTGCCAACCATTGAGTTACCAATGGTTATACTTTTTGCCAACCAGTGCATGATGGCCTATAAATAGTGGTCATTGGTGCACAAATTCATTCACTCAATTTCCTTTATCCATCACCAACTTATGAGATAAATACCCTCACGGAAGTGTCACCATCTTGCCAAATTTTGTTTCTATTTGTTCTTCATAATTCTACAATATTGTACAACGTATCAAGTGTTTATTGAACAAAGTATCACGTGTTTATTGGAACAAAGTATTATGTCAACAGAAGGTACTTGAACGTTTCAATGTAATTGATTTTAGGAGAATGAGGAGAAATTTTTATAAAAATTGTGTAGGTTATGGCATACAATTGGAAAATATTTAAGATCAACCAAGGCTAGGACTTCTCAACCGAATGCAGTCGATCAGGCTCAAAGAATTGATTTCACGCTTTTTTTTCTTTTTATTTTTCTTCTATTTTGGCCAAAAGTTAAAACTTTTGATCTGTCTTCATTTGCTCACCAACCATTGTCATGTGCCTTCACATTGCTTTGGTCATTCATTGATATAGCATTTGCCTTCACCATGCTAGCATTTCTCTTATCAATTCTCCTGGATACAGTCGTCGAATGGTAACCACGGAGGATTCGGCTGTGCCACGTCAGCCGCTATATATAAAAAGAAAAAACCAGCGAAAATAGAAAGACCAGAGCCACACTTTTCTCTTTGTGTGGAGCTGGGTCTGGCATTGGTGCTCTCTCTTCAGTGGTCTTCTTCTCGAGCTCGTCTTCGTCTTCGTGATCTTCAAGTCTTCAAGTGGATCTGTGCTCTCTCTTCAAGTGGATGAGCCTGCAAGCAGCCATTGAACTGGATCTTCAAGTGGTCTTCTTCTTCGTGTGGAAGGGTCGCCGTCTTGGGTAGATGAAAAAGCAAGATCTTTGTCCTGATTTCGAAGGCAAATATTTGTTGTGATTTTGACGACCACTACGACATTCGTTGGTGCTGGTGTTTTCTACTTGGTCATCTTCGTGTGGGTTGTCTTCTTGGGTAGCTTCTCAGACATTTGATTATGGTAAAACACTTTTTTTTACTTGCTTCTGTTTCATGATTTCTTGGGAGTTCTTGTTTTAGGAACAATGTTGACAAAATGGAGGCACTTGACGAAATCTGTATCTATTTATTGTAGAAGTTTTGTGCTAATTAAAAGTAGAGTGGTCTGTGCATATCAATAATTGAAAAATGACTTCTTTTTTTTTTTTTCTTGTGAGTGTTTGATTTGGCCTTGAGTCTAGCATTTTTTATTCTTCGTTGTTGTTCCTCCGTAGTCACTGATGCATCTTGGCTTGTGGTGGTCGTGCCGCAGTTGGGGTAACAAGCTTTCTTTATTTGCTCCCCCATGGCTTTGTTTTCATCTTGAATTTTATCCATTTCCGTTATCCATTTCCGATTTCAATAAATAATTTTCATGGTGCTCTTGAATAGCCAACACATGCAGTTTATTTGAATTTAATTCCTAGCTAGCTCGTAATTAAATCCACTTCAAGAAATGCAGAGGGTGAAAAAATAGTGCAATGTGATAATTAACTAACATGAGTTCGAATACATACATAGCGTCCAAAATATGAAAAAATATTTACAAAGAGAGGGAGAGTACGAAGGGATTCGGGGGGGGGGGGGGGAGAGTCTAGTCTGGGGTTTGAAGGGATTCAAGGAGAGGGAGAGGGAGAGGGAGAGTTGGGTCTGGGTCTTCGAAGGGAGGGGGAGAGTGGCATGGGGTCGAAGGGATTCAAGGAATGGGAGAGTTGGGACTGGGTCTTCGAAGGGAGGGAGATACAAAACGTCGCGGTTTATTTTCCACGTAGGCACCGGTTTCATAGCAATTACGCATGCCGACTGAATTTAGCATTTTTCTTTTCTTATTGATGTTCCATGTTCCCTCATTGGTCGATATGAGAAAGAAAATGCTAGTTGAATCCATAAAAGTGACTGATTGAATTTTTTATTTACTTAATAGTTAAGAAAGTGAATATAAGTGAATTGATCTTTTAAAAAAAAAAAATTAAGATGTATAAAAAATGATTAAAAGAAAAAAAATAAAAAAAGTAGATTTACACTTATAGTTGATTTCTTCGATTAGTTCAAAGGTCCATGTAGCACGGTCCATATGAGAACATGGCCCCAAATCTATTGATTTGACTCGAATGCCCTTTTTATTTTCTATGCTTTTGTAATTTTAACGGGGTGTCTTGTTGGGATCCAAAACACATCTCTTCATTTCGTATGTCTTTTTTAGTTTAATGAAATTTTAATCATTAAAAAAGAAATAGATGACTTGAACATAATAACTTAAAACGATGTTAAGTGACTGCAGGCCAAGCCTGACGATTGACTGGCTAAGATTCAGGTTGGGCCAAGTACAACCCAACCCCAATCGTAAGCCTTATATTGCCATGTAGAGATGGCCTTATGTTGCAATCCTCTCCCTCTCATTGCCACTGTTCTTAAGATCCCTTTTCTCTCCCTATTCCTTCTCTCTCTATAGTAGCCTTAAAGAATAAACCCGGAGACTCCCCGTCTCTTTCAACCTGGAAACCCAAAGTGGCAAAAGCCTCGACGTCTTGAGTACGAAACTATCGCATTCATATTATAATGAGTGGTCCAAACACAGATTCATTGAAATTCATAAAACTCATTACCAATTTCATTTTATTGGATTGTTAATGAGTAAAAATAATGATACAACAGGAAAAAAAGAAGATATTCCAAGAGAGAACAAGTCTCATAGGTGCATCATTAATGTGGCGATTCAACTGTACTAGAGAATCTGATCCAAAGGAATGAACAAAAATGTTAACAAGTTCGAAATTTACCAGAACTATAATTTCTGTCTCCCAGGTCCCAAGAAAGTAAAAACCCACCCAGCAGAGATAAAAATTGATGAAGTTTTAACTTTCGGTATTAAGTAATGATGGATCTTCTTCCATCTGTCCAGCTAAATGTTCTAAAACTCAATATATTACTTCTTTCAGAGGGTGCAATCTATCTGATACAGTGAAAGCATGCACTTCATTTCCAATCTCTATCCAACTGACTGCTCGTTCTTTCCTAACATGTCTCTCATCCAAAAGTTTTCTCAACTACTCTACCAGCTCCCATCTTCCACGCACGGCATATATACTTGAAAGTAAAAACATAGGCAGCAGAGGATCGAGGCTCCAACTCGATAAGGTGTTCAGCCGCTTTTCTTCCCAACTTGATATTTCCATGAATTCGACAAACACCAAGTAAGGCATTCAAAACTCGATCACCAGAGGCTTACAAGGCATCTTCTCGAGTTGTTCCATCAACTCGTCAAAACGTCCAGCCCAACCCAAGATATCAATTAAGCATGCATAATGTTCTTGATCAGGAATGATGCCATGATCACAAGTCATTGAATTGAACAACTTAAGCCCTTCTTGCACAAGACCTGAATGACTACAAGCATTGAGAGTGACAACAAAGGTGGTCCTATCTGGCTTCACTCCTGATCTTATCAAATCATCAAACATTTTCATTGCCTCTTCACCATGACCATGCTGAGCTAAGGCAGAAATCATTGTGGTCCACAATACAACATCTCTCTTATCACCCATTAGATTGAAAACCCACCTGCCAATTTCCAAACTCCCACATTTTGAATACATGTCAATGAGAGAGCTCACAACAATAGCGTTACGTCTAAAATTAGTTCTTATCAAACAGGCGTGCATCTGTTTGCCATGCTTAAGTGAAGCTATACTGGCACAAGCACAAAGGCAACTACTGAATGTAAATTGATCAGGTTTAACTTGAACCATCATCATTTTTGTAAACAGCTCAAGCGCTTCATACCCTAGGCCATTTCTTGCATAGCCAGAAATCAGAGCTGTCCATGATACAGGGTTTTTCTCAGGCATTCGATCAAACATTTCGCTAGCTGATTGCATGTCCCCCCATTTAGCATATCCTGAAACGAGGGTGGTCCAAGCAGGGACGTCCCTTACACTCATGTCATCAAATACTCTCCTTAAGTCTCCCATCTCCCCGCACTTTGCATAAGCATCAAGAACTGAACTTGAAATCACCACATTTGACGTAAAACCAGCAATCAAAACCTGCCCATGAACCTGCCTAGTAAGCTCCAATTCCTTCAACTTCACGCAAACTGTCAAAACACCGGAAAAACTGAACTCGTTATACCCAATTGACTGTCTCCGCAGCTCCCTATAAAACCTCACAGCCTCATCACAGCACCCACTCCGTGCAAAAGCTATCACCATAGTGTTCCACGACACAATATCCTTCTCTGGCATTTTATCAAATAACTTCTTAGCTGGCTTAATCATACCCATTTTAGCATACCCAGAAAGCATATTATTCCACGTGTACAAGTTCCTCGCAGACATTTTATCAAACACGTTGCGTGCCTCCACTTCATCACCGCACCTAAAGTACACAGCAATCAACTGGTTTGACAAAAACGTTGTAGGGTGCTTGAGTCCGGTGAGCTGCAAATGGAGGTGAACCCATTTGGCATGTCTAAGAGACTTGGAGTCCGCGCACCGTTGTAAGAGATAGGAGAGAGTTTCGGAGGGCAAGCGGAGGCCTTTGCGGACCAAGAGCTCTAGGGAAGAGATTGCTTGGGAGAGATGACCTTCCGAGGCGAGGTTGATGAGGGATTGAACAACGCAGGGAGTATTGGAGACGGGATGTTTCTTGTTGGGTCGGGTGTGAAATGTTACTCGGGGGAGCCTAAGAGTTGGGGAAGAGAGAGAGGGCATTGCATAACGTCTTCATCTATGTATTGCTGGGTTGATTGTAGTGATCTTGGAGACTTGGGAGGGCAGCTCCTGCTCCGCCGAGCATTGTCAATGGCGGCTGTGATAGGAATGACAAACTTGAGAGAGAGGGCATTGCATAACGTCTTCATCTATGTATTGCTGGGTTGATTGTGATGATCTTGGAGACTTGGGAGGGCAGCTACTGCTCCGCCGAGCATTGGCAATGGCGGCTGTGATAGGAATGATAAACCTTCATGGGCCTAGTTCCAGATACCCGCAGTTAGGTTGATGGGCTTCACTGGCGAGCCTTGTCCAGTAAAACCCAATCCTATTATCCAATGTTGGCGAAAGCAGGAGTGTAATTTTGGCGAGTTTGATCGAACGGTAGATGATCAACTTCTGTCCGTTTGATCATTATGTAAGCACCAATTGAGTTTTAGTTTACAGTTCCGCTACACACAGTCGCCAGCTGCAGTCGAGTGCAGTTGACGTGGATTGATGACGTGACAGTTATTATTAATTAAAAACAATTGAAAAACAAAGTTTCAATTCTTGCTTCATTCTCCTTCACGTCTTGCGATTCGTGGTCTTCGACTCTGATTTCCTTCAGCGATTTGTGGTCTTCGTTGGTGCTTCTCTTGCTTTTCCGTTGGTGCTTCTCTTGCGCTCTGGTCTTCAGCGATTTGTTGTCTTCGCTCGAGCTTCAAGTGGTTGAATCCGTAAGTATTGAGGAAGAAATAAAGTAAGTGCACAAGCAATCGCCCAAGAAGAAGAATGTATCAACACATGCACAACTGAAACCAACACTCAGGCAAATACCCACATTGCAGAAGCAAGAAAATCATAGTAGAAATTTTCTCTTTTACACATTCTGTTGAGCAATTGATTTTCATATTGTGTTGTAATCTCAATATGGTATCAAGAGCTTGTTGAAAGACCATTGTCTTCACCAATTTTTTTTTTTCTATTTCTTTTGTTTTTTCCAGGGCATCCGAAGACTCTTTCCCCATCTCCTCCACACAGAACCCAACTTCCACCATCAACTCATCCATTCTCAACTTTGCAACTCACTTCATCACCACTATCGGCTTGAGTTAAGGTAATTGTGCTAACGATTCTTGTTAACAGCTTGAGGCAATGAACTGAAAGAAGCAGCGAAGGAAATCAAGAACTAGAAGAAAACGCAGAAGAATGATCTATGAGTGAAAATATTTTTTTCAGAAGAAGCTAACATGGTTTCCAAGAGTTGCAACAAAGAAAATAATTTTGCTGCTGCTATTCCTTATGAGGTGGAGGATGGCAGAGATGATACAGAATTGGGGCGAGATAGGAAAATTGAGGAAGACGACGTAATGTTGTGGCTGAAGACGAAGGCGGCGGCAATTTGTGGTCTCAGACTTCCATCAGTCGGCTGAGGGAGGGAGGGCAGTGGGTTCGAGGGGAGAGACCTGTTGTCGAGGTTTCTTCGGTGCTTCAAGCGGCTGCTGACTCGTGGTCTTCGACAGGATGTGCAGCTTCGTGAAAGGATCGAGAGAGTGAGTTCTTGAGGTAGAGAAGAAACGCAGAGAGAGAGGGACTGATGAAGAGAGGGAGTGAATGAAATGAAAAAGAAAATAAAATTGAGGGAGCCGCTTACATGCCGTTTGCTCGGGTCGACTGTCTATAGCTTTTTTCTTTAGCTTATTGTTGAGTTATAGTTTATGTTTAATAAAAACTTATTTATTTGACAAATAAATTGTATTGTTAATACTTTATTATAATTTTGTGTTCATAAAAATTTTAATACTTCTCTCATTCATTTTCATTTGAGTGCAATTGATTTTTTTTTTTATAAGAATTGTGCAATCGGATTGGGGAATATGTGGAAAAACGAAGATGTATGCAAAATGATTAAATAAGAAATTCGATTGATGTTTGTTTCATTCAGTTTTCATTGAAGTGCAAGAGGGGAAAAAAAAAAACTTATAACAGTGAAAAAAGGAACAAACTCAAGAAAAAAAAAGGTAATGAAAGAATGTGTTGGAAGAGGATGCAATATGCATGTGTTCGAAGGGAAGTAAATAAACAAAATTTGTGCTTGGAAAACAAAAATCGAATAAAATTTATGAAAGAATCTATTTATCATATTCTACATTACACACTAATATATGATTTGTCATTTTTATCTTTTTATTTAAATATATATATATATATATTTATGTGTAAACGTGTGTATTTAAATAAAATGATAAAAATAATAAATTACATATTAGGATGTGGTGTGGAGATAACGAACATCATTTCTCAAAATTTATATTGATTTCATTGAAAATTTTATATTAATAGATCCGTCAGCAATAGATAAATTTATATAATTAACTATTATATTTAGATATATTATTATTATTATTATTATTATTATTATTAGGGCTCGAGAATTGAGCAGGTTTCGCTTATTTAGTTGTAAAAAGTTTATTTATTTATTTAATACAATTGAATTTGATATATACACTGAAAAGGACTTTTTTTCATCTCTCTTTATATTTTAAGAAAAATGTATTTTATAACAGCCATCGGGAGTGCTCTAAGCTGGATTCTGCAATCTTTTGTAGTGCTGAATGAGCTTGAAAACCATGATAACCGAAAAGAATAAATTGTCTTAATATAAGATGGCTCTTGGTATAAGTGGGATTGCATATATATGAATAAATAAACTGTTCAACAAGACCTCAATCATATCATTAATTTAATTATTGTTTAATAAATAGTGGAACACTTAAACGAATAAACAAATTTTGGTATTATTAATCCCATCACATCATGTCATCTAATGATGTTAACCAATATCTATACACCTCATCCTTCCCTCCTTTTATCTTTGCATAATTGTGAAAAAATAAATGTTTCTTTTATATAATTACTGATATTCATTTCAACAATTACATAAAATCGATTTTTCTTTTCTTTTTTATAGCCTATAGAAGAAGAGAATATGCGAAATGCACAGAATATCTTATTTCATGCCAAACAAGTCCGACACACGCTAGCTCAATCAATTTGACTCCTAAAAATACCATCTGACCAATATGCGCAATAATAATAAATTTCCTACCTTACTATTGATGTTTTAGGTCATATTTGGAAATGAAAAATTATTCTCATAAGTCATTATTTATTACTCCATACTTTAAAAAAACATCCTTGTATCTTATAAAAAAGAAAAAAGAAAAAGAAAAAGTTATAGGTGTGAAGTGTGAAAGTAAATAGTGACTGATGTATAATATTTTTTTGGTTGGATTGTGTCCTGTAAATTGACCGGATTCCACTAAAAATTAATCTTGTCTAAGGCTTCGTTTGGATTATCAACTACTCTCAACTCATCTCAACTCATCATTACAACTTTTTCAAATTCCAACACAAAATATAATAAACAATTTAACTTTTTCAAATCCTAAAATAATAATAATATTAAAAAATAATATTCTAACAATATAGAAAATCAGGCAAAACTCTCAACACATAAATAAATTCGACTAAAAGTCTAAAATCACAGTGATTGATCTAACATATTTTACATAATTTCACAAGGTAGTTATTTAAAAACATGGCAATTGAAGATGACAAAATTCAAGATAAAAAAAATATATTTTTGTTTGTTTGTTTCTGTCATAAATAATTTGTGAATTAAACAGTGAGAAATCGTAGGTATGTGTATTTCATGAACATGTAGAACACTTTCATTCTTCGTCATATTATGTTGATAATAAGTTGTATCATATTTGTAGATTGTAGACTTCAATCATTAAACCTTAAATTGTTCTGATCAATTGGACGGGTTAGATTTGTTCACGTGACAACATTTAACCCTCATTGTTTTCGTAGATAAAATGAGATAAGTTGAGATTAAATTTAAAAATTAAATTAAATATTATTATAATATATTTTTTTAATATTATTTTTATTTTAAAATTTAAAAAAATTAAATTTTTTATTTTATTTTATATAATTTAGCCCCACTCCCGGTGCTTCTATCAATCAAGCCATCAAAACACACACGAACGGTTGAGATTTGTCTCCACAAACCAATCCCCACACGTGACTCTCGGAAAACAGGTAACCTTTTGCGCCTGGCGTCCACGTCAGCATGATTTGGCGTCTTTGACGATGATTCCAACGCATCACTCTCCACCGTCCGATCAAAAGCCCAACAAAGCCATCGATAAAGCTTTTATCTGCAAAATTCGTCTCAAGGTAGTAGATATGGAGAAAGACCATAGGAAAGCGGCCCTTCCTCTCCCTCTCATTGCCACTGTTCTTAAGATCCCTTTTCTCTCACTATTCCTCCTCTCTCTATAATTCGCCCACTTCTCTCTCTAGACCTCTCTTTCCGTGGCACCGTAGAATAGCTGGTAATCTTTCTTTGTTGTTATTTGCCAATATCTAGATTTTTTAAATTCTACATCTTTTGTTTGCAAAACCCTAATAATGGCCATGCAAAATCTCTCCGAGGATCTGATTTTTATATTCTGATATTTGATAAATTGTGACAACACCAGAAAGATCTGTTATATGTGGACGTGATTTTCCTTTATTGTATATCTGATGTTGGAGTTTTGATTTTATTTTCTTGTACGGTATTTTAACTGATAGTTTGTAGGATATATCGTTTCTGTTTGCTTATTAATTTGTTCGGTAAAATGTTTTTTGTTTTTTGGGTTTTGGTGAATCTAGGGTTTTGAAGCAACATTTGAGGATTTTGTGATGGAAAATGGGGTTGATATTGTTGATGGTTCTCTAACGGGGGAGAAGAAAAGTGTGGAAGTTGGGGTTTCTGAGGAGAGAATAGTGGAGAGGGCTGTGGTGGACTCTGCTGAATCGAAGGATTTAGAAGATGAAGAGGGTTTGGGGGAGGCAATGAGTACCCCAAAGATTTCCGAAGAGCAGGTGGCAGAATCTGATTCCGTGAATGGTGGGTCTGGTGGTGGAAGTGGGGACGTTGAGGTGATTGGTGAGTTGGATTTGGGCGTGTTTGATGGTAATTCAAATGCTAGACATGAGGATGATGAGTTTGAGGAGGCGAGTGATGTTTTAAGTGTGGAGGCGAGTGAGGTTCCAAGTGAGGTTCTAAGTGTGGAGGCACCAGCGAATGTTGAAGATAAGTTAAATTTGGTGGTGAGTGGGAAGGTTGTTGATGGAGCTGTGGCGGATGGGGTTGTTGAGGTAGGGACTGAAAAGGAGGTGGAGACTGATGAATTGAATGGGTCAAGGGATGAGGTAGTTTGCAATAGTGGAGAAAATGGCGGAGAGGGTGCATCTGAAGTTGGTTCTGGTGGAGAGAAGAATGTGTTGAAGGGTGATGGTGAATTGGATTTAAGATCCGGTCTAGTAATTGAAAACTCTGAAAATAAGGATCTTGTTAATTTGAATTTGGAGCGAAATCCCATAGATGAAAAATCTGAAAATGGAGGCGATAAGGTGGGGGGAGTTGCCATTGAATCTCTTCAAGAAACTGAATCAAATAGGGAGATTCTTAATGAAGATGGTAATGGTGATGAGCTGAAGGATGATACCTTGGGTACTGAATGTCAAGACAGCGAGAATGGGGATTTGAAGGATGCTACTGCTGTTATTGCTCCAGGTTGTGAGGATGATTATAGTGGCATCACCAATTGGAATGGGAAAGCAAAAGCTGCCGAAGCTGAAGTTGATTCTGGGTGTCACGTAGAAACTTGTAAACCAAAAGAAACTTCAGCTGATCAGCACACTCTCTTGGAGGGAAGTTCAGCAGTGTCTGAAATTGGAAGATCTTCTTCTGTAGAGTTGTCTAAAGCAGAGAATTCTAAAAGAATTGATTTGACAGCTGAGGATAGTGAGGGTTCTCAACTTCTGCATGCTGATGAAAATGATCATGAAGTTTCCAACAAGCATACTGTGGTTGAGGTGACTCCAGTGAAGGAAGAAAATGCTGGGCAAGATAAGCAAAGAGCTCAAGTTAATGGAGGACCGGAGATACAGCCAGTACCAGAGCTTGCCTCTTCATCTGGAAGGTATACAAATCCAGCTCCTGCACGTCCTGCTGGCCTCGGGCGTGCTGCCCCGCTATTGGAACCTGCACCCCGCGTGGTTCAGCAGCCTCGTGTGAATGGATCTGTTTCTCATACACAAACGCAACAAATTGAGTACCCCATTAATGGGGAGGCTGAGGAGTATGATGAGACTCGTGAAAAGCTGCAGATGATAAGGGTGAAATTTTTACGGCTTGCGCATAGGCTTGGACAGACACCCCATAATGTTGTCGTGGCACAGGTTTTGTATAGACTGGGGTTAGCTGAGCAGCTGCGAGGGAGAAATGGGGGTCGTGTGGGTGCCTTTAGCTTTGACCGTGCAAGTGCAATGGCAGAGCAGCTTGAGGCAGCTGGGCAGGAACCACTGGACTTCTCATGCACAATTATGGTTCTTGGGAAGACTGGAGTTGGTAAAAGTGCAACCATCAATTCGATATTTGACGAAGTTAAGTTTGGCACTGATGCTTTTCAACTGGGTACAAAGACGGTGCAGGATGTTGTGGGAACGGTGCAGGGGATAAAGGTACGGGTCATTGACACTCCGGGACTTCTCCCTTCCTTGTTGGACCAGCGCCAAAATGAAAAGATCCTCCAGTCTGTCAAGCGATTTATTCAGAAAACTCCTCCAGATATTGTATTGTATCTTGATCGGTTGGACATGCAGAGCAGGGATCTTAGTGATATGCCACTCTTGCATACCATCACTGACATATTTGGACCATCTATATGGTTCAATGCAATTGTGGTTTTGACTCATGCAGCTTCTGCTCCACCTGATGGCCCTAATGGTACTGCTTCTAGTTATGACATGTTTGTGACCCAACGTTCTCACGTTGTCCAGCAAGCCATTAGACAGGCAGCTGGAGATATGCGGCTTATGAATCCTGTTTCATTAGTGGAGAACCATTCCGCATGCAGAACAAATCGGGCTGGGCAGAGAGTACTGCCAAATGGTCAGGTTTGGAAACCTCATTTGTTACTTCTCTCGTTTGCATCAAAGATTCTGGCTGAAGCAAACACACTCTTAAAGTTGCAAGATAATACCCCTGGAAAGCCTTTTCCAAATCGAACAAGAGCACCTCCTCTACCTTTCCTTCTCTCATCCCTTCTTCAATCAAGGCCACAGTTGAAGCTACCTGAGGAACAGTTTGGTGGCGAGGATGATATAGATGATGATCTGGATGAATCTTCAGATTCTGATGAGGAATCAGAATTTGATCAATTGCCAGCATTTAAACGATTGACAAAGTCCCAAGAGGCAAGGCTCTCTAAAGCTCAGAAGAAGGCATATTTTGATGAGTTGGAATATAGAGAGAAGCTTTTTATGAAGAAACAGTTGAAGGAAGAGAAAAAGAGACGGAAGATGATGAAGAAGATGGCTTCTTCGGCAAAGGACCTGCCCAGTAATGTAATAAGCGAGAATGTAGAAGAAGAAAGTGGTAGTGCAGCATCTGTGCCAATTCCCTTGCCTGATTATGCCTTACCTGCTTCTTTTGATTCTGATAATCCTAGTCATCGGTATCGCCATCTTGATTCATCCAACCAGTGGCTTGTAAGGCCTGTTTTAGACACCCATGGTTGGGATCACGATGTTGGCTATGAGGGCATTAACGTAGAAAGATTGTTTGTGGTTAAAGACAAAGTACCTTTGTCTTTTTCTGGACAGGTTTCAAAGGATAAGAAGGATGCCAATGTCCAACTTGAAGTAGCCAGTTCGATAAAGCATGGGGAAGGGAAAGCAACTTCATTAGGTTTTGATATGCAGACCGTTGGAAAGGATTTAGCTTATACATTACGTAGTGAGACAAGGTTTTGCAATTTTAGGAAGAACAAGGCAACTGCTGGTCTCTCTCTTACTCTATTGGGTGATGCCTTATCAGCTGGATTGAAAGTTGAAGACAAACTGATTGCTAATAAACGATTCCGGTTGGGCATTACTGGTGGTGCGATGGCAGCTCGTGGTGATGTTGCTTATGGTGGTAGTTTGGAGGCCCAGTTGAGAGATAAGGATCACCCTCTTGGTCGTTCTTTGTCTACTCTTGGGCTTTCTGTCATGGATTGGCATGGTGACCTTGCTATTGGTTGTAATGTACAGTCCCAGATCCCTATAGGACGGACTTCAAACTTGATTGCTCGTGTCAATCTGAACAACAGGGGGGCAGGACAAGCCAGCATTCGTTTGAATAGCTCGGAACAGATTCAACTAGCTTTGGTCGGCCTCATACCTCTTCTCAGAAAACTACATGGTCAGCTTCAACAATGGCAGTCTAGTCAATGATGAATTAGGTTATACTGAAAGCAGCATCATCTTCGTAGGAGATAAATTTTAATCGGCCATCTCTTAATGGTCATCATCAGAAGTGAGTGATACCAAGCTGCTTATTTCATCTTTTCTAAACCCAAAAGAAAGTACTTTTCTTGATTATAGTGATTTTAGCTGCTTTGTTAGATATCCGCATTTGTTGAATTTTGTCCTCTTTAAGCTACTGGACCAAGTATTCCGGCTTGTTCAATTAATGCTTTTGTTTAAATCATCTCTCAAGTGGTGTGAAAATTCATTTCTATGCACCGAGTGTGTAATAACTTGGCCTTTCTCATTCCCTTTGTTCCATGGATATCATTTTTACCTTCTCTTCGAGTAGAGGATACATATTTCCTTCAATGCTAATGATATGTTCATTTGTTTAAATGGTTAACTGTTTCTTCTTTGGGCTAACAGAAATCTTGTTACTTGAAGTGGACAGCATGTGGCTTTGTGATAATCTAATTATGCTACGCCAGGTCAAACAAATACTATCCTTCATGCTTTTCAGAGGTTTATAGTCGTCGTGTCTTCAATTAAATCATATTCTATTTATTTGGCCCTCGTGCTTATGTTTCTTTCCCCATAATTGAATGCCGTTGGTGGCATGAACAATCAGCCAACAAAACAAAGATACAGAAGGTGGGGTAATGATATTTAGGGGTGAAAACTGACCCCATCGGCGTGGTTTAGGGGCAAAACCGATGCCAACCGATGCTTCATTTTTGGGGGAGGAAATCGGCCGAAACCGATCAATGGGGAGGAGAAACATCGGCCGTCTCAACACTGGCAGTTCACGGTCGGTTCATCAGCGAGCTTCGTCTGAGAGAGTAGAGAGAGAGAGTGAGGATGAGAAATGAGATCGTGGCTTTGGGAAGAAGAAGCTTGATGAAGAAGACGACTTAATTTCGAAATGATGCTGTTTGGTCTCGTTTTTGTCGTTCTACTTAATTTTTTTAAAACTTAAGTAGAATGACGTCGTTTTGAGTACAATATATATAAAAAAATAACATTTCTTTCATCGGGCGGTTCAGTGGTTTGAACCAGGTTCGAACCGACATATATCGGTTTATTCTGTTTTCTGCTGCATGCCAACCGGTTCTCCACCAGTTTCGGTCGGTTCTAAGCTCCGGCAGCCGACTCAGGGTCGGTTTCTCGATTTATTGTACAGCCCTAATGATATTGTCTCTTTGATTTTGAATGCCCATCATCCTCGAGGATGGTGCAGCAATTCAAAACTCAAGAGAAAATGACTCATTTCAAGGTAATTCCTCCTAAATTTCTATATTTCCTGTGACTCCTTGGTCAGTAGAAAAAAAAAATGGTGATCCCATAATGAGAATACAAACGCCCCCTAATGCTTTGTTCCATGTACATGGGCTAAGGCAGAGTCTTCTTTCTTCTATCGAATGCATAACTCATTGGTGATAAGCATGAGGGAATGCTAGTCGTTTGGAAGATTCTCATCAGAATAAAAGATCCCATTGAAGCGGCTAACTCATGCATATTGTCTGGATCTGTACATCTGGTCCTACGGCTACAACTTGTAATATTGTATATTATCAACAAAATTCTTTTGGGTTTTATCCACCACCCTCCAAGAGATTTTATAAACAAATACAGATACTTGGTATCGTCCTCATAATTAAATATATACTTAAGACCAAAAAAATTGATTAAAAACCTCATAATTAAATATATACCTAAGACCAAAAAAATTGATTAAAAATCTCGCTATCAATCTCTTGGCCTGAAAAAAAAAAGTAATCTTTCAAGACAAACGGAAAAAGAAAATCAATGTGTAGATGTCTTTGGTTTGTTATGCTCTTACACCATTTGTTATTCTTTTCATGTGGCAACGACTCAGTTTTGTTTATGATGCAGCAGATGGCCCTTGTCCTCGGGCTTGTGTTTTTTTCATGAGGAGAATCCTATGCCCTGAGTCCTAATAATTTAAAACTACTCTTGTGGCTGCCAACATCTAAATAATTAGAAAAGGCCGTTAAGTACTCACCACTCACCAAGTGCCAAAGTAGTAATGTCTCATCCTTCAATAGCACGCATTATTGAATCTTAGGTGGGGGGCTTGAAGCGACTCAGAGAGACTGATTGAGGTAGCTAGCATACAAAGTGTTCAAAAAGGTAGCTCTTTGAATTTAGTTTCATTATTAGTTGGGAATATCCCACGCCATTAACTTTTGAACGATGTTACTATGCCGCCCATATTCTATTGCCAGGCATGACCGTTAATTTTTAAAAAAAAATTATAAATTTACTAGTAGTAACTTTAAAAAATAATAAAAATAAAATAAAATACTAAGTAGTCAAACTAGAGACCAACTATAATTTTTCTTAACTTTTTACTCATATTTTTCGCTTTCCAACTTCCAAACACCCGAAAAAGTGATGAAAAGGGTCGTGTGTTTATACAAGAGGGGCATTAATATATGCTACAATCACCGACAAAAACCATCGAAAACTTTTATTGACGGTATAGATTTTTTTTTTTAAATTCCTTAAACTTTCTATTTTAAAAAATAATACTGTTAGTGAAATACACAATAATATAATAAAAATTATATTGAAATTAAAATTAAGACGAACCCAGTTTGGATTGAGGCACGAAAACATCGCTCTCTTTAAGGAGATTCAAACTCTCTGTAGTGTACAAAGTCTCAAATTAACCGGTGCAACAGAAATCTTCTTAGCCTTTCTCGGTAGAAAATTATTTTCCCTAATATTTTTTACTAGCCCTGCAATGGAAGCTTGCGTGTCCGAGTGTCAGACGGTCAAAATGATAGATATGGGTAGTTGCATATGGAGGGAGGCCATGTTGCGTGCCAAGGCTTGTTGAATTCTTTTTCTCACAGCTTGCACCTTTTCCTCTATAATGCTTGAAATTATGTCATTTTTACAACAAAACACTGAAGATATTAATCATCATGCTATAGTTTGTCGTCGAAATTTCCATAAAGAACCATCGTTTACAGCATTTGGATCGATTGATTTCAAACAACTCAAGCCCAAGGGCTTAACCGCGCGCATCTCTCTCTCATTTCTTTTTTTTCCCCTTTAGATTATGCAGGGATTTTCTGTAAAGAATAGTAAGGTTAAAAAAACAAAGAATTCATTCTAGCCATTAAAATTTTGGCCCTTTCTACGGACTAAGTCATTGACTTGTACGTATAGCTAAAATCTTTATTGGTCAAGAGACTCCATTAATATTACTGCTCAATAATGTATTGCAAAAACATTGTACTCGAGAACACCATTACCGGAGGTAACATTAAGAAAATGCCTCTTTGCCGTCACAAATCCACGTGCCAATCGGAAAACACCAGTCCCACCAACGATTGGCATCTCTGCTGGCGGATTCAAAGCAGCATTTCTGCCCAAAATGGTAAGGCTGCTAGCATTGAATTTCCCAGTTGTGAAAACAAAGTTGACGGCCACAAGTAGACCTAGTTCTTGTTGGCCAGCTGAGCCATAGAGCCCCTGAGCCCGACCCACGAGCCTGGACGTGCCTTCAGGGCCTTCTGTAAGTGGGTCATCAAAAATGAATACTGCTCCAAATAGGGTAGGTGATGTGCCACTGATTGATGCTCGGGCAACTTCCACTGCGCTTATGTTCTTCCCTGATAGTGTGTCATGAACGTAAAAATGGATCCGGGTCACCTTTTCTTTGCCATTATGGGGTTTTTGGAGCCATTCACCAACTTCTTTGGACTCTCCAAAGGTGCTTTGCAACAATGGCATGGCCATACATTGTGTGAAAAGCAATAGAACTAGAGCTAGCTTTGGCATCTCGCTCTGACCACTCCCAACAAAAACGTAGTCCCGAAGCTCTTTATAGTGGCAGAATCAACATCATTTTCTCTATTATAACCCCTGATCTCTTGGTCATACATGCTATGTCTTTTATCCATGAGCCGGAGGATTTTCAGACTCAACTTTCTTAATAATGCAGCTGACGTCTCTTGTCCTTAGGCGTGTGTTGTCAAGGAATAGGCCATTAGGGAAGTCTTTAGTTACTAGGTGCCAAAGATCAACTGTTACCAATTATGTCATATCCTCTATTTGACATCTTCTTGAACGCATTATTGAGCTACTGAATTCTAGCAGACATAAAATTAAAAGAGTAGAACTTCTTTCAGAAAGATGGATGTAGATCAGGCAATGGTGGAGCAAGTGGAGCAGACCAAGAGGGGGCGCCATTCCAATGCATATACGTATGTACAATGGAAGCTGGGTTGCCCAATTCCTTTTTCTCACATCTACCACCTAAGTGCTCTTTCCTCTATAACGGTCCATCACTTCACTTAATTTACAACAGGTTGATGGTAGCATCCGCATATGTTTTCACACGAGAAAGTGTTCTCTAATTATTTAATAACGAAACGGTGAAGATATATATATCAATCATGTTATAGTTTGCCTTTAGCCCAGCAAAGCTTAGGCTTGATGCTGACCCTTGTTAGCTCGATGGTATGAGTTATTTATCAAGCTGGAGTAGTGCTAAAAAGTGAGGGGTTTGGGCTCTCAAAATTCGTGGATAAAAGTCTGTCTAATATAACAATACAGATGTGGAATTTGTGAAGAGTTTTTCATTTGTGAAAGCCTTGTCCATCTGTTCACAACCTGTTTTAACTTTTAAATGTGTCGACAAATTTAATTGACCAATGCAGTTTATGCAACTCCATAGTAAGCCCAAGTGGACATAGCTCCTGCTGGCCCATAAAGCCCGGCCCGGAGCTCGGCCCACGAGCCTGGAGGTGGGTTCAGGGCCTTCTGTTCGTGAAATAGTGGGTCATAAAAAGTGAAACCTTCTCTTTTTGGTATCCTTAAGAGTTTTTGAAACCATGTATCAACTTCTTTGGGCTCTTCACGGTTTCTGCCCAATACTAGAGTCAGGTGCATGCATGGCTCGTCTCCCATTTCACCAAACAACGTATTGTAATTTTCGAAGGGCAAAACTTTCAAAGAATCCATGCATTTCATGCTAACCCTAAGCAACGACTTGATCTACCTGTTTTATCTCAGTGATCAACATCTCTTGGAAATCTTCTCCTAATTTTAGAGTTTAAAATTGCATTAAAAAAAATTTGAAACATAAGTGAACCACCCAATAATTATTAGGGGTGTAACTGGTCTGGTTCGGTCCGGTTTTAGATAAAATCTAGGACCGAACAGGTATGTACCGGTTTTGTATTTTTCAAAACCGATTACGCACCAGTTATCCTCCTAAACCGGTACTTCCGGTTTTACCTGTTTCCGGTCCGGTCAAGTCCGGTTTTCCGGTTTTTTTAAAATGTAAGTTTCACAATTTGTCATTAAAAATTTGTTTATAAAAATAAAAAAAAAATTGATTTAAAAGAAACTGTTTTATACTTTTATTAATATATTAGACTATATAATAGTATTAATATTAGACTATTGATATAGTTATAAGTTATATATTAGTATTAGTTATAAACTTTTAGTGATTTAGTATTAACATTTTATGTAATAATTTATAAATTATAATAAGAAATTGTTTCATATATGAATATATATAATTATATATATTATATATATAAATTTCACATAAAAATTTATAATTATACATTATATATAAAACTTATATACATTAATATTTAATATATATAAAAAATATTTTGTATAAAACTTATATATAAAAATATTATTTTTTATTTTTTTTAATCAACCGGTCCGGTCCGGTTCAGTCCGGTCCAAAAAATCCCGGAACTGGAACCGGATCAGAACCGGTCGGTTTTTAGATTTTAAAAACCGGTTCCGGACCGATTTTTTGATTTTTCGGTTTGAGTTTACACCCGTAATAATTATTGTTATATGCGAAATATTAAATGCACAAAAAATATTATTGAGTTCGAGATCTAAATGCGGATTTTTAGAATTCATCAAAATGGACAGCCAATGATTTTTAGAATTCTCATAGGTGAGCATTCTCAGTGGTTCCTTTATCCTATCATTTAAAATAAGATTTGCTAGGTACAAGCGGTTTGGTACACCAAACTACGTACCAACACTCACATAATTTTTTTATTATAAAAATAAATTAAAAAAATGTTGTACATTTAACATTGGTGTGCGGTTTGGTGTACAAAATTGCTTACAAGAAGATTTTTCCATTTAAAATATATCACTAAAATTTAATTTTTTTTATTTTACATACTAATTTTTACAATAAGTCATACATCAGCTTATCTATTTTTTCTCTATATCATTTAAATATTCATTTTTAATATTTTTTATTCATTTTAAATATTTCTTCTAACTACCAATAAATTTTCAAAGGAAAGAGAAAATAATTAAAAATATTTTCAAATTGTGAACAATATTCTCTACATCTAGAGAATTACTGTAACAAAATGTAAAATAAATATCAAAATACAAAATCTATTGAAAGGGCTTTTTGATCAACTCTTTATATTATACATGAACTATTGTGAATGCACTTTAAATTCCGTAGAAATTAGCTCATAAAATATATCGAATAAAAAAGCACTACGAACGAACATAATAATTGGTGTGGCTGCATAATAACAGACCTCTAGTACTAATGCTTATAAAAAACAATCAATAGAAAACATTATAATCAAATCGAAGGACAGCATATTATACACACTAGTGAACAACTGTCACATTATACCCTACAATAGCATCACCTGTCGTGGGGTCAAACCAATGTGTCTGAGCTATGGCATACCCACGTGCCAACCGGAAAAGCCCGGTTCCACCGACGATTGGCATCTCTCGAAGGTGAAAACCTGTGTTTCTGCCAAGAAGGCTAACACAACTGTCATTGTAGATGCCATCTGTGAATCCAAAGTCCATGGCCATGATGAGACCCAGTTCCTGCTGTCCTGCTGACCCGTATAGTCCTTGAGCCCTGCCCACGAGCTTTGAATTTGGATCGGGTGTCTCGGTCAAGGGATCATCTGCCATCATGACAAGGCCGAAAAGAGTCGGAGATTTCTCTGTATCTGTAGCTTGAGCCACCCTAACAGCGCTGGGATTCTTGCCACTGACCGTGTCATGGAAGTAGAATTGGAGGTTTGTCACTGTCTCCTTTCGGGACTCGAGCCTTGTGGCCCAGCTCTCTACCTTCAAGCTTTGAGCACGAGGGAATATCGCTGCCACTAGGGAGAAGATAACCACTACCACGCCTAATTTAGCCATCTATCTCTTTCCTTTTTGTCAAGCAAAGTTAAGTTTTGTGAAACGAAGTTAGGAAGAGGAGGGATATATATTATGGCTTTGGAAGTCTATATATAGGGCATGTGAAAGATTCACAGGTCGTTCAACTGCAATAGACTGGAGGAAGAAAGTTTGGACCCTTTTTTCAAGGGTCCACTTGTTTAATTTCCGGCGGTGCCAGCGTCTTTTACAACGTCTCACTCTTAAATTTTCAAATTTTAGGAAGGAATCGGATACGTAGACAAACTGATTCAAAGCCCAAGAGATGCTCCGACAAAGAAAACTAGAAATGCAGTTGTTTTGTTCCATACGTCGTCTATAAGCTGGTACATATACATGTATTTCGTTCACCTAACCCTTGAGTAACGCTATATTTCCTAGAAGGAGGAGGTCTCTTTTGTTCCCTGAATTATGGAAGTGTTTCCGGCCTCTTTGTCTGCATATGGCATGGGTTTCAAGATCAATATTAGGTTCCCATATAATCTGGGTCAGTCATTCAGCCACTTTGAGGTTCATCTAATTGCGCATGCTTTTCAACGGATAGATTATGTTGGTTTGCTATAATTTGAGAGAAACATGGCACTGTCCCCATATACGCCAGCATGATGAATGATGATAATCATGTTCTTTAGAAATATTCAAATTTTATTTTTTTTAAAGGGTAAAACAAAGTAATTAAACGTGTCACCACCTTATTCTGTTTGATCTTCCGAATCCTTTATATATACAACTGCTAGTCGCTTGCCTAATTTGATTCTAAAGTTCTCTAAATATAATCCTTTTCGATTATAATAGCTGTAAAAATTAGACATATAACAGAAAATAAGACAGAGTTATTATAGATTAAAAAACATAAAATGTTCCAAACTTTTAAAATCTTAATATATCTAATATTTATTTATACGACTTTTTAAATTACTCATTCCGATGATCACTAGGGCCTGAATTTTTGTTCTTTGAAGGAAATGGTAAAGATAAACATCGAGTATTTATTTAAGATTAATACCATTTTTTATTTTTATTTTTGCAGCATATCATTACCAGCTTCATGATTTTGCCGATATTCATACGAAGGGTAAAGCATAGAATAAACGCTAGCTGTTACATGGCCTTAAAGTTTAGGAGGCTTCCGGATCTTTGTCGCTTGTTCAAAGCCATATGCGATCTCAATCAGCTTTGGCTCCGAACCCTTTAGTCCTCCAAAAGCAAGGCCAAAAGGATGGCCAACAGAGTCAAATCCGGCGGGGACAATTACTCCTGGAAAACCCCCTATTGCAAGGACTCGAGAAATACTACTCGTAGGAGTCACTAAGGCGTCTAGCTTATTCTTTCTCATCAACTTCACGAAACCTTCTCTATTCAGACTTTCCATAATAGCCAATGCAGTCTTCTCTGCTTTCCCAATCCCATTTGTTGCTTCTGCGTTTATAAAAAGTTCTTGCCCATATTCAAGCTTCTCCTGCATTAATGGCAGTCAAGTAATAGCTGGTTGTCATATCATGAGCCTGAGATTTTAGTTTCGGCATTCATCGAGAATGAATGTAATCACTTGAGCTTAGAATAATATATACTAATTCCATGATAATTTACTACTTGCCTATAGCTTTAACAAAAGAAAATGTGGATCATGATGCCTAGATTATGAGAACCGGAGGTCACTACACTCACTAATTTTGGGTTTTTCTTGTTGAAGGCAATTGCATCAGCCAAGGACCGCACTGGGGAAGCCACTAGCTCCTTTAGGTATTCATTCAAGAATATTCTGAACTCTGCCAACAATGCAATGGTTTCAACGCTCCCGGCAATGCCATAGTCGGCAAGATTGGGTATTTCCAGATTGTCTAACAGCACTGCACCTCGCTTCCTATATTTGCATAAAAGTATTTGTGTTTTTTAGCATACAAATGGTGTTTGCCCGTCTCTATCTCAACTGATCTCTAAGATCATTAAAATTGACACAAAGCAAACGGAACAGAAATCGTCCTAATTGGTTACCTCAAAGTGTTGAGATGTTTTTCAACAATTGCTATAGTTTCATTGCCGATCCCAAGATAGAAGGGATTTCTCACTATCCCCAGTCTCTTTCCTCGGAGCCCGTCAGCCTTGAGAAATTGTGCATAGCCACCTTTCGGAATGTACCGTGATGTTTCAATTGTCGCCTTGTCATTGTAGTCAATGCCTGCGATGACATCAAGAACATAAACAGCATCTGACACTGTCCTACAAATGGGCCTGCATTATCAAACACAAAACCAGTTCTCGATATGAGAAATAATCAGAGGTAGGTTGTGTTATTGGAATATAAACATAGAAGTGTGAAAAATTAAGCAAATGTAATCATATGAAGATTGGAGGATAGAGAATAATTAGACTATCAAATTTAGGCGTAAAATGGTAGATTTTTTTTTTTGCCCCCTCAACCCTATAATCTATATGCACATGAATCATGATAACTTACCCCACGCTGTCCTGTCTTGGGGATATTGGTATGACTCCTGCTCTACTAGTGAGACCAACCGTCGGTTTGAAGCCCACCACCAAGTTATTGTTGGACGGACATAAAATAGAGCCATCAGTCTCGGTCCCTATCGACACTGCTACCATATTTGCTGCAACGGATATTGCTGATCCACTGCTTGATCCACAAGGATCATCCCCTGTATAGGGATTCTGCAAGCCATCGCAAATCATGGATTTTGAGAATGTCCTGTTGAGAATTCTTATGACAGACTTTATGTTGCAATTGAGATTGAGATGATCGATTAGGTTTTTACAAACTCAATATTAATTACGGGAAAAAGAAAGAGAAAAGTAGAAACTTGATGGCTGATGCCCCCTATTGTGCTATGATTTGTTCATGTGGTCTGATGAGAATAAAGTAAAGTTTCACAATGAGTTTGAGATGGAAATTGAAAATTAAATAAAATATTATTTTTTAATATTATTATTATTTAAAAATTTTAAATTATTTATTATATTTTATGTAAAAATTTTAAAAAAATATAATAATTATATGAGATGAATTAGAGTAATTTTTTTTTATCCAAACCAACTTTTGGTACCAGATCTTAGCCATGATTTGTGACAAAAAAAAATCTTAAATACTCGAATAGAAAACCATTACGATTTACTATGTATTAATTACTGTTTATTTTTATATTCCATATTTATAATTTTTTTTTATAGAGTGTGATAGTATTTTTGATTTTTTTAATAGGATGTAGAGCGTAAAATGATGAATAGTAACTGACAATAAATTATCTCACTAAACTTGATTTATCCTTACAGTAAACAACAAGCGCTAGCCCAGAGTGGAGGAGAGAGATCCAATTAGCTTACTGGAGAGAGATCCAATTAGCTTACTTTGAACTCTTCCTATCCAAGTAGTTCCTATCCCAGTAGGTAGTAGGAAGCCAAGCAAGGATAAGAGAGATCCTATGGTTAAATGCTGGAAGGTTATAGAGACGAGAACGATGGATGTCCTAAGTGCAATTTTTCCATCTCTTAATATTCTAAACCAACCTTCCCTTGGTCACCTCTGCCGCTCCAACCACTGGGTGCATCATCCGACCTGAAATGAGACCACTCGCTCAAGCTGGCCTTCCCCAATATAATAGCCCCAGCTTTTCTCAACTTGGTCACCACGCCGGCGTCCCGTGGCACAACCGAGCCGAGCAACGCGTACGAGCCAGCCGTGGTGTTCATCTTATCCTTGGTTGCAATGTTGTCTTTGATCAGAATAGGAACACCGTGCAGCGGAGAGAGTGAAATGGGTGCTTTAGTATAGCGCTCGTGGTCAGCCTTATCAGCTTGGGACCGTGCGTCTGGGTTCACCTCTAAGACACCCTTAAGCACGGGGTTGATTCTGCTGATTTCTTTAAGGTAGAACTCAACAAGTCCCCTGGAGGTGAATTGGTTTCGCTTGAAACCGAGCTGGATTTGCTGCACGGTGATTTCTCGGAATGAGAAACCATGGAACTTCAGGGTTTGGAGCCCGGCCCCGGATGCTAGTTTGGCTAGAAGAATCAGGAGTAGGGCTGAGAAGAGAGAGAAGCTTAGATAGCATAGGGGTGACTTGTCGGTACCCATGGAATTAGCTGGCTTACTGCATCAATCCGCAGGGTACCTTCTTAAGTATAATTGCTTTTCTCTGGGAAGAGGATAAAGGATAAGGGCTGTCACATAGTGGTAATGGATTCTAGTGTCGCGTTAATATATGTATATTATATATTATATGTATGAATTTAAATGTGATTTGTTAAGCTTATCGTGTCAAAATTTTAAATCTTAATATGATCTATTAACATAACGGATTGACACGACACGATCCGTTTTAACCTATTAGTAAATACTACGAAACAAATTAACACGACCCAATTCGACCAGTTTCAATTTGTTTATGTTAATGAGTTGAATATATCTAAAATTAACCCGTTTGACCTAATTAATTTTATATAAATATTAAAATCACAATATCTATAAAAAATATAAAACTAATTACAAGTCAAAAATTACAATCCAAACAATAAAAATATTGAAATTAAAATTTCAACAGTACCAAATATGATAAACACACTCACAATTTACAAAACCCTACATAATTAGAACACCAACCCACTGATTACACCCATGAGTCATGACCCATTCCCTCTTCTGACCATGACATTATAATCATCCTTCAATAAAATCCTAACAGTATCAAATATGATAAATACATATTGTAATAATATTAATGTTACAATCTCAAATATGATAAACACATAAATCTAAACAAATTTAGAATTTGAAGAAGGAAATGTAGTGTCCTCATTGCGCTTATTGTTCTCCAACTTCATTACATCTTTCAAAGCCAACTTAAATAGGAAAACAAATTATTAAGGATTTAAAACTCAAGATTTCTACGCAACAAAATGAGAAGAGAGTCAAAGACCATTAAACAACATTGATGCTTATGAGTTCTGAAATGAGAAGAGATTAAACAAAGCTTTTCAATGGAATTGCATGCCCTGACAGTCTACCTGATATTCTATTCGGGAAATCTAACCTTTTTTTTTTTAATCTTTTATTGTGATGGCACTTCTGCTACAAATGTTTTCAAGAGTACAGCTTATAGATGAATTAATCCAAGTCATTCTGAAATTTGGGAAAAGAAAAGGAAAGAAAGGCCGTAGTAGCATAAATGATTTCAAGCAGCTGTTTTTTGTGCATCTATGCAAGTGACAAAAGAGTGGGATCCATTCTGCCAAATAGTACATCTAATTATTTAAAGAAGCCTAATAATTTAATGAATAGATAGAACAAGTTTGGGCGAGATTTGCTTCACTAGTGGGATTGCCTTCTTTGTAGGGAAAGCTATGGCAAGAGAGAGTTGAGTTCTTCCACGTAAGGGCAAAAATGTCTGTTAAGAGGGTCAACTGATTGGTATCTTGCCTACCATTATTTCTTGGAGGTTGTGGTGGAGAAGATGTCAAGAAAGAATGCAGGATAGAAGAATTTCTCTTGACTCAGTAGTTGCAGCGATTAAATATTGGCTGGTTTGGGTGGCCTTGAAAATTAAGGACTCAAAGAAAATAAATGCATGTGATGAAACTGTCTTGAGGAATTTACAAATTCCTTTTAAATCTCTGACTAACAACATAGTAAAATTCGTTTAATGGAGGAGACCGGCAGTAGATTTTATGAAACTAAATATTGATGGTTGCTCTATGAGGAATCCGGGTGAGGCTGGTGCTGGTGGGGGGATAAGGAGCTCTACTGGTAAGTTTATTTGTGGTTTTTCAAATTTACTGGGGGAACAATCCAATAACGCTACAGAGGTGCTAAGCATTTTGCATGGACTTTGAACTGTCAATCTTATGAGATTTAGAAATGTGGAAATAGAAATGGATTCAAAATTGGTGGTGGGCTGGTTGAAGAAGAAACGTTGTAGTTTATGGTATTTAGAAGATTTTTGGGAAGAGATAATGGAGAGATTGGAGGGGATTCAATTTTCTATTAATCATATTTTTAGAGAGTCTAATGTTGTTGCGGATGTTTTAGCAAAAATGGGTGCAAAAGATTTGAATAAGTTATGGGTCGGAAATGATGGGATTCCAGCTTCAATCAAGGGTTTAATTAGAGTAGACATAGGAAGTGTTCCTTATATTCATATTTGTTCATAATGATTTTTTAATTTGTTTCATTAGTTGTCATTGTATATTTTAGAGGTAAATAAGTTTCTGCTGGGTTGATGGTTTTTTTTTTTTTTGTTGTTTTGGCTTTTATTTGTAAGTCTCCAGGATGTACTTTGTATATGATATTCTTTAGCTATAAGTAAAGTCTTATAAATAAACTTGGGCGGAGATCATTTATGGACATGTGATCACTCTCTCTTTTTAATTAATTAATTTATTTTTTTTAAAAAAAAAGAAGAAGAAAGAAAGATAGATCAGGGGATTGTTACTTTTTTTTTTAATTATTATTTTTTTTTGCTTTTGTTTTTTGTGCATTTTCCAACCGGGATAATGTCTTACAAGCGACAAACCAGAATGCTTGTGCACTTCTCAGTGAACTTTTAGAATTTAATTATTCAAATGCTCCTTAAAATAAAAACAAACAAAAGAAGCTTAGATCATGAAGAAGTAGTAAACAAAAATCAGAATAACCACTGCATTGTCTGAGTGGGGCCTCGCCTATTAGCCAACTGTCGTTTATACTCAAATCCTGCAAGTCCATTTTTTTTTTTATAACCACAGCAGCACAGGCGACGACCTGCGAACTTACTTTTTATAATTTATTTTTGTATAAATCTTTCTGTCGATTAATTATGTAAATCAGATTGGCAGTTTGCACCATCACCACCGAAAGTGCATAGAACAAGCACTTTATACTGCTTGATTCGGCCCACAAGTTAACTTTCTAGTGCGTTTTGTGGATCATGAATGTTGACCCGACAAGATATATATTCGCATCATTCACCACCACCACCACCACTTCAGAAGCCCACCTCAAAGCACGATTCACGAACAATGGAAACAGACTAAATGCACCTAGCTTTTACTTTTCGTCACTTTTCAAATCCATCACTTACTAACTTGGTTTTTAAGATGCCAGCTCACCGTTCTTGCCCACATTTTGGTTTTTAACTTCGTCTGCCAAGTGCCATCATGATAAGGCCGAAAAGGGTCGGAGATTTCTGTGTGTCTGTAGCTTGAGCCACTCTAAGCACTCTCATTATATTAGTTAAAGATAAATCTAATAAGTATTTAATTATTAAAGAGTAAAATATATTTATATTGGATTAGTCAAATTCTAAATATTTAAAATTTAGCTACAATAACTTTCAAAAGTTTTTCCAAATTTGAAGGTTACTATACATACATCAAATACATATTTTATTAATTATTTCTTTCTCAATTTCTTTCTATCACATATTTTATTATAATTAATATATTAATTTAATAAGAACATGATTATTAATTAACATATAATAAGTAGAATAGTAAAATATGATAAAATTAAATATATTAATAATTAAAAAAATTAAATATTTTTGAAATTATTCGTTATTCATTACTATATAATGAATAAAATATAATCTAATATAGAGATTTGATATGAATAACTAAAACCAAATTTATTTTATATTATTTTATTATTATATAATAGAAAAATAATTATTCTAATGTAGAGATTTATGTGAATGGAATAATCAAAAGTTAAATTTCACTTATATTCATTAAAACTGTCCTTTTAACTTTGATTAATCCAATAAAAAGTAATCTAATAGCGCTGAGATTCTTGCCACTGGCCGTGTCATGGAAGTAGAATTGGGGTTATGTCACTGTCTCCTTTCGGGACTCGAGCCTTGTGGCCCAGCTCTCGACCTTTAAGCCTTGTGTCACTGTCACCGTTCTTTGCCCACACTTTGGATAGATTTTTATAATTTCAATTTAAATTATAATAGTTCTATTTGTAATTTTTTTTTATCGACGCACCAAACACATTTGACATAGAAATGGTTGCTATACCTCTTTACTTTAAGAAAAGTTCTAGATATAAGATTTTAATTTTTTGAATAGTGCGTAAGAGTGTGGAGCTTATTTGTAATTCAACTTAATTTAATTTAGCAATTAGGCTTTTCATTTTGTTTTTGTTTTATTTTTTGCTTGGAGGGCCGTCTCCCATGGGGATCCTAGGCAGTAGGCTTAGTTGCCATGCACCCCTTTGAGCCGCTCCTACTACCATCTCTACATCTCCAATTTTGTATGTGTTTTAACTTTTAACGCTTGGAAAGTATTCTCAGTCCAAGCAGAATGGTTGTCATGGAGAGTGCATATTCAACATAAAATTAGAGAAATACGAAGGAAAGCTATACCTGTATTCTTACCAAATTTGGGTTTTTGTTGTTGAAGACATGCTAAACATCACTTGTTTAAAATTTTAAACTAATAGAAAAATATGAATTTATTAAGTTACTTTATATTCTAACACTGTCTTCAAGTTTGAGTTAGACTCCCTTTTAATTACTAGACCGAACATGTGAACTATTTAACTTAGATGGATGAAATATGGGATCAGGAACTAACTACTGCAAAAGTATTGACACCACTACAAAAGCAAACTTAATTGAAGACGTATAATTTTCTTTTAGTAGAAAAAGATATGCAAAATAATCCCAGCCAACAAGAAAGCACACTCAAGTTAGAGATGCATGAATCATAACCTTCATCTATACCAAAAAGAAAAAGATGAGGTGATCCTAATTGGAAGTTGTGCACTGGTAACATGTGGTATTTCTATGATTACCTTGCACTTCAGATTTTGATGAATGTAGAACTCTTCCCTCTTATTCAGCATATTTAAAGGTTGCATGCAGCCACCACAAAATTATTTGCTATCGATGTACTTTGATTGCAGGGGCAGAAGGGCTGGCCCCTTGTTAGACACTATCTTTGCTGCAAAAAGAAGGCATGTTATCAAAACAGAACTAGCCCTTTTTTTTCGACGGTGACTTTGGGTCAATAGAGTTGTTTACACAGTCAGACTAATTGAATACTTCAACAGTTGTACACGATGACACCAAAATGACTATACACTGCCAAATAGAACTTCGCGGTTCATGTCAAATGATTTGGAAAGGGGAGGCCTCCGCACCATGGTGGCTTGCTCAAAACCGTAAGCTATCTCAATCAGCTTTGGTTCAAAACCCTTTAGGCCTCCAAAACAAATACCGAATGGCATTCCATCACCATCATAACCAGCAGGGACTGTAATTCCAGGATGGCCTCCTATTGCTAACACGGCAATGGCACCAGTACCTGGTGTCACCATTGCATCCAATTCATTATCCATCATCAGTTTCTCAAACCCATTTCGTGATAGGTTCTGCATCAACTCAATAGCCTGCCTTTCTTTCTCTCCAAAACCACTTGTCTTGTCTGATGCAATAAAAGTGGCCTGACCATACTCTTCAGTCTTCTCCTGCATTAAACAAAATTAGCAAAGAATACAAAATGCAATTTTCAGAGTTTAAGCTTATTGGAGTGGATCAAATATGTTGAATTAAGCAATCAGGGCAGTGACATGTATCCAATATAGGACTTCCACTTCTCACAACATCAACTTTGTTGAATTAAAAGCTATACCAGAATCATCTACTCACCAGTTCAGGATTATTTTTGTTGAAGGCAATAATGTCAGAGAGTGACCTCACTGGAGAAGAGGTAAGCTCTTTCAGGTAATCATTTAAGGATACCTTGAACTCAGCCAGCATTGCCGTCAATTCACCACTTCGTTTGGGATTAAGAATTATATCAACATTTTCTATCTTAAGATTGTCCACTACAGTTGCACCCCTTTCTCTAGAAAGCAAAAGATTGAATCCACAATATAAGTACTTGTTCAGCATGCATATTTCAATACTGAAAACGCAGAATTACTTGCTTTGAATAATTAATTTTGCACCTCATTGTGTTCAAATGACGCTCAAAATCTTGAATGACTGAGGATCCATTCAAGAACCCCAAAAATGGATTCCTAACAACCCCCAATCTCTTTCCTCTGAGCCCATTTGGGTCGAGAAATTGTTTGTAGCCACCTACGGGTATGAAATTAGCCGCTTCTTTTGTTGCTTCAGAATCTTGCGGATCAAAACCCACAATGACGTCAAGCACATAAACTGCATCAGACACTGTCCTGCTTATAGGCCTATGATTTGAGAGTTATTAAAATGCTTAATCATCACTGCACAATCCATAAGATTATCCTTGCACAAATATGAGCAACTTGGACGATAAACAAGTATTGCATGCTTATAAAAGTAGGAGAGACGATCATACCCAATTGTGTCATGGCGGTGCAAAATGGGAACGACCCCGGCTCGACTGGTGAGTCCAACAGTAGGTTTTAGCCCCACAACGGAGTTATGATCAGCTGGACAGAGGATGGAGCCGTGAGTCTCACTCCCAAGTGACACTGCCACCATGTTTGCTGCCACTGAAATGGCCGATCCGCTGCTCGAACCACAAGGATTCCCAGATCGAACGTACGGATTCTGCACGATTTATAGCCATAGAATTCGTAATAATTTGGCGAAACAAAAATACCAGGGCACAATTATTCAAAAAGAAAAAGTTTAGAGAGAGAGAGAGAGAGAGCTGACCGCGCCTTGACCAGATCTGGCACACCAACCATTAGGAATGCGGCCCAGAGAACGAAAAGAATACCACTCGGTGAGACTGGCCTTCCCTAGGATGACAGCCCCTGCTCTTCTCAGCCTCTCAACCACGCCCGCATCCCGTGGCACCACCGAGCCCAGCAGCGCATACGAGCCGGCCGTGGTGTTCAGCTTGTCCTTCGTGGCGATCGTGTCCTTCAAGAGCACCGGGATTCCGTGCAGCGACGAAAGGTCCCGGGCAGTACCGAATCGCACCCTCTCCCGGTCGGCCTCGTCGGCTTGATCCCTGGCGTCAGGATTGACCTCCACCACGCTGCGAAGCAAGGGATTCAGCGTCTGGATCCTGTGCAAATAAAAGTCAACCAGCTGTCTGGACGTGAGCTTGTTTTCCGCGAAGCCCCGTTGGATGTCTTCAATCGTCGCCTCCTCGATCGAGAAATCCTCGCCGTTTATTGTACGAAATAAGAATATACCGGCGATGATCCATACCTTGAGTGTCATCTGTAACTCTTCGACCACCGAAACCAAAAATTAAATTAAATTTAAGTGTACCAAAACAACTTGCCGAAGATTATTACACTTTCTTTTAAGGAATCACACACCCTCTACGAAAAAAAAAAAAAAATTGAATTATTAAGCCCTAATTATTATAATCGTTCTCTGATTTTTATTTTTTTTGAAAAACAATTAATCTTTGGGTCAACCTTAAAACATCAATAAAAAATTATTGATTCGAGATTCTTTTACCAGTTGGAACTAATTGTAGCTAGGCAAAGGGCAGGTCACGCTCTCAAAGGTGCCCTTTCACTAACGTCGAAGATTCATCTCCCTAGTGTTGCTTGCTTTTTATGGTTCCAGTAGATATTATGGTGTAAAAGCTTTCTCTGCGAGTCGCTTGATCATGAAGCTCATCCTCTGTAGAAGCTCGCACATGTCATGCTCCTTTAATCAACTGTCCAGTTTTTTAATTAGATGGGAAACATTCAAGATCAATATTTTTCATTGCAATTCATAATATGTTCTGCATATTTTATCCTTGAAACCCTTTAATATAATTTGTTGGGATAAAAGTTTCGGTTTTCTGTGCCAAAGAACATATTCCTTGCAATTGATATATAAATTTGTAGATAAGAGGTATTGATACAAGTTCTTCAGCTTTGAACAGAGATTGTTGGAAAGCTTTCAAGGTTTAAATGAAGGTGGCTTCCTGATCTTAGTCCCTTGCTCAAAGCCGTATGCAATCTCAATTAGCTTTGGCTCTGACCCTCTTAGTCCTCCAAACGATATGCCAAAAGGCACCCCTTCACTATCATATCCTGCTGGGACATTGATGGCCGGAAATCCCTCAATTGCAAGAATGGGAGCAGCGTCGGCACCAGGAGTCACCAATGCATCTAACCTGTTGTCTCTCATCACCTTTTCAAATCCATCTCTGGAAAGTTTTGTCATGTTAAGCAATGCCTCCTTCTCTTTATTGCCAATTCCATTTGTGATTTGGGCTGCCAGAAAGATGTCTTGGCCAAATTCCTTGATCATTTCCTGCAATTAGGCCATATATACAAGTCGAATAGTCATAAAATGAATTAGCTCCGCCCCCACGTCCTGAACATGCAAAGACAAGAGAGATGAAGGGGCCTTTTGCTTATATTCTTACCAAATCCGAGAACTTCTCGTTAAAGAAAATCACATCGGCCAAGGTTCTCACTGGGGAAACTACCAAATCTTTGAGATATGCATTCAGGGAGAGTTTGAATTCAGCCAGCAACGCTGTTGCTTCACCACTCAAAGCGGCATTCAATATAACATCAATGTTGGCTATTTCCAGGTGGTCTATCAACACTGCACCTCCTTGCCTTGATAGCAGAAAAAAGCTTATGACGTTTCAAAATGACATGGCTGACCTCGAGTGATTTATTTGTATATTAACACTAGTTCTTGGAAATTGCTGACCTTAGAGTTTGGAAATGATTCTCGAAAGCCTTAACCTGCCCAGAGCCACTACCGGAAATGAAGAAGGGATTCCTCACTATTCCCAATCTCTTCCCTTTGAGCCCACAAGCTTTCAGAAATTGGTTATAGCCACCTCGTGGAATGTACTTTGATGCGTCCCTCGTTGCTTCATCATGGTAGTCGAAACCTGCAATGGCATCAAGAACATAGACAGCATCCGATACTGTCCGATGGGCCTGTTCAATTCAAAACAGGGGAGCTCCATGAACATGAACACGATAGCAATGAAGATTGCCGCACAAAAACTAAGACGGAATAATAGAGTGGCTGCCGCCATGAACATCACCTACCCAATAGTGTCCTGTCTAGGAGAGATCGGGATGACTCCTGCTCGACTGGTGAGGCCAACGGTTGGCTTGATGCCTACTACTGAGTTAAAACTGGCTGGACATAGGATTGAGCCGTCCGTCTCGGTCCCAAGCGCCACTGCTACCAGATTCGCAGCCACTGATATTGCTGAACCACTACTTGATCCACAAGGATCTGCCGATAACACATAAGGATTCTGCAAACAAAATTACAAAAAATTGCAAATTTCCTTGTCACAATATTCACTCGTGTAAAAACTTGTTTACTTCATCAAATCTGACATGGACCAAAAATATATTCAACTTCAACGATGATCAAGTAAAAGGCTCGCGGCCGCCGGACAGCACACAACACTACAACATGTTGATGGAAAATTCTATATACCATACTACCATTTTACTTTCATCCTACTAAAAATGATGTGAGACATTTATCACCATTAAATGATAATTTATTGCATGCTTTTTTATCATCTAATGGTGATGAATGTGCCACATACTATTTAGTATGATCAAAATAGGATGAGAGTGTAGTGTATAACATTACTTGTTGTTGATAGACTGTTTTTAAAATTAGAAAATTCTATACACCATATTATCATCTCACTAAGCATGATATGACACATTTATCACCATTAAATGATCATTTATTGCATGCTTCTTTATCATTTAATGGTGTGTCACATACCACTTAGTATGATCAAAATAGGATAAGAATATGATGTATAGCATTACTCTTTAAAATTATAGGTCCGAGGTTGGTTTTTAAATTATGTGTCAAATTTTAAATTTCTGTTTAAGCTATTAGTTGTTCTAGTTAGGATCTAAGACAATTGTTTTATATTAGCGTTATTTTGTCTTTAATCTTTCTTACTCGAATTATAATCATTAATGTGTCGAACATTTTAAATACATATCTTTATTATATTAATGTGACATTTTGCATCTTAAAAAAATAGAAGACAAGAGATTTAGACAATGAAATAATTAATTAGCATGGTGAAATAGATAGAAATAGAAATAGTACTGGCATACTGCTCTTCATTCTAATATTGTTATCCTTGGTCACATTAGTTAATAAGTGATTTTTTATTTAATTGATGAGTTTTGGTACACATAATTTGGAGCGTTAACACACTATTTATAGTGGAATTCATTATAACTTAAAAAGAATTCAAAACGCAATAATTTTTTAGCATGCATGGCTGATGTGGAAAGCTTCCACTTTAATGATATTGTGTTGGATGTGTAAAAAATAATATTTATAAATAGATTTAAAAAATAATATTTATAAATAGATTTTCTCTTAGTTAATTTACATAGAAAAACTATTTAAACTGCATTATATCATATGGTGTGTATCAAGGATGAATAATTCTTGGTATACAAATAATGCTACTTGCACATCAAATTAATGGCCAATTATACATATAAAGGATCTGGAGATGCATCCTTGAGTACTGTCAACATGTCATTTAATAATGTAAAGAAAAATACTTTAAAATTAGACGTACCACGTTAAAACACGTCAATTTATAATTTTATTTTATAAAATTTCTTTGCAAATGTAGTTCTTTTGTAATGTTAGACAAGCACTCCAGCTACATGGTAACATATATAATTGGTTTGACCAGAAGTTGAAAACATACCTTGCCCCGGTCACCTCTAGCACTCCAACCGTTGGGTGCATTGAGCGACCTAAAATTAGCCCACTCGCTCAAGCTAGCCTTCCCCAGGATGATGGCCCCGGCTTTTCTCAACTTAGCTGCCACGCCTGCATCCCGCGGCACAACCGAGCCGAGCAGCGCCAACGAACCAGCCGTGGTATGCAGTTTGTCCTTCGTTCCGATGTTATCCTTGAGCAAAACGGGAATACCATGCAACCCATAGAGTGAGCAAGGTGCTTTCGCCTTGCGCTCGCGGTCAGCCTTATCGGCTTGGTACACAGCATCTGGGTTCACCTCTATGACCCCCTTGAGGACCGGGTTGAGTCTCTGGATTTCTCCGAGGTAGAACTCGACCAATCGCCTGGAGGTGAGTTGGTTATGCTTGAAAGCGAGTTGGAGGTCACGAATGTTTGCTTCTCTGATAGAGAGGCCATAGCCTGCACTTACGATGGGTGACCTAGATGATAATATGACCAACAGAATCAGAAGCAGTACTAGCGCTGACGAGAAGAGAGAAAAGCCCAGAGGTGAGTTACTTCTGGTAGCCATGGAGTAATGGGTTGCTGTCAGTTGACAAGTTTTGGTTTTGGATTAGAAATGGTCCGATCGATGTATGTATACTTATATAGTCCTAATTGCAGGCATTAGCAGCTAATCGCATTGTAAAACAATAAAAATTGGGATGTTCTATTTGTTTTAGGAACAAAATACGTAACACGAATATATATAACAAAGTCAATAGTAAAAGCTCGTTAAAAAGAGAAAAATTTTATTATCAAATCCGTCGATAGAGCATACATAATAAAATGATTACATGACATAATTTGATTTGAAAGATACACTACAACACAATTGGTTTTTAGTGACGGTTAGGAATTTGTGACGGTCTCTAGACCGTCACTAAAAGGTATTTTCTGTGACAGTTTCTGGAAACCGTCACTAAAGATAGAATGAGATGTTTTTACGTTCCAACGTATGGGAAATATGCGTTCGAACGTTACATATACGTTCGAACATTATGTCTGTTTACGTTTGAACGTAAAATGTTTTGGCGCAACCGTTCGAATGTTATTAATTTTACGTTCGAACGTAAAATGTTTGCACCAATGTTCGAACGTTAAGTAATAACATTCGAACGTTCATTGTAAATTTAAATTAAATGACTTTAATTTAAAAATTATGTGGTTTTTATTGTGCATAATTTGTGAACAAGTCTAAAAAATTGAATTGTATATATTTATATATACACACTTTGTAATATATAAATATATATTATTGATTTATATATATTTGAAATGCAGTGATTTAGTATTAAAGTTGAAAAATATAACATCAAAGAAGGTTAAAAATTGAAATTAAAAAACGATAGAAATATTCAATAATATTTTTCGTTACAAATATTAAAAATAAAATATAAAATTTGATATTAACAGTCAGATGATAACGTTATCCGCAAAAGTCGAACTCCGTACCTCCTCAGTCAAGGTATCAACCTTGTCGTTGAGGATAGTTACACGATGGGTGAGTTCGGCAACAGACGCCGATATAGCCTCGAGCGATCGATCGATCTTATGATCGATATGCGCAGTCAGCTGTGAGATGACCGCATCAACCCAAGCAGGCCGCACATCTCCTGCAGATGTACTCGGCGTATGCTGACTACTACTCCCGACATGACCTGGCTCAGGCTGCGTCGGAGGAACTAGATCCTCTACAGGGGGTGGCTGACGTCCCCTCGCCTGTCCAATGCTACGTCGATGCGTGGTCATGTCGAGGGGGCTCATCTGATCTTTGACCCGGTCCTCTGGCTGGGTCGGCACTCCCCGTGCAAGTAATAGTCGGCTGATGAGGACACCATATGGGAGATTATCCGTGGAGACGATGCTCGCCTCGTAACGGATCCTCTGAAAGATGTGCAATGGCAAATCTATAGGATCTCCACGTGCCACTCGTATCAAAAATTGTGCCCGAAGCCGACTAAATGTGGTTTTATGAGCCACAGGATCCACATTTGTTGCAACAATAAGGTGCAACATGCGGAAGAAATGCAGCAGATGGTTCTGGTTGAAGGCGTTCTTCCGCTCGATCTGCATGCGATCCCTCCCGGTGAGGATGTAGAAATCCTCGTCTCGGTCATCATCCCGAGCCTCGACGCCAGTATCCTCAGCCTCTGACTGGCCTGCATCTCTGGCTGATGCTGGCTCACATCCCCGACCAGTAGATGATGTAGAAGTGCCTACATCCTCACGGGGTGTCGAGTGTGCAAATGTCTCCACTCCTCGACGAATCCCAAGGTGCTCGCCGATGACATCTGCTGATACCTCAATGGAAACACCGCGTACAGTCACGGTGTGAGAGGATGCATCCTGAGGCATGTCACACATCCCCATATAGAATTCTTGAACCATTGAGGGGTATACCTTCCCCCTCAATGTGCAGATATTTCCCCAGCCTCTACTGAGGAAAACATCTCTCAGGTTCGTCTGCTGCCAACAGAGTTCGTCGAACTCATTAATTAAGATCTCTCGCTCTACCATAACAGTACGAGCTCCAATGCGGGCAGTGTCCGACGTGGCTCCTTCCCTCCCTCGTTTCCTAGTATGCAGTGGAAGAGCCATATCCTGAAAATAGAAAAGGAAAAAAAAAATTATTTACAATAATGCATTTTTTTGATATTAATTCTAAGATGCTCTGCCGTAACGTTCGAACGTTTTATCTATAACGTTCGAACGTAAATATAAAACGTTCGGATGTTTATTTATACGTTCCCACGTAAAATAATGTCAATATATTTACATTCGAACGTAAAAAAATACGTTCGAATGTAACAATGTACGTTCGAACATAAGCAGTAAATAAATATTGGCTGACGTACGTTCGGACGTTAAAACAAATACGTTCGAACGTATTTGTTTTACGTGTGAACATAAATATGGACGTCCGAACGTCGAAGCATGAATATTGTAGAAAATCATTACGTTCGGATGTTATAATCAAACGTTCGAACGTGGAAGCCGTAACGGCTTTGTAATTTAAACGTCGTACGTTCGAACGTCTTGGTGAAACGTTCGAACGTTTCGACGCAGAATGGCTGAGTCGACTCAGCCATTATTGAAATCTCAAGAATTTCGCTACACGGTTCTAAATACCGAAATGTCACCGTGGAAATGAAGTATACACTTCAAGAAACATTTCTACGGTGACTATTCGGCAAATGACTAGCCGTGGTGGCCGGAAAATGAAGTTGAAAGTCTTGAAATAACTTATCCGGTTTAACACAAAACTCAATCCAAATTTCAATAAAATACATGTTACTTGAATAAAAGATGAATGCCTACCTTTAGTGACGGTTGTGGCGGAGTTGACGGCGGCGGCGAAGGAGGCGTGGCGGCGTGCAACGGAGTAGACGATGAACGTAATAGAGATGTCGTTTCGACGTTCGGTTTTGGCCTTATATACACATAACGTTCGAACGTAATTATTATTACGTTCGAACGTTATTCAATTTAATATTATATTATAAATGTTTTCTTTATAGATTACGATGTTATATAATATTATTGACAATTAGATTATTGGTTTTTTTGCGAGTGCTTGTTATATTTCTAAAGTTTAGCAATATGTTTATACATGTTGTTGTGATTTTATGCTTACTCTTGAAATAATTATGATTATTGTTTGTGAATTTTGTGAATAGTTTATGAGCTTATGGTATTTATTGATTATTTAATAAGTAGTATATAGATATAAATAGATATATAAAATGTAGAATACATATTATAGTATAAGTTAGTATATAATAAAGAATTTAATAAATAACAATTTAATATATATTATTTATTTATATATATGGTAAGTTTATATATTATATACATTTATATTCTCATCTAAAGTATTATGCTATCATACTATACAATGTAGTATATAGTTATAGATATATAAAATGTAGAATACATATTATAGTATAAGTTAGTATATAATAAAGAATTTAATAAATAACAATTTAATATATATTATTCATTTATATATATGGTAAGTTTATATATTATATACATTTATATTCTCATCTAAAGTATTATGCTATCATACTATACAATGTAGTATATAGTTATAGATATATAAAATGTAGAATACATATTATAGTATAAGTTAGTATATAATAAAGAATTTAATAAATAACAATTTAATATATATTATTCATTTATATATATGGTAAGTTTATATATTATATACATTTATATTCTCATCTAAAGTATTATGCTATCATACTATACAATGTAGTATATAGTTATAGATATATAAAATGTAGAATACATATTATAGTATAAGTTAGTATATAATAAAGAATTTAATAAATAACAATTTAATATATATTATTCATTTATATATATGGTAAGTTTATATATTATATACATTTATATTCTCATCTAAAGTATTATGCTATCATACTATACAATGTAGTATATAGTTATAGATATATAAAATGTAGAATACATATTATAGTATAAGTTAGTATATAATAAAGAATTTAATAAATAACAATTTAATATATATTATTCATTTATATATATGGTAAGTTTATATATTATATACATTTATGTTCTCATTTAAAGTATTATGCTATCATACTATACAATGTAGTATATAGTTATAGATATATAAAATGTAGAATACATATTATAGTATAAGTTAGTATATAATAAAGAATTTAATAAATAACAATTTAATATATATTATTCATTTATATATATGGTAAGTTTATATATTATATACATTTATGTTCTCATTTAAAGTATTATGCTATCATACTATACAATGTAGTATATAGTTATAGATATATAAAATGTAGAATACATATTATAGTATAAGTTAGTATATAATAAAGAATTTAATAAATAACAATTTAATATATATTATTCATTTATATATATGGTATAGTTTATATATTACGTTCGAACGTTAAATAAGAGTAGGACTATTACGTTCGAACTATTCATGTTAACGTTCGAACGTTAAATAAGAGCGGGAAATTTCCCGCTCGATTAAGGTATGTGTGTGATTATTCAGACGTTCGAACGTTTAGACTATGCGTTCGAACGTTATTTGATGAATTAGTTCGGACGTTTAAGTTAAATGTTCGAACGTTTATCTGTAAATTTACAAACGTTCGAACGATAAATTGTGAAACATTCGAACATATATGAGGAAAGTGCGGGAACTTTCCCGCTAGATTTTATGATATAAATTAGAAGGGTACGTTCGAACGTGTATTGTAAACGTCCGAACGTTATGAATTAGTGAAATTTTAGCATATAACGTTCGGACGTAAAACTTAAACGTTCGAACGTTTAAACTAATAATTTGCGGTATTAATCAGTACGCGCACGGGAGGAAGCGGATCATTTCTCTTCTCCCGTGCGCGCAACAGACAGAGAGAGAGAGAGCGAGAGAGAGAGAGAGACAGAGAGAGAGAGAGAGAGAGAGAGAGAGAGAGAGAGAGAGACAGAGACAGAGAGAGAGAGGGTGTTAGTGTGAGAGAGAGTTGAGTTAGAGAGTAAGAGAGAGTTGAGTTTTGGTAAGAGAATATTTTTATTTCTTATTTTTATTTGAATTTTATGATATTTATAGAATGTGTTTTTGTTATAGAATATTTCTAATAAGTTAGTGTTGTATTTTTTTGAAGGATTGCTTGTTTTGGGAAGTTGGAAGATTTTGATTTGTAAGAGGATATTGTGAGTGCTAGGTATATTTCTAAACTTTATCAATATATTGTTGTGATTTTATACTTACTCTTGAAATATTGTGATTATTATTTGTATAGTTTGTAAATAGTTTGTGAGTTTTTGTAAATATGTTGTGATATGAATTTGAAATATTGTGTTTCTTATTAGGTATATGTTTTCATTAGGCTTTGTTAATACATGTTTATTACTTACTCAACTTTAAAAATATGTTAATACATGTGGCATGTTATTTTGTGAATATATTGTGAGTTTTTTCTAGTATGTTGTGATATAAACTTTAAATATTTAAATTATTATTTGTGAATGTTTGAATATATTTACATTATTACAAATAAGTAAAATGTTCGTACAGTAGGAATCGTACGTTCGAACGTTTAAGTTAACGTTCGAAAGTTAAAATAAGAGCGGGAAATTTCCCGCTCAAGGTTTCTGTGTGATTATTGTACCGTTCGAACGTTTAGACTATGCGTTCGAACGTTACTTAAATTAGTGCGGAAAATTTAACTCTCAAATATGGTAACACTTTGATGAAATAAACGTTCGGACGTTTAAGTTAAATGTTCGAACGTTAATCTCTAAATTTACAAACGTCCGAACGTAAACTTGTGATACATTCGAACATATATGATTAAAGTGCGGGAACTTTCCCGCTAGATTTTATGTTATAAATAAGAAGGGTACGTTCGAACGTGTACTGTAAACGTCCGAACGCTACGAGGAGAGGAAATTTTATTAAATAACGTTCGGACGTTCAACTGAAACGTCCGAACGTTTAAGGTAACGTTCGGACGTACAAGTTAAACGTTCGAACGTTTAAACAAATAATGGTAGAACTTAATCCGTGCGCGCACGGGAGCGCCATTGAACATTTTTTCTTCTCCCGTGTGCGCAACACAGAGAGAGAGAGTGGAGTTGGAGAGTTAGAGAGAGTTGAGTTTGGTAAGAAAAAATTTTTATTTCTTGTCTTTATTTGAATTATATGATATTTATACAATGTGTTTTTGTGATATGGATTTGAAAAATTGTGATAATAATATGAAGTTTTAAGTAATAATAAATAAAAGTAACTCTTTAAGAATTATAATAATTAAAATTATTGTATAACCATTGAAATTTAAGAATGATAGTGTAAGTATAACAATTAAAATTATATTTTAGGAATGATAATAATTAAAATTATAATATAACCTTTAAAATACTCTTCAATAAAAAAGTCTTGAAACTACTAAATAAGTAGAGTTTGAATATGTAAATATACTTATTTATTACAAACTAAAGAGAAAGGAAATAAGGATCAAATAGATTCTTATATAAAAATTATATACTTATTGTCTATATAAGTAAATAACTCACTAAATTAAGTATAACAATTAAGATTATAATTGTAGAATGATAATAAGTCGAAATTATATAATAACATTTAAAATTATATATAACAATTATAATCTCTAAATTTTGGTCTAATTGCTTGACTGTCATAGTCTCTTCGGCCTTGAGAAGAGTGTCGAGGTCGGACAGTTTGTGACGGTTAAGTAATTAGACCAAAATTTAAACATTTCATCAAGATCATTCTCCCTCGTTGTGTACAAGACACGAAACAGGGGGTCACATAATCTTCCATCCCTCTTTAGTTTAACAAATATGGAGATATTATTGTATGATTATATTGCTAGATGCGTGTGTCATTGCATAAATACCCTTAGACCCGTTTGGGAATCAGTGTACATTTATGTGTCCACTGATTCCTGAATTGTCCAGTGTGGACAGTTTGAGATTATATTATCTGTATTGCACATTTTTGTTACTCGCTACTTTCCACGTTTAATATGAAGTTTCGGTGTCTTCTTCATTGTTCTTCGGGTATACTGTTCGTCGGGTCACAATCCCGATATTTGAACATGTATACTTGGAGAATTATGGGGAGGTGCTGCCGAAATTTCTACTAACGTAGAAATTAGTAGAGTGACGAGATTTGTGCAATATGGAGAATATAATCTCGAATGGGATAGGACCAACTACCTTATCAACAAAGTAATGAGAATTGGAGCATGACATGCATGTGAATTTTCAATGTACGTGTTATTAATATATAGATGTTTTTAGAAATGGATAAAAATTGGATGCGTCTGGACGATAGACTTGGAAAGGATAACTATATAATTATATATATAGTTAATTATATATATAGTTAATACTTTTTTCTCAATAACTATATAATTATAATTATAGTATATCTATTATCATGTAGTTGATGCATCTGCACGTCGCGGTCGTGGCTATACACGTGGAATCTCTCTTGAAAAAAATAGAAGGCATGGTAAACTGAAGATCACAATTCCTGATAATTCCACTGGAGGAGTGGATGATAGTGCAGCAGCGCTTTCCTCCTATATTGGCACATTAGTTCGAGCTTATGCTCCATTTTATGTGCGCTCATGGCGAGATGTTCCGAATGAGATTAAGGAGCACATTCGAAGTCGTGTGCTGGTGAGTTTACTTTTCAGTACATTTTTTTCACCTAGATTAATATATTATATTTTTTACCTGATTCCCTTATTAGGATGAATTCGACCTCGACTTTGGCCGTAGCGAGGATTTGAGAACCGTGAATGAGTTGATGGCTACACTATTCCGACGTCACAAAGGACGATGTCATGACCACTTCAAGAAGTTTGAGACGTTGGAAGAGGCTGCGCAGTCTCCTTTTCAGCAGATGAAGTTAGATGATTGGAGAAAGTGTTGTGATCTTTTCGCATCTCCAGATTATCAGGTATTTTACATTTATCTCTTTTAATTATTTACATTCATATTCGTTTTATATATTATATGTATACATATTACAATTAACATTTTTAATATATTTTGTAGCACTTGAGTTCTACAAATGCACAGAATAGATCCGTTATGACTGTCCACCATCGTGCCGGTTCAAGGTCATTCCACCGTCTTGCTGAAAAAATGGTAATTAAAAAATTATAGAATTCATTTATTTTCCTGATATTATTTCTGATAAGTACGTACTAATATTATCTTTTTAAAATTGCTAATATTCTCGCTTTGTTAGAAACGTGATGATCCTGAAAACTTTTCCCTCATTCATGTCTATGCTGCTGCTCACACTAATGAGCATAGTGAGTGGATGGATCCTATCGCTGCAGATAATTATGTAAGCAGTGTTAATTTTGTTAAATAAATTATTTATATAATATTTTAATAGTTTATTTCTTATTTCTATTTCTTTTAATACGTTACTAATTATTTACGATCATTACCTTTTAAATTGCAGAGCAAAATGTTGGAGATGCAGTCGGCTTCTGAGGAATCATCTCCTAGTGACATAGACATATTCACGCAAGTGCTCGGGCCGCAGTCTAGTATGGCAAGAGGTTTGGGACGATCTATCAAGCATAAATGTTCATCCTCCTCAACCTCATCGGCTTCACAAATTAATAATCTTACGGCAGATTTAGAAGCTGCACGGCGTGAGAATGAGTATATGAGGTCTAGGCAACAAGAGTTAGAGTCTCTCTTAGAACGACAGTCTCATTTAGAGACGCGTTTGCAGGACCAACAGAGAGACCAGGAGGAAAGAATACGCAATGAAGTGCAAGAGCAAGTGCAACGGGAGATGATGGTGCAAATGGAACGTGTTATGTCGTTGCAACAGAATCCCCGTGGGAGAGGGAAAAAGAAGAAATAAATTTTATCAATATTTCTGACTAGTTTTAATATCTAATTTTGTACTTTTATAAGACATTCTTACTTCTTAATTGGGTATGTAATATGATACTATTGGTATTATATATGTTTTTAAATTTTATGAAATTAGTATTTCTGATCTGTACGTTCGAATGTAAATAAAAATCGTTCGAACGTTGGTTCACACTGTAACAAACGTTCGAACGTAAATACAATTGAATCGTACGAACGTTAAACTATACGTTCGAACGTACTCACGCTAAAACGAACAAACCGTTCGAACGGTAAAGCGACTAACGTTCGAACAAAAAACTTGCATTCGGACGCTCCTTCGTTTACATTCGAGTATACGTCCGAACATTAAACGCGCTACGTTTGAACATTTACGTTTACGTTCGAACAAATATTCGAACGTTTAATGTAATTAACGTTCGGACGCATTAACATTCGAACGTAAATTTATACGTTCGAACACGATATCCAACGAACGTCAACTTCTCTCATTCGAACGCCAATCGGTCGGGTATAACGTCCGAACGTTTTATTTTACGTTCGAACGTGATTTTCTGTGACAGTTCATAACCGTCACCAAAAAATGAACGTTCGAACGTTGTACCGAACGGAACACTTCCAACCGTCACTAAAAATATTTTTTGTGACGGTTGTACAGTAAACCGTCACCAAATGTTTTCTGTGACGCACTTTAGGTGACGGTCATGGTGACGGTTTCAAACCGTCACCAAAAATTTTTAGTGACAGTTTGCCATTTTTTTGTGACAGTTTTCTCTGTCACAAAATACACATTCTGTTGTAGTGATAAATTTTAAAATTTAAATATTTAATATCAAATTTTATTATTTAAGTGACGTGGATGAAATGCTTTACACACTGATTTGAAAATAGCTGAATAATTGTTAAAAAAAATGTTGAATAGGAAAAACAAAAACATTTGAATTAATTAAAAAAAAAAAAGATTCTTGCCATCTTCAAATTGCAAGATGAACTTATATATCATTCCATTAATATTCGAAAATATGTTGATTCGGTTACACCCATGAAAAGAATTAGTGAGCATTTATCTTAATTTTGCCCCTTAAGAAATGGTGTGTGACTAATTCATAGTCTTTTAATTTGCCGTCCAACTTCCGGCAACTTTGTTCATATTCGTTTGGATAAATTCTTTCTTTTTAGTGCTTAGATCTCTCTGGGTTTGGGCCGTTTGGCTACTGTTTTGTAAATGGAATCATGTCTAGCTATTTAGCTAAAATTATCGTGATGTATGCATGTCCACATAATTAATTGCGACTATCATCTTACAAGTTTCTCACTACTTTCCTTCCTGGGAGATAAAATAGAACTGACTTATAATCACAAATAAATGAATAATACTTTTTCATTTTGACCATTCATGTATTTATTTATTTTTTTAGTTACTGTTTAAAGAAGGGACTATTAATGTATTAATATATTTTTTTATTTTTTAAAAATATTTAAATATATTAAAAAAAATAAAAATATTACTAACGCCCAACTATTATCAAAACTAGACAGCATACTAGCGCTACCCCCAAATGAATTATTGTTCTTGGTCACAAAAAAGAACTGACTTTTACGAATACCCACCCGATTGTCAAAGAAATTAAGTTAATGATGAAATGATGATCATGAGCGCAAAAGTCACAAAATATTAATATGTATGCAAGGAATATTTTATCACGAATAATGTTTGATATAATTTCTAAATAGACAAATCTCGTGTATATATTTTATAAAAAGTAGATCTAAAAAAAAAAAACTTTTTTAAAATAAAGTCTATTTTTTTACAAATACTTGTTCAAGACTTAACCATTTAGAACTCCTAAAAATCATTTATCTTTTACAACCTACAAAATACTATAACAATACTCCTCTTTAAAGCGTACGAGTTTCCTTACTTAATAATAAAACTATTTATTGAGTGAAATGATTCGATCCCTTTTTTTTATCTTTAAAGGAATTAATAAAAACAAATAAACAAACATAATATTATGTTAATTCACAGTTTAATTAAAAATTCTTAAATATTTTCTCACTTCACCTAACATATGGAGCCGGAAAAATCACTGATCTACTCATCGAATTGGGAAATATCTTTGACGACACAATTAGTTAGAGACATATTGGAATTCAAGACCTTCTGATTTCATATTAATATTTTATCAAAATACCTGCACTACCTACATGCATGATCAGTAGTGACATTATGCAGTACACATGCGCGAAAACTATAGATTTATCACCTGAAATTGGCGCAAACACGTAATCCTTTTCTTCTTCTTGAGATGAATCGGAAGACAAGATATATACAATTAAACTTCAGAATTAGCAATCCCAAGGTCTTTACATCAAACTTAAAAAAGGAGTAAAAGCCAACATAACAGCAAGCTAAACATGATTAATCACCAAGAAATCCACGACCAGAAAACTATCCCATGCATTTTTTTTCTTTTAATCGTAGCATGTATAGAAAGTGAACACAAGGTGCTTGATAAAATACCTCAACTGACGTGAGAGTCTTTGAGAGTCTATTTTATTTATATACTAGTCATATTGTATCAATACATGAGGGTTTGTATTGTTGGAGACCTACGGTATATACGGAAATGGAAAGTAATTACAAAATAAGGAAGATTGTAGCCGTTGCACAATTTATGGAGATGGGCTGGTTGTTCCATGATTCATGGACGTAATCTTGCTTGTAGTCGTTGGTTCTGTGTATGGAAGGTAGCCGTTGGGTTCTTCACAAGGTAAGTTTGCTGCTGCCTTGTCTTTTATGTTAATAGCATGCATGCATGCTAGCTGATGGAGCTGCCGTTGAACTTAGGGGTGGGCAGCGGGGCCCCGCCCCCGCTGCCCCGCCCGGCTTCCGCCCCGCCCCGCATAAAGAGGGCATAGCGGGGGCGAGGGGCGGGATGACCCCAGCGGGGCCCCACCCCACATTAAAAAAAAAATTTATTTATATATATTAAATAAATATATTATATATAGATATACACAATTTATAAAAGACTTAAAATTATATTCAAGTCTAAGTCCCACATTGCTTAAGGATGACTATTGTATTGCCTTGGCCTCCTATATAAAGATTGGCCTAGGAGGCCAAATCAATCCAAAATCTAACTCTAATGAGTTTAAATTTTTTCATATTTATAAATTTTAATTTATTATTTAAATTATATTATAATTTTGGTCTAAAAAAATATTTTTAGACCAAAAATTTTTTTTTTTAATATAATAGCGGGGGGCGGGGTGGATGGGGGTTTTTCCCCCACCCCCCGGCACCGGGGCGGGGGGCGGGGGAAAAACCCCCATCACCCGCATGGTGCGGGGCGGGGGGCGGGGGGCGGGGGGCGGGGAGGGGGTGCCCCCGCCCCGCACCATGCGGGTAGCACCCCTAGTTGAACTCACCACCAGTGAACCCAAAATCAAGGTATGCTACAAGCATAAACTCGTCCTTCCCCGCCGCCGATACATAGATATTGTAACGCTCCAGTCTCACAGGAGTCGGAGAATTACTTTCTGTCACTTAAACTCATATTCCAACAATATATTTATGACTCTAAATTCTCAATGCCATATAGAAATTATTGTGTCAAACCAACTACCTCAATATAATCGACCTCCCAAAATATCAAGTCATCAGAATATGAAAAAATTACTTAACAAAAATTGCCAATACTCATAGAAATCTTTTATGCTTAAATTATCTCACCAATGCTCCATAATCTCGATCATCAGTTAAAATATTCAAATTATCTGAAAAATTGTGAAGATAAGGGGTGAATTATCAACAACTTAGTAAGCAGAAAACATATACTAGTATGTATATATGAACATTTATAGAGTTCAGAATGTAGAATAAAATATTTACTCTCAGAATGCAGAATCAGAACATGTTATCAAAATATTAGATTGAAACTTTCAAAAACATTTTTATTCAAAAATCTTCTGGCATATCAAAATCTGAGACAACATTTCCATATTATATCAGAGCATCACATTAAGACAAATGCCATGTTTAACTCATGCGGTAAAGTTATAAACCACCATTATACCTGTGGCGGGGTCGTATACCATGTTTAACCCCCATGGTAGGGTTATAAACCACCATTATACCCGTGACGGGGTCGTATGCCACTATTAGACCCGTGGCGATGCCGTATACAACTATTATATCCGTGACAAGGCCATATACCACTATTATACCTGTCGCAGAACCGTATACTACTATTATACCCATGACAAGGTCGTATACCATACTTAACTCACGTGGTAGGGTTATAAACCACCATTATACTCATGGCGGGGCCGTATACCACTATTATACCTGTGACAGGGCCTAAAAGAAACAGAACAGAAACAACATCAGAACCAGATTATAATTAGATACAAAATCAGGAATTCATGTCAAGGTTTTCAAATGACACATCGTATCAAAATAGAGTACTGAATAGTTTTAGATCATTTCACATATTCCAAAATAACAGAATCAAAACATCTTCATTTAATCAAAGTAAACCTTTTTAGATCTCATATTCGCTCTTTTTCGCAGTTCAGAAACAAAATGTTAAAATAAGCTCATGTCTACATTAGTCATAACAGAAATACTTCATTCTTATACAGATTTCATGAGTATGCAAAACACATATCTGAGGTTGTTCTCAGGTTTCTTTTCAAAACAAACATGCATATTTTCATAAATCAACTTCAATTCATTTTCTTTTTATGCAAAGTCTAGTATAAGAACCTCGCTTACCTTGACCTTTTAATTTATCTAAATTTCCTTACAACAGTGCCAAAGAGATATCAATCGTCACATATAAAATAATCACGTAACTTGAATAAATTTTCAATTGAACATGTACTTTGTAATTAAAACCGAGATATTAAAGAACTATACTTATCTAATGTCTAAGATCCTCGAAATCCTAAAATATCAATGCTTCCCAAAATACTTTGATTTTCCATAATTTTTCCAAATCATCATGTGATTAAACTCTAACATATCCTCACATTCGAAACATCTAATTTCTCTTAATTTAATCACGAGAATATGCTACCAAATGCTACTACCATTTACTGTGCACGGGCATACATTGAATTTAAATTTAGTTTAACAATCGATTTGTATTAACCAGTGAAATGGAGAAGGCTTACGACAAAGTAACCATGCGACGTGGGTCGTATTTTGTTCGTCAACTTCCGACGTGGGTGAGCGACGGCGGCTGTCCATGGCGGTAGAACATGAAAATATGAGAGAGAGAGAGAGAGAGAGACTTAGGGAGTGAGCGAGCTTTTTCACGGCGTTGCCACGCTCAAAAGCTTCACGTGCACCGGTTTGGTGTTGGGTGAGGGTGGTTGGGCACGACTAGGGTTTGGCATCATCTATGGCTGAGGGAAGGCCGTGAGGGTGCCGCCATGAGGGGCTACGGTCCGTCGTGCTTTGTTGCTGCGATGCTCTGTTTTTGTGGGGCTAAAACAGGGCCATTCATCTCTTTGTGTGTTTACAAGAAGGGTTGAAAGTGGGGCAGCGGTTGTTATGGAAGGGAGTGAAGGTGGTGCCGTTTCAACGTGGTGCGCCTCGGTGGAAGGCAGGGGCGCACGGCGGGGCTTTGGGAAAACTCGAGCAGACTAAGTGGTGGTTTCTACGGTGGCTTGCTGTGCGTGGGCTCAAACTGTGGTGGTTTCTGTGCATCGATTGGGGTGGTGAACGTGGGGTTGAGGAGAAAAGGGGGCTACTACGGCAGCTTGATGCTACGACTTCGTGGGGGCGGCCTGGTGCACGGTGGTTTGTGAACGGGAAGGGCTATGTTACGTTCAGCTTGCATGGGGCGCGAAACTCTTCTCTGGTGGTTTATGGCAGTGGGATCAATCGAGAGGAGGGCTTGGGCAGTGGCTGGTTTCGGTTTGGGGCATGGTCTCTCGATGGCTTTGTTGCAGCTGGTGGTTGCTGTGAAGTGAAGAAGGCTTGGCGTGGGAGGTTGTTGCGACTTGCAGTTGCGTTGGCGTGGAGAAGAGAGTCATGTGACATAGGCTTTGATATATATATATATATTTTTTTTATTCTCTGAACGTGGAGGAAAGGTGCGGCAGTTCATGTATGGGGTCTGCAGAGAGTGGATTTGTAACTTTGTGTATAAATATAGATAACTGAAAACCCTAGAGGAGAAAGGGAAGGGAGAAAGGTGCATGCCATGGAGACGTGCATGTGCGTGGAGTCTGAAATTGGTTCTCACTGCTTGGGTCCAAGTTCTCACTGTTTGGGCCTTCCCGTGAGTTATGAGACTCAACTTTTAAAAATAATTCAGCTTATCCCATCAAATTTTCGAGCCAATTCTCATTGGGTCTAATAAAAAATTTTATCCTAATTATCAAGTCCAAATAAAAATTCATATACCACCAAAATAATTTTTGAGCCAGTAAGATATTCCAAAATTACTTGTTAAATTTCAAATGAGTTTTTCATATATATTAACCCAAAAGAAAAATTTTATAAAACCTGAAATGAGCTTAATCTTGATCCTGGTTCTGGGTGTTACAGATACCCTGGGAGTTGCCAGTGACCGTTGATTCATGTGATTGTGATTCTATATATATATATTTGGTTTTCTGTTTTTTGTAGTGTTTGTCTGTGACTTGACTGATTAATTAAACTGCTGAATCTCATACTCAGCTGTAGTACTTACAACAATGGTGATTCATAAGACATTAAGGAAGATAATAATAATTACTCGCAATAATAAATATGAAGAATCTTCCGACTCGAAAAGCCCAAATTACAGAAATAAAAATCACATAATATATAATAGTGAGGACTGATCATCACTTGCAAGGGGTGAAATTGCAGGTGACATTGCCATAACCAGAATTGGCTCTGGTGAATCGCAGAGCAGTGAGAAGGACATTTCGAGGAGATCCCATCAAAGCCCAGTTCATGCGTTGGACTACGCCAATTGTATTGTAAGGAAATTGAAGACTGTTGTAAGAGTTAAGAAAAGCAGCGACTCCTTCCCTAAGAAGAGCCCTATACGCCTCTCCTCTCCCTTGCAGGCCTTGCCACAATGTCACGTCTGTCCCATATCTTCTACCTGCGAGCAAACCGAAAACAACAGCAACCTTTGTGTCCGGGTTCACAGCCCTCCAGTAGCATCTGTACTCCGGCCTTGTCCAGCTTCTGGGGAACCACAAAAACCACTATAATGAGTTAACAAGCATGCAACATTAATTTTGATCCTATTCAGAGGTGAAGGAAATTACAGCTAATTAACTTCGAAAAGAAATATGTTTTTTTCACAGATATCGCATGTATGTTGGAACAACTTTTAGAGAGTCATAACTTCATAAAATGGGAGAAAAAAAACTCTTTGTCATTATGAAGAACAAACTCTTGGGCAGGAGCAATTTCTAGGCCAACTCATAAAAACAATTGTGAGAAGTTCCTCGTGAAGCTGTAAGTGATGGATGGATTAATTTGTGGGTTCTTTTTGTGAATGCCCATTTCATATATCACATGACTTGTAGGAAAGATGACACTAGCAATGGCGATATATATGGGATGCTTACACATGTGCATCACAAGCACGTGCAGCTACTCTTGCTCTTGGAAGCCTGACGCACGTGTTAGTTCAATGGCGTGCAGGAGGGCAAAGACACCTAGAACGAAACCCTTGGGCCTAAAGTCTTGGCTCAGTTGGTGTTCAGACTTCAGATAGCTAAGGGAAAATGAGGCAGGATGGTCACAGAGCATTAAAATAGTCATGGGGGCAGGTGAAGATTTATAAATCGAATCGGAAAAAAGTGTTCCAAGAATTCAAATCTTGAACTCAACGCGTGAGACGAGAATGACAATGACAGGTAGAGTGGTTTAGTGCAACATCCTACTGCCTAACCAATCAATTAACCTTGATGTGATCCAACTTACTCATGTGGACAAGCCGAAGCTTCCAAGAATGGCATCGGTGGCATTGGAGGCAGGGGTGGCAATGGAGAAAGTGGTGGCAGTCCAGGCATAGGTGGAAGCCTGAAAGGTGGAGGAGGCCTTACAGCTGGTGTTACCGGTGAGGGCGGTACCGGGTTTGCTGACCTTGGGCAGAATGACATGGGCTGAGCAGGCTGAGCAAGCAAAGGATCCACAGCATACATCTCCATGTCAAACATCCTAAACACAAGTCTAAGATATTGAGCAGGACCAGCAGCTGCACCACAATCCACTGTAGCTTGTCCACTACTACTGCCTGAAACCTGGGCATAACAACCGCTCAAGTCCGGGGCACCATCAAACTTCATTACATAGTTTCCCAACCAATTTGTAGTCTCTTCCCTTGACATTGTGACCTCCCCTTCACTGTCAGCACAGGAGATTGTAACTTTAATTCCTGCAGGAAGCAAACTATCATTAGTGTTAAAGTACCGCTTGTCGTATGTGAGTTAATAATTTTTTGAACAAATCATGGTGATCTAACAGTAAAAAAAAAAGGCTTTCACACTTAAAAAAAATTATTCTTCACGAGCGTGCATCAATTTGCCAAGCATTAGCCCTCCCATCTTCATTTATTGGCCTAGGTAATTGGCACTGGAATTTTTCCGCAGGAAATCATATTTAATTGAAGGGTTACGACACATTTCCAAGATTGGGACCCCATTCACGAAAGGTCCAAAACGCCTTAAGATGCCATGCATATCTCCTCCCTAAAGCTCATAAATCACATGTAATTAATGACAAGCATGCCCTAGTATATACCATTCATGATTGTTGCTTAGTTGAACTGAAAAAGGGTATGTGGAGGAAATTCACTGCCAAACATTGGAGATTTGTAGTATAATATGCGAGAATATCTGGGTAAATTCCAAAAGAAGAAGAAACGCAAAAATGAATAATGCAGTCCGTACGTGGTTGTGGATCTCACCATAAATGGGGTAATCAAAGAGGGATCTCTGGCCAACTTTGCATTGGTCACAGAAGACAGTGCCAGTGACCATAGTATCTGCCCGAGCTCCATCAATGGCTGCAGCAAGAATGAAGAAACCCGTAAAAAGGAGTTTCTCTCGCAAATCCATGAAAATGGAAGCTGCGCAAGGAGACAACCAAAGCAAAAGATCGAGTGAAAAGGAGAAGGGATTGGTGCTATCAAAACGTGACCAACACCCACAACAGTCAGAAGTTAATAAAGAGTAGCAGTAGTGTGTGATAGATGCTTATATTCAACTCTCAACTGCCAATATTTATGACCTGTGTGGGAAAGAAAATAGAGAACTTTTTATGAGGCTAAACTAAATTCTACCATTACGGAACTTCATTTAAGAATGTTGGTAGTGTTAGCCTCGCCTACATAAATTATCGACGTTGATGTTCTGAAAGTTACAAAACATAGACACAGTGAAGGAAATAATACGGTGGCACAAAGCACAATCATATATTGGTACGCAGAGTCGAGCCCAGAGCTCCTCCTTATCACGCTTCAGGCTCATTTGAAATTGTTCCTTTTGAATTGATTTTTCTGGGAGTCGCATTAGTCCCCTCCATTTGGGTTCCAAGGAGTCGGAACAGGATTATCTCTTATTATGCTCAAGGTCTGTTTAAGACTGTCCCTCCTCGATTGGGTTAGATTTCCATATAGATATTTTAAGGAAGAGAAAATGCTACTTGGACCGATAAAAGTTATTGATAAAAATAATCGATTGAATTTTTTATTTTTATTTTTATTACTTAAAGATTAAAGAAGTGACTATTAGTAAATTAATATTTTTTAAAAATATTTAAAGATATATAAAAAATGATTGAAATAAAAAAGAAAAAAAATTTAAAAAAAAAAAGTGCATTTGTTATCCGTCAAGTAGGTTTCATCGGTTAATCATCGGTCTCCATAGCATTACCCCATATTTTAATATTGTCGGGAAGATGATCTTGTTGAGATGATGCTATGGATACATGTCGATGCGATCATGTCAATAATTTTGGAGGTAGTAAAGTAGGTTTGTCTATTGCAAGTCGGAGAGCTATGTCACAAGACTCGCAACGATTTTAGATTTTGGTTGTCATTGTCAATGCATTTTGTTTCCTCCTTTCCCATTTAAAGCGTTAAACCTATGACCCGCAAGGTCCTGCTAGCAAGCGAAATGGTTCAAGCAATATTACTATCTCAATTTTAATTTTTCACAACACCAAAATGCACACTAAATAAAAGTTGGAGTCTAATTATAGACTCCTCGTCCACTCCAGTAGCCATTGAGGGTGGCCCAGGCCACCCTGTGGTAGTGTTCGGGGTGGCTTGGGCCACGGGAGTGTTTGTGCCACCTCAGAACCACCAACCAAACACACTTCTAAGATCCTATACGTGCAAAAACTTGTGACCACCAAGTGTTTTATTTCTTTCTATAATGGACCGATGGATTAGGGACCCCTTGAGTTAATTAGTACAAATCTATGAATGCCTTGGTAGAGTGTGAAACCTTTAAATAATTTATCACTACTTTGTAGACCATATTAGTCACATGATAGGCGCCAGCCATGCTCAGTTAATAATGTCAGCAGACATCTCGTATGAAAGAGATCAGATGGGGCGATGGGGTAAAGTTTCTCACCTAACTCCCTTCAAGTCGGGGGAGTGCTTATTTTCAGAAGTTCTAGACGTGGGCAGCTGATCTGTACCCGTTGTGGTTTGAGCTTTTTAGCGGTGGGAGGGTATTAGTTGGCCGTCCAAGTAGCGAGAAGCATTGATGAAAGATATAGAGATGAAAGATATGGTCTCATCTGCAAATCCAGGACGGGCCAGACAAACAATCCTTTCCCCCCATGACCTCTTTCTTTTTTCTTTTTATTTTCAACTGCATTGCACATGCTTGTGTATAGTTCTTTTTTTCCTTCTTGTCAGAGATACTAGTAGTAATTTATTTGATGGACCTTCCTCGTGCCCTTGTTGTAAACAAAAGTCGGCATCCGAGATAAGTCTGGCGTTTCTTTATCAATGCCAATGGCGTTGAAGCCTGATGGTATTTGCATCCCTCTTTAATGAAAGATATTCAAGATCAATTGAGTCCTCATCTCTCTACCATCCTTGAAAAAAAAAAAAGTCCTCCATTCCATTAAAAAAAAAAAAAAACAACAACAATAACAACAACAAGGTTTGAGATTGCTGGTTAAAACAATAGCAGCAACTCAAGGCTTTTTTTTTTTTTTTTGTCTCATATCTGTAGTACTCATCGCCATTTTGGGATATCATACATTGTTTATCCATGTCCAAAGGTCAAATTCCCAAAGTTAATAACCATCCAAAAACACTCCTTTTATAACTCAGAGTAGACCATGTTCTATCTTGGGATTTGGATATTAGAGACCAAAATTATGGCTTCTTTTAACTTTGTTCCTAATAGTAATCTCAGTTGTGGAAAAGCGCTTGTTAGTTGCCTTCTTCTCCGCTAGTATGAGGTGGACCTGACCTTCCCTTACTTGCATTAGCCGTTCTTGTGCACACACCCCCCCCCCCCCCCCCCCCCCCCCGCACCGCAGTTTCTCCAGCCTAACTCCATCAATCTGCTGCAACTTGAACACCTTAACTACATTTGCTAATCCCCTAAGAAAGAACAAAAGGCTTCCAAAAATGCCTAGCCAGATCCAAGTCATACCAACGTATTACCGGCAATCCTATCCTATCTAGTCTCAACAAGCCTGTTATCTCATTTCGGGTCAGCTCAAAATCTGTCGTTATGTCCCTTGACACCTTCTTTGACAAGGAAATCAGCGACTTGGTTTATTTCTCTATATATGTATTTTAACTACTATGTTCAACTCCTTTGCAATCAATGTAAGCAATTCTCTCCCAGTCTTCTTGCACAGCCCAATGAACATCACCCTGTCCATTCCACCAGTTAACCAACAATTGGGAATCAGTTTCAACCTCGACGTTAGACTGCTGCAGCATATTACATATTCGCAGACCATCAAGCAATGCCTTTGTCTCAGCCATTGTGTTGGTACCGCTTCCATAATAAGCCATAAAACCACCCAAGATTCCCCCTCTAGAATCACATACTACTCCACCACCACATGCACCAGGATTTCCAATTAACTTGACAAAACCCAATGGTGGACTGGAACATCTCAGAAGTTCAGAACCTTGGTAATTTTTGTTTTCCAATCCAAGTACTTCCACATAAGGATGCCCTCGTCAGGACGTCATGGTGAAGATGTTGTCTTTTGTAACAACCAGCTATAGCTCCTTGGTTCTTAATTTTGATTCATCTTACATTTGCAGATTTCCTTGACTTGATCAGCCCTATTAATTATTGTGTATTGACGTTAATTAGAATGCTTTCATAATTTTCTTTTAGTATCTACGAAATAAACTGGATCCATTTCTTGTTTGAAAAATAAAAGTTGGGAGTTCCCACAACCCAAACTGTCGGCCCATAGAATTGGAGGTCTTGCAAAGCGGCGGATCCGAAGTACCACGAGCAGCTATCAGACAACTGAATGTTATTATAACAAACCTAAGACATCGTCAGCATAATCTAAGAGATAATTACGAGGAAAAAAAGCAAACGAACATGGCATTGTTAGCATAACTTTGCCATCTGTGAAACATCGAAGAAATATTGTACCACAGTAACTTCTCCCACAGAGTACCTCATAGCAAAGAAAATGGCCAATTTCTAAAAAATACAGTAAGAAGTAATGCTCAAACTCAGTTTAAACGTATATACCTCTCAATTTATTCGGCCACCGTCTCAAAACAAGAGACATTTCCACTCACACTCAAGAGGAGAACAACTCATATATTGTAACAATAATGAGAATAACTAAAATGGCTGAGTTGCAACACGTACTACAAATTATAGGCCCAACTAGCCTCACTACCTTAAAGCCTACCAAAATTGTCTTCGAGCCGTTCAACCGTAATGACATTCATTGCAGAACACCCCTAAAAACTAGACAATAACAAAACTGAATAAAAAATTTAAGAAAACAAGCCCTCCCATTAACCAAGAGTTTCTGGCATTTTCAACGCCTTTGTTAAATTTCAGCATCGCAGATAAGCTCTCCTGATTTTTCTTCACCAGGAATGTTCTCAATTTTCTCAGCACTGCAAGGAAAAGAAAAAAAATTAATCATTTAGTTAAACAAACTAATTGCAAAAATAGTTGTTCAAATCTTAACTCTTTTATTTTAATTTATTTTATTTTTATGACAGGAGAACCATCCCACAGCAGAGTCCTTAGGACTCACCCATGGAACATAAACTCCCGGGAAGACTAGTACAGCAACCCACCACTATGGCCTCCCATTTAAATCGCAGTTAGATCTCAGGGAGAATCAAACTTGATGGGGCACATGCACACAAGTTCGCCCTTACCACTGGGCTACCCACGGGTGGGTTTCAAATCTTAACTTACATACTTCAAAAGTAGTAATATGTCTTGCCACTAAATAAATTATGTTTTTGGAAAGGGATTTACTATGCTTCTGTCACTATTCACTATTCACTCTCACACCCCACACCTATATCTTTTTCATAAGGTGTGGGAGTATTTTTCATAAGGTGTGGGATGTAGAGTGGTGAATAGTGACTGATGAGAATAATTTTTCTTTTGGAAAAGAAAAATAGTGGTAAAGGCAAGAAATATTGCATATTTGCAAAGGTATTGCAACGACAGTTGTCCAAGACCTTTTTTCCTTTAGCTTCAAATCAGAAAATGATTACACATCAATCTGCAATTTTCAGAATGATGACATAACACTACAAACCGTTTAGTGCATACAAAAACCAACCTGCATAGCAGATGGATCATCATTGAAGGAGACTCAGAAATCGTTCATAAGGCACTTTATCAGGCCTCTACAGAGTTAGGATGGTAAATTGCACCCATCATCAACACAATCTATGCCATCCTAGAAGCAAACCTTGACTGGAACTTGCGACCTAGCAAAATGGACCACATCCCCTCCATGGATAGGAATCACACCCTTTTATTTGCCACCTCCCCCCCCCCCCCTCTCTCTCTCTCTCTCTCTCTCTCTCTCTCTCTCCCCTCCTCCTCTTCTTTCACAGTGGAAAAGATCCACCCTTGTAATATTTCCTAATTTTTATAAATAATACACCTTGCTTATAAAAAAAAATATGAAGCTCTAAGGTCTTATAAATATAAGTCCCAATTCAGCTGAAATTTGAACACAATCTCAACTCCGTAGGCATGTGTGTATAAATGTAACAATCACTATTAACACAATTACCAAAGAGCCAAAAACACACATCGTTAACTGAAAAGAAAAGCACCCATCTTGACCAGAGTAATGCACAAAGAAAAGAGCGGCAGTAGCTCTAAAGATGAATTGATATGTTGAAAGCAATGAAGAGACTTGTTTTTCCATATTACTATGGGAACATATAGCCTAGAACATTTGCCTTCTGTACTACAAAGATCTACACAATTCATGCTTGTGTACCTCGTGTGGGACCCATATAGGTCATAGACGACAAGCAGTAGTGAACTATAACCGCAAGGTCAATGGGTTCAATGAAATTCATACCATGCATACCTAAGAGAGCAGATGCAAGAATAAGAGCCAAAGTTTAGCCTGAAATAGATTCTGGCTCTTTTTGTGAGTCTGTTAGTGTGTTTGGTGGGGGGAAGGGGGATAAGGAATGACTTTACAATATACATGGATCCCGACTGTTGATACTGGAAATCAATCACCACAGTAGCAGCAGGAATAATCAATTTGCAAAAATGTCAGATACGGTAGATGAGAGATTGAGGTTAGGAATAATCAAATCACAAAGACAAACGACACCATTTTGTGCACCAAATAGAGTATCTTATCTCTCGACTCACTTTGGTTCACCAAAACCCTAGGATCCGTTCGTGGTTGCCTAGAGTTGTATCCAGAAACCAAACCGTTGTCACTAGAACAAGTTTAAAATGCTAGAACCACCTTGGCACAGTCGTCAGAAAATATGTTATCCAAGTACTCCACTGAAACTCCTACCAGTTATAATGAGCAAAAGTATAACAAAGAAACATAGTAACGGAGAACGATCAAATGGGTAAAGTAATACAAAGCCAGCAATATGAGTGAATACGAAACCAATAAACGGAATGACAGATAGCAAATTAGTTCCTCATGCCAACTGAGCAATAAAATAATCTTAATCTAACAAAAAAAATAGTAAACAGCTCCCAGTGAAAAACATAGTCCATCCACATCAAGAAACCAAATAGCAAGCTTTTTTTTTTTTTTTTTTTTGCAATTCAGTGAATAGACCAGTAAGACAACTGACTGAAACAAACCTCTGCGGGCGACTTTCAACCGATCCTGGTCTCCTCCAAGTTCGATTATCCTCCACCCCCGCTGCCCGAACGTTGCCAAGCCCAAAACCTCTCTTTCCAAACGAGGAAGACCCGTCCGCCTTCTCTGCCACCTCCTTCATCTTCGTGGCCTCCAGCTGCTCGTCAATCTTCTTCCAATCCTTCCCTTTCTCTGCCAGCACATCCTCCCTCGGCCTTGCCTCCCCAAACGGATTTGAACCCCGTGAGGGCTTTGAAACCATCCCCGCCGCCTCTTGCTTGTCCCCATTACTCACAGGCAGAGTCCTCGGCTGCAAATTAAGCCTGGGCCTTTCAGTCCCAGCCCCTCCTACACTACTCACCTCTTTCTTGTTCTTCGCCCAATTATCCGAATCAGCACCACCATCGGATGCGAACCCCACCTTTCTTTCCCCGCCAGATCTCCGTCCGTCCGCCGATGGCACAAAGGCCTTATTCGATCCCCAATCGTCCGTATCATCCGCTCGAGATTGCGAATTGAAAAACCCTCCACCTCTCTCCCTCCTCTCAAAACCGTTACTACCAACGGTCGACTTCTTCTCCGCTGCCCAATTGTCAATCTCGTCGGCCCGCGAAGGCGCAGATTCCCTGTCCCTATTAAACGAACCATTTCTGCGGGGCTCATCAGAAACCCTAGATGAACTCCACCGAGAATTGGAAGAGTCGTTTGAGCCGTAGGATCTGAATCCGCCGCCGAGTCGGTTGCGGTCGAGCTCCTCGGCGGAGCGCTCACGCGGACCAGTAGGAAGAGCCAGGAACTCCTCGGGGGTGAGTCCCTGAGGTTGTTGTTGATAGCTCGGCTGAGTTGGCTTGGCTGTGAACTCAGCGAGGGAGATGGTCTGGCCCTTCTTCTTCTTCGACTTGGAGGTGGCCGCGGCGGACAGGGACGGAAAATCGGCGAGAGGCTCGGTTGGAATTCCGGAGATAGGCTGGTTTTCGTTCTGTTGTAGTTGGTGAAGCTCGGCCTCGTGTTGCTCCGAGTCAAGTGCCCAGGCACCGGGCTTGGCCCAAGGAGACACTGTTGCCGCCATAGCTGTTCTTCCTATGCCTTGCTTCTCTCTCTCGCTGTAGATTTCCCGTCTCTCGCTGGCCGTTAGGTTGCGTTCGTCGGCAGCGAAGCGAAAGGGGGTTATTTTTATAGGTAGGGAAATGTGATTGGATCGTGTGGTGGAAGATGAGTTTTAATGGAATGAGTGGACGGTGGAGATATCGAGTGTAGATGGCCTGGTCAGAAAGGAAGCGTGGCGATATTCGTCTGTTTTGGGCCTTCGGCTTTGTAGTTTGTAACGTATAATCTTTATAGAGGTTTGCTGCAAAACACTCTATATTTTTTTAAATTTTTAATTTTTTTTTTGAGTTTATTTTTTTTTAATTTTTTTAATTTTTTTATTCATTATTCATATAATAAATATTTAATAAAAGAAAAAAATAATAAAAATTAAAAATAATGTGGAGTGTGGAGTGTTAGGAGGTTGTGAAGATTTTTTGATTTTTATAAGAGTGTTTGCTCTGGATTAGGGCTATATAAATTATAAAAACTGACTGTCGCCGAGAACCGCCGCCGGAGTATGGCATCGGCCTAAATTGGTGGAGAATCAATCCGCCGACAACAGACAATAGTTAAAAACGATATTGACCGGTTTTGTCTCAGTTTGAACCAAATTCAAACCGTCAAACTGGCCAATATAATATAGAACGGTGCTACTCTGCATTTTGCAAGTGATCGCTTATTGTGTCGCAGTACTGCCGCTTAGTGCAAATTGTGTTTTTTTTTTTTTTTGCTTTTTAATTCAAACATTTTTTGAACATGTTTAAATGTTTTAAAAAAAAATACAAATGCACTAATAGTCATTTCATTAACCATTAAGAAAAAAATTAAAAAAAAAATTAATACATGAGCAGTCAAAATGAGAGACAAATTGAGGAGGCATAATAACATTATTCTATAATATATATATATATATATATATATATATATATATTATGTATAACGACGTCATTTCACTTAAGTCAATTAAATGGCGTTGTTTAGGTTTAGGGTTTAATTACCTCCTCCCCTCCCTCTTCTTCTCTTGATTCTCTTTCTCTCTTTCAAACTCTCTCTCTCTTCTCTCATGCACCAGTTGGCAGCTGTGGTGCCACACAACCTCTCTCTTCCTTCACTCAGCCGATGAAATCCACCTCGCCCAAATCTCATCTCTCTCTCTCCCTCTCTCTCCCAAGTCTCTCTGTTGGTATGATTTTGGTTTTTTGAGTTTGCTAAGTTTGCTTCAAGTCTTCCATATTTGTTTATCATGAGATTTTACAATATAAATCATTGAATATATAGTATATTTTTTATGGTTTTCATATTGTTGCTTCCGTTACCGATCGATGATCATACTATTGTTTTGGTCGTTTTTTGGGTTTGTATTTGTGTTTGCAAAACTGATCTGAAAACCATCAAACCAACCGGAACCAATTGGAACCGTTCCGACCGGTTTTCTCCCACTCAATCGATTAGTTCAATCGGTTTTATACATACAAAAATATGATCGATTCAATTTCAGTTTTGGACAGAAATCGAATCGATGAGTTCAGTTTTTAGCTCTAGTATAGAATTCAATAGTTAATTCACAATAGTTTAATGGGATCAATTAAATTATAAAATTATTTTTATGATGAGTAATGCTACATACAGTCGTGGAATGCGCAAAAGTCGTGAAGTCGCTTTGAAAAAGAGTAGGGTCCACTATTAAAAAAATAATTTCTTTTCATGTGGGTCCCATATTTATTCAATTTTTTCAAAGCGACTGCACGGCGCTTGTACACTCACGACTGCAAGTATCATTTATCTTTTTATTAACTTTAAACTAGTTGCCTTTATAAATCCAACATTTTTTGCCCATTTGCTTTTAATTTTTTAAATATAAATATTGTAAGGTATTAAATGACCTAAATTATGATCCTTTATTAATTAATAAATATTAGATAAATTAGAATTTTAAGAGTATGCAACACTTCATATTCTTTTCTCTATATTTAGTTTTTACAATTAATAATTAAGAATCTCACATTTGAAAAATTCTAAAATAAAATTAAGTATAATTATTTTGAGATACAAATTATAAATATAATTAATAAATATCTTGTGCATCCTGACACACTACTAATATATTGCTGAATTGACATGAATTCAACTTGAGGTCATTGGTATCTATGTAATATGGTAAATCAACTGTCACTTACCTCTTACATTTCATCCCAGAAAATAAATAAATAAATAAATCACGGAGAAAGCAAATTAAATTTGTTCATTTTGTCAGGTTTCACTCAGAATGTGAAGAAGAAGAAGCACCAGCACCCATTTTACCACTGCAAAAGATTGGGCACATTGTGTTTTACTTGGAAAAGCAATTGCCACAATTTGAATCACAAAAGAGCAAATTCATGCAGCTCAGTCCAGAGCTTTGAAGTTCAAACCAAAATGTTATGCATAGTCCTAGCAAAGGCTCATTCAATAGACGTTTGCAACAAACACATCAGGCACGTATGATTGTCATATTCCAAATTCACCAACAACAAAAATACCGGATCAAACAAACTCAAATGAAAAGAATGGAATGATAAAAAAATTTGACTGAAATATATTGAATGAAAAGAGAAGAGAAATGTCAATGTGGAAATATATATATATATATATATCATAACTATTAATCTCTTATACATGATGAAACCTTTTATGTTATCTTTGTAGGTATTTCCACTGTTGTTGACCTAGCTCTGTAACCCCCATCTGAGTTGAGGTTACAGCATTATGCAAAGATTTGGGTCTACTGAGGATCTTACCCACGAGCTGATCAAAAACCGGGACGAAGACGGCCCAACCACCTGTTGATACCCAAAGGTTTGTCCAAGGAAAATGGTAAGCTTCTCAATCTGCAAATGTTCTCTTCTCTTAATAGCAGTTGGAGGTGCGTCGTTGCTGGGGGATCACATTCTCTTAAGAAAAGTTCATTGTTCAAGAACATCTGAATTGCATATAGTTATCAAATGTTCATCTTCAAAACTCTTTATTGAATCCCCACTAATGTACCATGTTACAGTACCTGCGGTGATTAGCAAAAGTGTCATCATAAGCTAAAGGCTGATAGAGTAGAACAATGCTTCAAACCAAATATGGTCAACAATAGATGAAGTGCAAAATATACCTCGCACCCTCCAATTAGCAGGCACTTTATACTTTACAAAAACAACCAAAACTGACACATTGCACCTCCAGAATATCAAAAAGTTGTAATGTGCTAGACTACATCATGTCAACTATTTTTCGTCCATTTTAATGATCAGAATTAGTTGATGGTGTTTTTGTCATTTCTCGTAGTTGGAGGGCGCAATATGTCAACTTTGGTAGTTTGCGGTGCAAACAAAAATACCTAGTAATTTGAGAGTGCAAAGTGTAGTTTTCCTATAAATAAATGCACTGATCTACAGTTCAGGGAGCATCTCAATTGAAAAACTACAAGAGCAAGAGGGTCCCAAAAACATTTATCAGAAACAAGGGTAACAACAATCTGTTTAAATTGGCCACATCATTAATGAGCCACAGCCGGAATATATATCGTTATATTATTCTACCAATAAGACATGCAGTTCTAAACTTCTGAGATAACATTCATCACTGTACAAGAATGGAGAACAAGTCCAATCAATCACTATCTAGAATCCTGTCTAATGTGGCAACTGAACTAGAATAACATGAGGGTAGATTTCCCCATTGTTGTCTAGAGGAATTGCCTGTACAAATATATATTTAAGATTACCCATAAACCTAAACGATAATTCAGTACTTCTCCTAGGCAAACAAGAGCATCTAAGAAGATATTACAGCCAGGCATCACCAATAACCATAGGTACAGATGTCCCCCCACAAAGCAAAAGGAAAAATAGAAGTGAACGCCAGGATGAAAATCCTCCTTCTAAATGAATCAAAATTACCAACCATGACCTTAGGTAAAAGAAAAATTTGTGGTCTGCGGGCCACTATTTAGTTTTCTGCAATTTCAAAAAGCCTCCCTGTGGGGCATTAGATCAATATGTCTCCAACCATGTTATGCCTACATAATTTTAAATGCAGACAAGGAATCTTTATACATGCTACAAATTATCCACTACATATTTTCTATTATCCCCATCAGTTTTTATCTTTGGTAGGGTTCCGTATCAAACCTGGTTGGGATCAAATACAGAATTATCTTAATGACAAAGAATCAATTAGTGTCAGTTTTGGGTCCAGTGGTGATATACATTATGGAAAAATCAGGTTTGCTTTTTACATCCCAAGACTTAAGCCAGAAACACCCTTAGTTTTAGACTAGCATGCCAGTGGCTACAAATTTACTGAATAAATACATATGAAATTCCATTCTAGTATTGTTCAAATTAGAAACTTAAGGGAGGGTGAAAAGAATATATCTAGATTTGTATCATTTAAATGTGATAAAATACATTTTCAGAAGAATTAGGTCAAATTGTACCTTGTGCAGGAGGTGGTTCCTGCTCTTTGGTTGCATGAAGTATGATTGTTCCTGAAAGCACAGTGATGAATCCACATATCTCAGAGGCTATGCTGCTCACATTCTGACCTGACCAATCCTGCACAATATACATTAAGCAATAAAAAGATTTCAGCTCGCCAATTCTTGGAATTGGGTGGAAATTATAATAGCATCATGTAGCAACAAAAGCACATTCCAGAAAACATTTACACAGGGGAAATACACAAAACCAAACCTCCTCAAACTACTACCCAAATGGGCAATCACACCCCCCCCCCCCCCCCCCCCCACAACAAGAGCAATTATGATGTACCCCTTTGAAAAAATGATTTTTTTTTTTTAAAAAAATCGTCTTATTATGTTTCTATAATCATTTTAAATTTTCTTTGGAAAAACATTATTCATTTTTTAAGTTTTTTTATTTATTTTTCTGTTTCTTCAATTTTTAAGTTTTATAATTTTTAACTAATTAAATGAATTTTAATTTTTTACAAGGGTGTCTATGTCAAATGTTTTTATGGAGGAGGCAGATCACATGGTTTTCTTGGTAGTTTGAGGGGGGTAATTGCTAAGATTAATGGCTTGACTGATGATCGCAAATTAGGTAGTAGTTTGAGGGAGGATTGTATATTTTCCCCTTTAATCTATCTTACCTTGAACATTATGGCACTAGCAATGATGGTCAGCGTTGTGAACATTACATAATATACTGGAGAAACAATTGCTGCACTGAATGTATCCAATGCCTGAAATAAAGATGCCATCAAAACCAGCACAAACAAGAGAATGCCAACCAGTCTTTACACATAGAAACTTAAAGATTTCTTCCTATAATAAAAAAGAGTAATGCTATACACCACACTCTCATCCTATTTTGATCATACTTAGTAGTATGTGGCACATTTATCACCATTAGATGATAAGGAAGCATGCAATAAATGATCATTTAATGGTGATAAATGTGCCACATCCTACTTAGTGGGATGAAAGTGGGATGGTAGTATGGTGTATAGAATTTTCCAATAAAAAAAGAAAAGAAAAAAGAAACTTGGAGATTTCTACAGCCACTTGATGGAAGACTCATAAGATAGCATCCAGACAGTGTGAATATTTGAAATCTAAGGTTTCTATGAAGTGGCAGCAAAAGATTCAATTTTTATTGTCGCTGCTACAGCCTTGCTGAAACTTTATAGACTAGAACAGACTGCTTTATGCATCTAGTGGCTAATTGGAGTCAACTTACAGTTGCATCAGGCCAACTTACACTTTCTGTCCATTAAATTTCAATAACCGGAAATTTATATACTCTGTTACAGTTCCATATTTATGACTCTTGCTAGTGGATGTAGCACATTACATCGACATTCGAGTATTAATAAGGCTGGAATCTGTGTATGCTTGATGCAAGACTTTTGTATTCAATAATAAAAGAACAAAGCACCAGCAGTAGTATTCATGAAGGCAGTCCAAACTTTCAAAATTCATTCTTGAAAATTACAAAATAAGAGTAATATTCATGGCTTCTTCAAGGGAAAGTATAAAATCACTTTGGATTTGGAAAATCTTACTCTTGATTCTTCACATGGCAAATAACTATAGCATGAACACTAGATAGCAGATAGATTCATAGCAGAAGATGATCAGTTAGCCCAAAAGAAACGACACTGGTTGTTACAGTTAAGACATAAATCCAATGGGCCAATTGTACCAGTGCCAAAAATGATAATGCTGCACTCACCTTGTTCAGGTAATTTAACTGTGTAACGACACATATCACTGCAACAGTGAGAAAAAACCAAGTCTGAGGATAAGCCATTTGACTTACGCCCTCCAGTGTAAGCTTAATTGCAATTCCAATGGCCTTTATGCTCACAACCTAAATCACAGCAAATGAAGGTTTGAGGATAAGCACCTAGAATATGTTAGTATTACACTGAAATCAGAAAACTATGACTTTGATGACATGGTGCCAGATAATAAATTTTAGAAAATGTAAATTACCGTAAGTGAGCCCATTAAAGAACAAATTCCCAAGAAGATCAGTATATTTTCCTGCCCATAGCGAGGTTCAAAATGCAAAATCAAGGCCAACACTATTGAAAGGGTAGCAGCAACATATATAAGGAAGGCTGTTGACAGAGGAAGGAAAGGTTAGTAACCTCGAGAGAGGAAAAACTTAATCACAGATAACTTCAGATGTGAAAAAAAGGGCCCCAAACCCCAAACACACACATTCCCATATACCTGGTTGCGTAGCCAGTGTCCAGATTTCTTGTACAGAAGAGGGAGTATGCTCCTGAGGTGCATGGATTACAATTACAACTGACCCCACAACACAGGATACACATCCAACAATACCCATTTTCTGCAGACGTTCTCTCAACATGAAGTGAGCCAAAACCGCACTGCACAAATAAAATTTAAGTTATAAGGCAGATTTTATAACAGGTTTTCATAAGGAATTACCCACATACAAGAAAAGCTCAAAGTAATTGCATTTACCTGATAATTATACTTAGTGCACCAAGTGGGGTCACTAGAACTGCTGGAGAATAGACATAAGCTACAAAGTTTGCAACCTCTCCAACAATCACTACATCATCCAGAAAATACTAGACCATGAGATCAAAGATTTTATCCATTTTATGACTAACATTTCAGATACATAATATATAATGGGTGGGGAAAGAGAAAGAGAGAAGGAGTTGGATCATTGTCGCTATTCTTACTTGTCACCATGCCTGCCCACCAAAGTGGCTCTAGTAAATATGTATAACCTCCAACTCCTGCATTAATAAAGTAACAACAGTCAATCACCAGCCATACAACTCAGTAAAGTAAATAAAACCCTAAGATTGACAGCATATAACTCAATAGCAGTATAAAATATATAACTGTAATGTTTTTATATTTTTTTGAACATGAAAGGTATTTTTAATAAGTTAAAAGCTATTTATAATCAGAAAAGGGTGCTACCCACATACACAGGAAGGAATACATGATATATACCAAAACCATAAAAAGAGAAAAGTACAAGAAAGTGCTCTTAGAAATAGAAAAACAATATTGAGCAACCATCCAATGATATAGGTTTCTAAAGAATAGATCCTTGATTTTTGCCACCGTCTTCTCACAATTCTCAAAAGTCCGATTATTTCTTTCCCTTGATTGAAAAAGACGGATTCCTTTTCCACAAAGTTTTCTTCTCAAGGCTAGCAAACTTTCCTAACCAATATGACGAGATCCTATACTCTATAAACCAAAAATAGTGTTCCTTAAAGCCCTGGCTACCTCACAATAAAACAAGGGATGAGCAGAACTTTTTCCATTCTTATTATGAGTGAGAAGTTGGAATAAGTTTGATAATCATTCCAGAAACTTTTTTCCAATTAAACAAACTGAAACTAAACCTCAACTAAAGCCAACTAAAATCCTTTTCCTCAAACCACAAGACGAACAATACCTTCTGTTTATCGCTTCAAAGACGTATCATTAAAACCCAACCCGAAGTGATAAAATTAGCAACGGGGCAAAACAAGTATGAAATACCAGTTTTGTTTACCTCTAAAGGTGGGGGAAAAATATAATATTCAAGCCAAATCAATAACTTTTGATGATCCAAAAGTTCTTAGAAATCTATCTTTGCAATATTCCCAATTAACATCCCAATATTCAAAGTTCAATTATTGAAAAAAGACTATCTTTCTGTTTTCTTAATTAAACTAAAAGATTATATACTAGAAAGGCGCAAACACGGAGATAAAATTACAATAGCTTGGTCACAGTGCATCTAACTAATATAGATTATTTTTGGCCAATTGAATATAAGATGAATTTTCAGCCAAAAAAACATATGAAAGACTGACCTGCGCGAATACCAGCAGCACCGGCACGCTTGAGTCCCTTCTTCTTCAGTATGAAGCTGGAGCCAATGAAGACGCTCGACGCCACCGCAAGTATCAGCCCCTTCACATTGTCCGACACCCCCATCCCCCTGGTCTCTCTCTCTCTATCTCTCTCTCTCTCTCTCTCTCTCTCGGAGTTCTATTCGTAAACCGATATTGGGTCAATGAATAGGTGAGGAATAGCTTGAATTTCCCGCCAGAAAGAAAAAAGATGAAAAGGCTCGGATTCCCTCCAAAGAAACTGAAGAAAAGGTAAAAACGAGAAGGCCAGCGGGAATTGCACAAGTGTTTGCTAGCCTCTGCAACGTCGACGAGTGTCGAGCTCCTGGAGTCCGAAGTCGAAGTCAGAATTCAAAAACAGAGAGAATGATCTAAAACGACTACAAGACTTGTCGACGAAGCGAAGCCAGACTTCACAGTTCACAGTGAGGTACTTGTTCGTCGTCTCGTCCGAAGTTTCCCGTTTCTCCACGGACGAAAGTCGTGGTTTGCTGTATCCCGATGTATTTTGCTAAAACTTGCACCCGCCCTTGGCATCGTTCACCTATGATTAGTAGGACATTTCCCACGCCTCTTATTTTGGACTCGATTTCCGAACAAAAATAAATATAAATGCTAAAAAAAGATGGATTTTTTATTTATTTTTAATATATATTTTTTTGAAATTTTTAGGTCAGTGTGGTGATGATGTGGTTGAATGGCAGTGGCCCATATGATTGCGGATGGTGGGGTTAAAGTCGTAAAATAACTACAGTCACACACTATAAAGTTTAAATTAAAGGTGCATATGATCTTGTCCTTTGTTATATATATCATATGACACCTAGATTAAGATAGACAGTGTCTTTTTCACGGTGTGATTAATAATTATAATGCCAGGCAAAATGCAGATTTATGTGGATGATGATGGTGTTGGGAATGGTGGAGGCGGGAGGCACTTTAAATATTTTAGTCGTAAATTTTATAAAAATAAATTCATAAATTAAAGTGATTTGATGTGCTACATTGTAAATTATAAAATTATTTTTAATATTAAATAAATTTAATATTTCATATAAAATCATGTTGATTTATAAATTTATTTTATAAAATTTCTTGGTGGCTTTGGAGCACCACTCTTCTAAGAGCATTGGCAATGGACTAGCCAAATGCCAATGCAAGTCCAAACTTTAGCTAGATGTGAGAAAAAGCCTCCACATTGGACTAGTCAATGGTCCAAAGCTTAAGACTTGATGAATAGTAAATCTTAAGTCCTCTCCAAATATGGCTGGCTACTATTCACAATGGAAAGCAATATTTAATTATTTCATCAATTCCCTCTCTCTTTAAATGGTAAAACATGCATGACATGTACATTATTTCTACTGATTGATAGAGTAGACACATTATTTCTACAAAGCATGAAGATCTAAGAAATATATAAATTGTATTTGCAAATAAAAAAATAAAAAAAGGTAAAAAATATAATATAATATTATTATTTTAACTTTATAATGGCTAGTCCAATGTGGACTCACCTGGTCAAAAATTGATATTATAGCTAAAAATTAAGATTCTAGCCAAACTTTAGACTCTAGACCAATGTCAATGCTCTAATTGATATGTTCAAAGAGAGTAAGAAGAGGAGACCAATTTGTATGTGGCCAAACATGTGTAGAAACAAGTGATTCACATGCCAGTCCATTTAGTAGGGGTGGGCAGCAGGGGCCCGCCCCAGGTAAACGGGGCGAAGCCCCCCATCCGTCAGATGATGGGGGCGAGTGGCCCCGCCCTCATCTGACCCCCATGGCGGGGGCGAGATAGGGTTTCAATCCGAAACCCTAAATTATTTTAGGGTTTCGGATTGAAACCCTAAATAATCAAAACCCTAAAATATCCTAATTAATTGGGTATTTCAATTTCTTTTACAACTTTTATAACCCATTTTAATAATTAATTGGGTATTTCAATTTTTTATAACTTGTATAACCCATTTTAATTAGGTATTTCATTTTTTTTTTATGTTTGATGTTTTATCATTGATATTTCATCTTCCAACTTCTAATATATATGTTAATGTTTGGATGTAATTGTTTGGCATGTTGCTATATTTGCTTTAATTTCATTTTTCTTGTTTGGTTGAGTTCATGGATATGCCAATTGCCAACATATTCTAGTGCGAGCTCTCATTTCTATGCTCAAGGTACCCCTACCCCTACATCGACCCCTACACCTACCCCTACTCCTACTTCTACTCCTACCCCTACCCCTGGCCCAACACCTACCCCTATGGCACCTTGTCCCGCCCCCAAGCTCAACAAGAAATATGCTTCTATAGTTTGGGCTCATTTCACCAAACTAGAGGGTGGTAACCACAATAACCCCCAAGCTAAGTGTAATCATTGTGGAAAAATTTATGGATGCCACTATAGGAAACATGGCACCTCACAATTAAAGGTGCACTTAGAAGACCAATATAAAAAATATCCAATATTACGATCACTATAAGAGAAAAGCCAAATTAGGCTAGAAATTGGACTTCAAAAAATGGCAGATGGGACTAGTGGGGGTGCAACTTTGAGGAGGTATACTAAGTATGATCCCGATGAGTGTAGAAAACACTTAGCTCGTATGATTATCATAGACGAGCTACATTTTCAAGTTGTTGTGGCGAGAAATAATATTAAACTTTGGTTCTAAGTAGCGAGCAAACTTTGGTTTGAAAAAGAGAAGTTGAGGGATGAGTTGGCCGGTCAATTTATTTGCCTTATCACTGATACTTGGACATCAGTCCAAAATTTTAATTATATGTCTTTAATTGTGCATTTTGTTAATTGTAATTGAACATTGCATAAGAAAATTATAAAATTTTGTCAAATCACCGATCATAAGGGTGAGACAATTGGGAAGTCCTCAGAGGCTGCAATAAAGGAGTGGGGGTTGACCCGAGTTCTTACAGTCACAGTTGATAATGCCTCATCTAATGATGTCGCATTGGGACATTTGAAGACCTATCTTAGAAAGGCAAATAAGACAATCTTGGATGGTGAGTGTCTGCATGTGAGATGTGCGGCACATATTCTGAATCTTATTGTTATTGATGGTTTGATGGATCTTCATGACTTGATTGCTCGAGTCAGGACTGCTGTGAGATGGGTGAGATCTTCTCCTTCGAGGTTGGAGAAATTCAAGATTGTTTCAAGGTCTGCGGGCCTAACATCCAAGAAGGGCCCTTGTACTGATATGCCTACATGATGGAACTCAACATATTTGATGTTGGAGGCGGCCCAAGAATATAGGCTGGCATTTACACTATTGGGTGATGATGACATCCAATATGTTAAATATTTTGATGATCACGGGGGATTGGGGAAACTCGTAGATGATGATTGGGAGATTGTATCTATTTTTGTAGAGTTTTTTAGACTTTTTTATGAGGTCACCACGACGATATCTGGAACTTTGTACCCTACATCCCATCAATTTTGTCAGCAAATATGTAAGGTAAAAGAATAATTAGATGACATGGTCGCCAATGGTCACTATAGGCTGCGGGAGATGGCATTGGCTATGAGGTCAAAGTACGACAAGTATTGGGAAGATTTTACTAGGGCTAATATTTTGTTATATGTAGTTGTCGTCCTTGACCCGAGGTTTAATGTGGATGACATGATATTTGGATTAGGCCTTGCGTACGTGCAAGTATGGGCGAAGCTTATTGCAACAAGGGTTTGGGAAACCCCTTTGTAGATTATTTAATGAGTTTACCGTCCTGTGGGGTGGTAATATTGCTACACCTACACTTACCCCACACCGGTTCAAGAAGTCGATAGTGGGAAAAGACGTAGATTGGACTGGGGTGAGAGGTTTAAGCAGACCCCCTTAATGCAGAGTTATGTAGAGGTTCAGTCAGAGATAGACAGATACTTAGCAGCGGAGGTAATACCATTTTCACGAGACTTCGATATATTAAGTTGGTGGAAGGTGAATGCCGTGAAGTATCGCATCCTTAGAGAGATAACCCGCAATCTTTTGGTCATCCCTGTTAGCACCGTAGCCTCGGAGTCGGCCTTTAGCACCAGAGAGCGTGTATTGGATTCATTTCGGAGTTCATTAGCTCATACCATTGTGGAGGCTTTGATTTGCACGCAGAATTGGATCAAGGGAACTCCAATTCATGTTCCGGATGTTCTTGAGTATGAGGAGGCCGACGTCGAGGATGAGGGTGGTGATGAACCTGGATTTGGTATTTATTTTAATTTCATTTTCTAATTTCTTATTAATTTATTTATTTTCATTTAATTGGTATTCATTAATTTAATTTTAAATTTTATTGTTATAGTGATACATGAGACGACGTCTATGACTACCTCCGATGCAGTATGATTTTGTATTGGACCCACCATTGCCATGGTTTGCACAATTTGTCATTTATTTGTTTTTTGTATTTATAATTTTATATCATATTTTAGTATCTAATTATTTTGCTTGTTTTTATTTTAGCTTTTATATTCTCAATATACAATTATACATATGTCCAATCCTAATGACCGATTTATGCTCATCTGCCTCATCTTCATCTCAAATTCCAATTGCCCAATCCCAATCTCATATTGGTTAGTACTTTTAATATTTTGTATTTTAATTTTTTTAATTTTTGTTTCATTTTATAACTTTATAATTCTAATTTGTTTTATTTTTAACTTATTAATATTTCAGCTTTTAAGGTTTTATAACTTATTAACGTTTATGATCTTGATTTTCAGTCTCACAGCAGTCGACACAACTCACCACTCAGTGAATTCACCCTTACACAGCGCCACGCTGCCATCCCAAATTGATCAAATTGAAAATTTATGAGTTATAATTGTTAATTTATAATTAAGTGTAATGTTGCTACAATAATTAATAGTACAATTTGTAATATTTAATATTTTTAGAGGAATTTGTAATATTGTAATAGTTTAAGTTTATTAGTTCTCTTAGAGTCTTAATTTGTATAATTGTAAATTGTAATTTGTAATAGCTTAGTAGTTAATAGTTAAAATTTAGTATATAGTTAATAGTTCTATCTATATATATGTATATACTATATTTTTTTTAATTTTTAAATATATTTAATTTTTTTAGTTAAATTCTGGGCCTAAAAACAAATTCTGGGTCCAAAATGGCCCAAAATTAGATTTTGGGCCATTTAGGGTCCAGAAAAATGAGCTGTGCCGAAGGCCCAGTAGGGGGCAGACGGATGGAGGTTTACCCTCGCCCCCCGTCGAACGGATGGGGTACCGCATGGGCGAGGGCGGGATACGGGGAAAAATATCAAACCCCCGCCCATGCGGATGCGGGGGCGGGAGGGGTGCCCCCACCCGGTA